>JAOWLH010000036.1:487500-1087500 GCA_027405865.1 Salix purpurea
CGTGCCAGCACCCCGCGCGGGCAGGCGTGCCAGCCCCCCGCGCGGGCAGGCGTGCCAGCCCCCCGCGCGCGCAGGCGTGCCAGCCCCCCGCGCGCGCAGGCGTGCCAGCCCCCAGCGCGGGCCAGGCGTGCAGCCCCCCGCGCGGGCCAGGCGTGCCAGCCCCCCGCGCTCGCAAGGCGTGCCAGCCCCCCGCGCGGGCCAGGCGTGCCAGCCCCCCGCGCGGGCCAGGCGTGCCAGCCCCCCGCGCGGGCAGGCGTGCCAGCCCCCCGCGCGCAGGGCGTGCCAGCCCCCCGCGCGCAGGGCGTGCCAGCCCCCCGCGCTGGCAGGCGTGCCAGCCCCCCGCGCGCGCAGGCGTGCCAGCCCCCCGCGCGGGCAGGCGTGCCAGCCCCCCGCGCGGGCCAGGCGTGCCAGCCCCCCGCGCGGGCCAGGCGTGCCAGCCCCCCGCGCGGGCCAGGCGTGCCAGCCACCCGCGCGGGCAGGCGTGCCAGCCCCCCGCGCGCGCAAGGCGTGCCAGCCCCGCGCGCGCAGGGCGTGCCAGCCCCGCGCGCGCAGGGCGTGCCAGCCCCCCGCGCGGGCAGGCGTGCCAGCCCCCCGCGCACGCAGGCGTGCCAGCCCCCAGCGCGGGCCAGGCGTGCAGCCCCCCGCGCGGGCCAGGCGTGCCAGCCCCCCGCGCGGGCCAGGCGTGCCAGCCCCCCGCCGGGCCAGGCGTGCCAGCCCCCCGCGCGGGCCAGGCGTGCCAGCCCCCCGCGCGGGCCAGGCGTGCCAGCCCCCCGCGCGGGGCAGGCGTTTCAGCCCCCCGCGCGGGCCAGGCGTGCCAGCCCCCCGCGCGCGCAGGCGTGCCAGCCCCCCGCGCGGGCCAGGCGTGCCAGCCCCCCGCCCCCCGCGCGGGACAGGCGTACCAGCCCCCCGCGCGGGCCAGGCGTGCCAGCCCCCCGCGCGGGCCAGGCTTGCCAGCCCCCCGCGCGGGCCAGGCGTGCCAGCCCCCCGCGCGGGCCAGGCGTGCCAGCCCCCCGCGCGCGCCAGGCGTTCCAGCCCCCCGCGCGGGCCAGGCGTTCCAGCCCCCGCGCGATAGAGGCTAGGCGGGGCTGGTGCCAGCCCGATGCCCCCCGCGCAGCAGCTGAGCTGCTGTTTTTCCCGCATTTTTCCATGATAATGGAAATATTTATACACGTTATCAGTCCAGTAAAATCCATCATATTTTTGTGAGGCTTCCCACAAAATTTGGGGTCATTCCTAGCTGGTTCCTATTTTTTATGAATTTCTGGATTTTTAATGGTTGGAAAATATAAATAAATACTTCCCGATTTTTAAAAATTCTGAAACAAATATTACAGTTAGATTGGATATTTCCAAACCTCTGTGCAAAATTTCAGCTTCAAATAATTTGTTTTGAAGGTTTTAGAGGGGGGGGGCCAGCTGGGACCTAGTAGTGTCTCCCTCTGCTAGAGCTCCAATGACACTTATTGCTCTTTAGGGGGGTGCCCCCTGCCTGGTCGTTGGGCGGGCCAGGTGGCAGGTGCCCACGGGCCTGCCAGGGGTGTGGGGCTGCTGTGCAGGGGGAAATAAGTGGGGGGAGTGGATGGCCCGATATTTAGCCCCGGTATCGAAGACCCGATTTCCGGCCGGGGAAGACCCGATTTCCGGCCGGCGAAGACCCGACTCCGGCCACCGTCGCCGGGACGCCCGAAAAGTTGCCGGGCGTGCTGGGGCACGTGGCCCGATATGTGGCCCCGGTATCGAAGACCCGATTTCCGGCCGGCGAAGACCCGATTTCCGGCCGGCGAAGACCCGACTCCGGCCACCGTTGCCGGGACGCCCGGAAAGTTGCCGGGCGTGCTGGGGCACGTGGCCCGATGTGTTGCTGTTATCGATGACCCGTTTTCCGGCCAGCGGAGACCCGTTTCGGGCCGCCGAAGACCCGTTTCCGGCCACCGCCTCCGGGCCGCCTGCCAGGCTGTCGGGCGCGCTGGGGCTGCTTCTCCGAGGCGAGGGCGTGACATTCGTTTGCCGAGCTCGTGCTGAGGTGCGGCAGCCCCAGCGCGCCCCACATCGTGGCTGGCGTCCCCGGCGCAGTGGCAGCTGCTTGAGCTTGCAAGCTGGAGGCCCGGCTGACGTGCCGGACGTGGAGCGCCATCATCGTGGATCGCGGCTGGGCTGTAGCCGGCGTGGGCGTGGCATTAAATTGCCGGGCTCGCGCCCCTGCGTCGGCCCTCCCCGCGATCCCTGACCTCATGGCGTGAAGTGCCCGCTGCCGAGTCCTGGCCTGCGGTTTCCGAGCTGAGGCACCCCTGGTGTGCATCTGTCCCGTTTTCGTCCACTGCTCCGTGATGCCCACAGGCTGTCGGGCTCGCTGGGGCTGCCTCTCCGAGGGGTGTGCCTGGCATTCATTTGCCAAGCTCGCGCCAAGGTGCTGGCAGCCCCAGCTGAACCACGAAATCCTGACCCCCGAAACACCAACCCCCGAATCCCCGACCCTGAAAACCTGATCTGCGAAACCACGAACCGCGATACCCCGAATCTGCAACCACAAACCGCGAAACCCGTACCACGAAACCTAGAACCACGAAACCCCGACACCGGAAACCCGATCCACGAAAACCATATCCGCTAAATCCCGAAGCGGAAACCCCGAACCCGAAACCCCTAACACCGAAACCCCGAACTGGTAACCCCGAACCGCGAAACCCCGAACCCCGAAACCCCGAACCCGAAACCCCGAACCATGAAACCCCGAACCCGAAACCCCGACTCCGAAAACTCGATCCGCGAAACCACGAACATGAAACCCCGAAACCCAAACCCCTAAACCCCGATACGCGAAACCCTGAACCGCGAAACCCCGAACCCGAAACCCCTAACCGCAAAACCCTGAACCCGAAACCCCGACCCCCAAAACCCGATCCACAAAAACCCTATCCGCGAAATCCCGAATCGGAAACCCCGTACCCAAAACCCCGAACCGGAAACGTCAAACATGTAACCCCGAACCGCGAAACCCCGAAACCCGAAACCCCGAACCCAAAAACCTCGAACCGTGAAACCCCGAACCCGAAATGTCAAACTTGTAACCCCGAATCGTGAAACCCCGGACCTCGATCCCCCGAAGCCCAAACCCCGAACACCGAAACCCCGAACCCGATACCCCGAACCGCGAAACCCCGAACCTGAAACGGCGCACCTGTAACCCCGAACTGTTAAACCCCGAACTTGTAACCCCGAACCGCGAAACCCCAAACCTCAAAACAACCAATCACAAAACCCTGAACCTGAAAAGCTAAACCGCCAAACCCAAAATCCCCTACCCCGAAAACCCGATCCGCGAAACCCCGCAACGCGATACTCGGAACCGGAAACCCCAAACTGCGAAACCCGAACCACGAAACCCCGAACCGGTAACACCGAACTACAAAACCGTGAAACCCCGACCCCTGAAACACCGACCCCCGAATCCCCGACCCTGAAAACCCGATCCGCGAAACCCCGAACCGCGAAACCCCGACCCTCGACCCCCGAAACACCGACCCCCGAATCCTTGACCCCGAAAACCCGATAGGTGAAACCCCGAACCGCGAAACCCTGAACCCGAAACCCCTAACCCCGAACCCGAAACCCGAACCCGAACCCGAACCGCGAAACCCGAACCATGAAACCCCGAACCGCGAAACCCGAACCACGAAACCCTGAACCGCGAAACCCCAACACCCGAAACACCGACCCCCGAATACCCGACCCCGAAAACCGTTCCGCGAAACCCCGAACCGCGAAACCCAGACCCCCGAAACCCCGACCCGCGAAACACCGACCCCCGAAACCCCGACCCGCGAAACACCGACACCCGAATCCCCGACCCCGAAAACCTGATAGGCGAAACCCCGAACCCTTGAACCCCGATACGCGAAACCCCGAACCGCAATACCCCGAACCCGGAACCCCTATCCGTGTAACCCTGAACCCGAAACCCCGAACCTGGAAACCCCGCACCGGGATACCCCGAAACCCAAAACCCCGAACCGCGAAACCCCGATCCGCGAAACCACGACACCGAATCCCCGACTTTGAAAACCCAATCCGCAAAACCCCGAACCTCGATACCCCGAACCCATAACCCCTAACCCCGAAACCCCGAACCTGAAACCCCGAACCGCGAAACCCTGAACCCGAAACGGCAAACCTGTAACCCCGAACCATGAAACCCCGAACCGCGAAACCCCGAACCTGGAAAACCCCGATCGCGAAACCCCGAACCTCGAAACCCCGAACCCAAAACCCCAAACCCTGAACCCCTAAACCCTGAACCGCGAAACCCCGAACCGCGATACCCCGAACCTCGCTACCCCGAACCCGAAACCCTTAATCGTGAAACCCCGAACCCGCTACCCCGAACCCGAAACCCTTAACCGTGAAACCCCGTACCCAAAACCCCGAACCGGAAACGTCAAACATGTAACCCCGAACTCTGAACCCCTAAACACCGATACACGAAACCCCGAATCGCGATACCCCAAACCTGAAACCACTAACCATGAAACCCTGAACCCTTAAACCCGAACCCAAAACCTCAACATCCAAAACCCGATTCACGAAACCCCGAACCTTGAAATCCCGAACAGCGACACCCCGCAGCGCGCTACCCCGAACCTCGCTACCCCAAACCCGAAACCCTTAACCGCGAAACCTCGAACCCGAATCCCCGAACAGCAAAACCCCGAACCCCGAAACCCTGAATAGCGAAACCCCACACCGTGATACCCCGAACCAGAAACCCCAAACCACGAAACCGCGAACCACGAAAACCCTATCCACGAAATCCCGAAGCGGAAACCCCGAACACTGAAACCCCGAACCCGAAACCCCGAACCTGAAACCCCGAACCCCGAAACCCCGAACCTGAAACCCCGAACCGTGAAACCCCGAACCGCGATACCCCGAACCGCGATACCCGAATCTGCAACCACGAACCACGAAACCCGTACCACGAAACCTACAACCGCGAAACCCCGACCCCCGAATCCCCGACCCCAGAAACCCGATCCACGAAAACACTATCCGTGAAATCCCTAAGCGGAAACCCCGAACACCGAAACCCCGAACCAAAAACCCCGACCACTGAATCCCCGACCCTGAAACCTCGCACCGCGATACCCCGAACCGGAAACCCCGAATCGCGAAAACCCCGAACCGCAAAACCCCGACCTCGAAAACCCGATCCGTGAAACCCCGAACCTCGCTAACCCGAAACCCGAACAGCGAAAACCCGAACCCGAAACGCTGAACCGTCAAATACAGAACCCGAAACGGTGAACCGCCAAACCCCGAAACCTTAACTGCGAAACCCAAAACCCAAAACCAGGAACCCCGAAACCCCGAGCCCGAAACCCGGTCCCACAAAACCCCATACCCCGAGCCGCTCAACCCCGAACACCTAAACCCCGAACCGCGATACCCCAAACCAGAAACCCCTGACCGCGAAACCCCGCACCCCAAAGCGAAACCCCGAACCGCAAAACCCGAACCGCAAAACCCGTACCCTAAACCCCTCAACCCCGAACACCTAAACCCTGAACCGCAATACCCCGAACCAGAAACCCCAAACCTCGAAAACCCCGAACCTAAAAGCGAAACCCCGAACTCGATACCCCATACGCGAAACCCCGCACCCCAAAGTGAAACGCCGAACTTGATACCCCGAACTAGAAAACCCGAACTTCGAAAATCCCGAACCCCGAACCCAAAAGCAAAACCCCAAACCGCAAACCCGAAACCCCGAACCCGCAACCCCGACCATTGGTACCCCGAGCCAAAAACCCCGCACCTCAAAACCCCGCCAGTCGAAAACCCACAACCCCGAACTCGTAACCCCGAACCGTGAAACCACGAACCTCGAGACCCCGAGCCCGACACCCCAAACCGAGACACCCCGACTCGCGAATCCCCGAAACCCCAACCCCGACCGCGAAACCTCAAACCTCGACCCTCGAAACTTAACACCCCGCGCCCGAAACCCCGCACCTCGAAAACCCACAACCTCGAACCCGCAACCCTGAACCGGGGACCCACGAACCTTGAGACCCCGAGCCCGAAACCCCTAACCACGAAAACCCACAGCCCCGAACCACGACACCCCGACCCTCGAATCTCCGTCCCCGAAACCCCGAACTCGAAAACATTAACAGCGAAACCCAGAACTTCGAAACACCGAACCACGAAAGCTCGAATTGTGAAACACCGAATCCCTGTACCAGAACCCGAACCGTGAAACCCCGAGCCGTAACAACCCGAACAAGAAACCCCGCACCTCAAACCCCCCCAGCCCGAACCATCAACCCTGAACGCCCGAACCTCGAAACCCCGAACCCCGAAACCCTGAATAGCGAAACCCCGCACCGCGATACCCCGAACCTCGAAACCCCGACCCCGAAAACCCGATACGTGAAACCCTGAACTGCGATACCCCGAACTCGAAATCCCTAACCGCAAAACCCTGACCCCGAAACCCCGACCCCCAAAACCCGATCCACGAAAACCCTATCCACGAAACCCCGAACCTCTTAACCCCGAACCCCGATCCTGAAACGCTGAACCGCCAAACCAAGAACCCGTAACCCTACACCCGGAACCACGAACAGCGAAACCCAGAACCTCAACACCCCGGCGACCGACACCCCGACCGTCGAATCCCCGACCCCGAAAACCCGATCCGCAAAACTCGGAACCGGAAACCCTGAATCACGAAACCCAAACCACGAAACCCCGAACCGGTAACACTGAACCGCGAAACCCGAAAACACGAAACCCCGACCCCCGAATCCTCGACCTTGAAAACCCGATATGCAAAACCCCGAACCGCGATACCTCGAACTGCAAAACCCTGAAACCGAAACCCCGAACCCTTGAACCACGATACGCGAAACCCCTAACCCCGAAACCCGGAAAAGCGAAACCCCGCACCGCGTTACCCCGAACCGCGAAACACCGAACCCTTTAACCCCGAACCCGAAACCCTGACCCCCAAAACCCAATCCATGAAACCCCGAACGCCAAAACCCCGAATCATGAAAGCCCGACAGCCGAATCCCAGACTCTGAAAACCAGATCCGCGAAACCCCGAACCGCGATACCCTGAACCTGAAACCCCGAACCGCGAAACCCCGACCCGAAACCCCGAACACCGAAACCCCGAACCCAAACCTCGAACCGCGAAACCCTAAACCCGAAACCCCGAACCCCGAACCCGAAACTCGAAACCCGACCCCCGAAACCCCGATCCGCGAAACCCCGAACCGATATACCCCGAACCTGAAACCCTGAACCGCAAAACCTGAACCACGAAACCTAGAACCGCGAAACCCCGACCCCCGAATCCCCGACCACGGAAACCCGATCCGCGAAACCCCGAACCGCGAAACCCCCAACCGGAATCCTAGAACAGCAAAACCCCCAATCCTGAAACCCCCAACCCGAATCCCCGATCACCAAAACCCTTAATAGCGAAACCCCGCACCGCGATACCCCGAACAAAAAACCCCGAACAGCGAAATCCTTAACCACGAAACCCCGAACCGCGAAACCCCGAACTGCGAAACCCCGACCCCTGAATCCCCGACCCCGAAAACCCGATCCGTGAAACCACGAACACGAAACCCCGAACCGTTAAACCCCGACCCCCGAAACACCAACCCCTGAATCCCCGACCCTGAAAACCCGATCCGCGAAACAACGAACAAGAAACCCCTAAACCCCGATACGCGAAACCCTGAACTGCGAAACACCGAACTCGAAACCCCTAATCACGAAACCCCGAACCTCGAAACCCCGATCCCGAAACGGCGCACCTGTAACCCCGAACTTGTAACCCCGAACCGCGAAACCCTGAACTTGTAACCCCGAACCGCGAAACCCCGAACCTCTTAACCCCGAAACCCGATCCTGAAACGCTAAACCGCCAAACCAAGAACCCGAAACCCCGCACCCGGAACCACGAACAGCGAAAACCAGAACCTCGACACCCCGGCGGCCGACACCCCGACCGTCGAATCCCCGACCCCGAAAACCCAAACCACGAAACCCCGAACCGGTAACACCGAACCGCGAAACCCGAAACCCGAAACCGCGAAACCCCGACCCACGAAACACCGACCCCCGAATCCCCGAACCACGATACCTCGAACTGCGAAACCCTAAAACCGAAACCCCGAACCCTTGAACCACGATACGCAAAACCCCGAACCCCGAAACCCTGAACAGCGAAACCCCGCACCGCGATACCCCGAACCGCGAAACCCCGAACGCCTTAACCCCGGAACCCTTGAACCCCGATACGTGAAACACCAAACCGCAATACCCCGAACTCGAAACCCCTAACCGCGTAACCCTGAACCGGAAACCCCAAACCCGGAAACCCCGAACAGCGAAACCCCGCACCGGGATACCCCGAACCAGAAACCCCGAACCGAAACCCCAACCCCCGAATCCCCGACCCCGGAAACCGATCCACGAAAACCCTATCCACGAAATCCCGAAGCGGAAACCCCGAACACTGAAACCCCGAACCCGAAACCCCGAACCCCGAAACCCCGAACCTGAAACCCCGAACCGTGAAACCCCGAATCGCGATACCCCGAACCGCGATGCCCGAATCTGCAACCACGAACCACGAAACCTACAACCGCGAAACCCCGACCCCCGAATCCCCGACCCCAGAAACCCGATCCACGAAAACACTATCCGTGAAATCCCGAAGCGGAAACCCCGAACACCGAAACCCCGAACGAGAAACCCTGATCACCGAAAACCCGAACCGGTAACCTCGAACCGCGAAACCCCGAACCTGAAACCCTGAACCGTGAAACCCCGACCCCGAAACCCCGACCCCGAAAACCCGATCCGCGAAACCACAAACATGAAACCCCGAAACCCGAACCCCTAAACCCCGATACGCGAAACCCTGAACCGCGATACCCCAAACCCGAAACCCCTAACCGCGAAACCCTGAACCCGAAACCCCGACCCACAAAACCCGATCCACGAAAAACCTATCCGAGAAATCTGGAACCCAAAACCCCGAACCCTAAACGTCAAACATGTAAACCCAAACCGCGAAAACCAAAACCTCAAAACCCCCAATCACGAAACCCTGAACCTCGAAGCCACGAACCCCGAACCTGAAACACTGAACCGCCAAACCTAGAACCCAAAACCCTGCACCAGAAACCCCGAACCGCGAAACCCAGAACCTCGACACCCCTAACCACGAAACCACGAACCTGAAACCCCGAACCGCGAAACCCCGACCCCCGAATCCCCGACCTCGAAAACCCGATCCACGAAACCACGAACACGAAACCCTGAACCCGTAACCCCTAACCGCGAAACCTCGAACCCGAACCGGGAACCCCGAAACCCTGAACCGGAACCCCTAACCCGAAACCCTGAACCACGAAATCCTGACCCCCGAAACACCAACCCCCGAATCCCCGACCCTGAAAACCTGATCTGCGAAACCACGAACCGCGATACCCCGAATCTGCAACCACAAACCGCGAAACCCGTACCACGAAACCTAGAACCACGAAACCCCGACCCCGGAAACCCAATCCACGAAAACCATATCCGCTAAATCCCGAAGCGGAAACCCCGAACCCGAAACCCCTAACACCGAAACCCCGAACTGGTAACCCCGAACCGCGAAACCCCGAACCCGAAACCCCGAACCATGAAACCCCGAACCCGAAACCCCGACTCCAAAAACTCGATCCGCGAAACCACGAACATGAAACCCCGAAACCCAAACCCCTAAACCCCGATACGCGAAACCCTGAACCGCAATACCCCGAACCAAAAACCCCTAACCGCGAAACCCTGAACCCGAAACCCCGACCCCCAAAACCCGATCCACAAAAACCCTATCCGCGAAATCCCGAATCGGAAACCCCGTACCCAAAACCCCGAACCGGAAACGTCAAACATGTAACCCCGAACCGCGAAACCCCGAACCCTGAAACCCCGAACCCAAAAACCTCGAACCGTGAAACCCCGAACCCGAAATGTCAAACTTGTAACCCCGAATCGTGAAACCCCGGACCTCGATCCCCCGAAGCCCAAACCCCGAACACCGAAACCCCGAACCCGATACCCCGAACCGCGAAACCCCGAACCTGAAACGGCGCACCTGTAACCCCGAACTGTTAAACCCCGAACCGCGAAACCCCAAACCTCAAAACAACCAATCACGAAACCCTGAACCTGAAACGCTAAACCGCCAAACCCAAAATCCCCTACCCCGAAAACCCGATCCGCGAAACCCCGCAACGCGATACTCGGAACCGGAAACCCCAAACTGCGAAACCTGAACCACGAAACCCCGAACCGGTAACACCGAACTACAAAACCGTGAAACCCCGACCCCCGAAACACCGACCCCCGAATCCCCGACCCTGAAAACCCGATCCGCGAAACCCCGAACCGCGAAACCCCGACCCTCGACCCCCGAAACACCGACCCCTGAATCCTTGACCCCGAAAACCCGATATGTGAAACCCCGAACCGCGAAACCCTGAACCCGAAACCCCTAACCCCGAACCCGAAACCCGAACCCGAACCGCGAAACCCGAACCACGAAACCCCGAACCGCGAAACCCCGACACCCGAAACACCGACCCCCGAATACCCGACCCCGAAAACCGTTCCGCGAAACCCCGAACCGCGAATCCCAGACCCCCGAAACCCCGACCCGCGAAACACCGACCCCCGAAACCCCGACCCGCGAAACACCGACACCCGAATCCCCGACCCCGAAAACCCGATAGGCGAAACCCCAAACCCTTGAACCCCGATACGCGAAACCCCGAACCGCAATACCCCGAACCCGGAACCCCTATCCGTGTAACCCTGAACCCGAAACCCCGAACCTGGAAACCCCGCACCGGGATACCCCGAAACCCAAAACCCCGAACCGCGAAACCCCGATCCGCGAAACCACGACACCGAATCCCCGACTTTGAAAACCCAATCCGCAAAACCCTGAACCGCGATACCCCGAACCCGAAACCGCTAACACCGAAACCCCTAAACCGAAACCCCGAACCGCGAAACCCCGAACCCCGAAACGTCGAACCTGTAACCCCGAACCTCGATACCCCGAACCTCGATACCCCGAACCCATAACCCCTAACCCCGAAACCCCGAACCTGAAACCCCGAACCGCGAAATCCTGAACCCGAAACGGCAAACCTGTAACCCCGAACCGTGAAACCCCGAACCGCGAAACCCCGAACCTGGAAAACCCCGATCGTGAAACCCCGAACCTCGAAACCCTGAACCCAAAACCCCGAACCCTGAACCCCTAAACCCTGAACCGCGAAACCCCGAACCGCGATACCCCGAACCTGAAACCCCGAACCTCGCTACCCCGAACCCGAAACCCTTAACCGTGAAACCCCGAACCCGAAACCTGGAACCCCGAAACCCCGAACCCGAAACCGTGAACCGCGATACCCCAAACGTCGAAACCCAGAAACCCGGAACCCCGAACCTCCAAACCCCGAACCCCGAAACCCGAACAGCGAAACCCCGAACCTGAAACTCTGAATTGCTAAACACAGAACCCGAAACCCCGCACCCGAAACCACAAATAGTGAAACCCAAAACCTTGAAACCCCGGAGCCCGACAACTCGAACGTCGAATCCCCGACCCCGAAAACACGATCCTCGAAACCCCGAACCGCGATACCTCGAACCTGAAACCACGAACCGCGAAACCCTGACTCCCGAAAACCCGATTTGCGAAACCCCGAACATCGATACCCCGAACCCGAAACCCCTAACCGCAAAACCCGAACCCGAAACCCCAAACCGTGAATCCCCGAACCGCGAAACCCCGAACCCGAAACCCCGAACCGCGAAACCCCGAACCCGAAACCCCGAACCGCGAAACCCCGACCCCCGAAACCTCGAAGCCGAAAACCCGATCAGCTAAACCCCGAACCCCAAATTCCGAACCGCGAAACCCGGATCCCCGAACCCCGAAACCCGGATCCCCGAAACCCCGAACCTCGAAACCCCGAACCTGAAACCTCGAAGCGCGAAACCCTGAACCCGAAACCTCGAACCTGGACACCCCGAACCACAAACGCCACACCTCTAAAACCCCCATCCCTAACCCGCAACCCCGAACTCGAAACCCCGAACCCGATACCCCCCAAACCGCGAAACCCCAAACCTCGAAACCCCGAACCCGATATCCCCCGAACCGCGAAACCCTTAAGCTCGAAACCCCAAAACCGAAACCTCGAACCTCGAAACCCCGAACCTCAACGCTAAACCGGAAACCGCAAACACCGTACCCGAACCCGAACCCAAACCCGAATCCGAACCGCGAAACCCCGAACCTTGACACCCCAAACCTGAAACCCCGAACCACGAAACCATGAACCGTGAAACCCCGACCCCTGAATCCCCGACCCCGAAAACCCAATCTGTGAAACCCCGAACCACGATACCCCGAACGCAAAACACCGAACCCTGAAACACCGAACCGCGCAACCCCGACCCCGAATCCCTGACCCCGAAACCCTGAACCTCGATACCCGGAACACGAAACCCCAAACCGCGAAACCCCGAACCCGAAACCCCAAACTGCAAATGCGACATCCCGAGCCTCGAAAACCCCCTACCCCGAACCCGCAACCTTGAACCGCAAAATCCCGAACCGCGAACCTCGAAACCTCGAGCTTGAAACCCAGAACCTCAAAACCCCGCCCCTCGAAAACCGACAACCCCGAATCCGTAACCCCGAAACGCGAAACCATGAACCGCGAGATCCTAAGCTCCGCATCCCTGACCCCGAACCTGAAACCTCGAACCAAGATACCCCGAACCCGAAAATCCTAACCGCGAAACCCCGAAAGCGAAACTCCTAACCCGAAACGCGAAACCCCGAACCGCGGTAACCCTGAACCGCGAAACCCCGAACTCGAAACCTCGAACCCTGAACATCACAACCCCGAACCGCGAATCCCGGAACCTCGAAACCCCAAACCTGAAACCTCGAACCTGGACACGCCGAACCAAAAACACCGCACCTCTAAAACCCCCCACCCTAACCCGCAACCCCGAACTCAAAACACCGAACTGCGAAACCTCGAACCCTCAACGTGAAACCCTAAACCTTGACACCCCGAACCCGAACTCAAACCTCGAAAATCCAAACCGCGAAACCCCGAACCCGAAACCATGAACCGCGAAACCATGAACCGCGAAACCCCGACCCCCGAATCCAAACCGAGAAACCCCGAACCTTGACACCCCGAACCTGAAACCCCGAACCACGAAACCATGAATCGCGAAACCCCGACCCCCGAATCCCCGACCCCGAATACCCGATCCGTGAAACCCCGAACCACGATACCCCGAACGCGAAACACCGAACCCCAAAACCCTTAACCGCGAAACCCCGACCCCCGAACCCACAACCTTGAACCGCAAAACCCCGAACCGCGAACCTCGAAACCTCGAGCTTGAAACCCAGAACCTCAAAACACCGCCCCTCGAAAACCCAAAACCCCGAATCCGCAACCCCAAAATTCGAAACCACGAACCGCGAGATCCTGAGCTCCGCATCCCTGACCCCGAACCCGAAACCCCGAACCGAGATACCCCTAACCCGAAAAACCTAACCGCGAAACCCCGAACGCGAAACTCCTAACCCGAAACGCGAAACCCCGAATCGCGATAACCCTGAACCGCGAAACCCCGAACTCGAAACCCCGAACCTGAAACCTCGAAGCGCGAAACCCTGAACCCGAAACCTCGAACCTGGACACCCAACGTGAAACCTCGAACCCCCAACGTGAAACCCAGACAAAACCCCGATCCCCAAACCCGCAATCTCGAAACACAAAACCATGAACCGTGAGATCCCGAGCCCCGTATCCCCGACCACGAACCCCAAACCCCTAACCGCGAAACCCCAAACCCGAAACCCCGAACCGCGAAACCCAGAACCTGTAACCCCGTACCGCGAAACCCCGAACCGGGAATCCCCGAACCTCGAAACCCAAAACCCCGAACTCCAAACGCGAAAAAACCTCATAGCCCGAATAGCGAAACCCCGAACCCGTAACCTCGAACGGCCAAACCCCGAACTCGAAACCCCGGAGCCCAACACCCCGCCCTTCGAATCCCAGACCGCAAAACCCCGAACCCTGAAACCACCCACCCGAAACCCCCAACCTGAAAACCCGAACCTCGAACCTGAAACCCATAACTTATAAACCCCGAGCTGCGAATCCCCGACCTCGAAACCCTGAACCTCGAAACCCCGAGCTGCGAAACCCTGACCCGCGAATCCCGAACCCAAAACCGCGAACCTGAAACCCGAACGCGAATCCCCGAACCCCCAACCCCGAACCGTGAAACCGCGAACCTCGAACCTCGAACCTCAACACCCCGAGCCCGAAACCCCAAACCTAGGAAACCCACAACCCCGAACCCGCAACCCCGAACCGCGAACCCACGAACCTCGAGACCCCAAGCCAGACACCCCGAAGCGCGACACCCTGACTCTCGAATCCCCGACCCCGAACCCGAAACCTCGAATCCAGAACACCGAACTCAAAACCACGAACAGCGAAACCCCGAAACCCTGTACCCAAACTCGAACCGCGAAACCCCGAAACCCTGTACCCAAACTCGAACCGCGAAACCCCGAACCTTGACACCCAGAACCAGAAACCCCGCACCTAGAAAACCTCCCATCCCGAACCCGAAACCCCGAACCACAAAATTCCTAAACCGCGAAACCCCGAACCTCGAACCCGAAACCCGAAACCTATAAACCCCAAGGCGCGAATCCTCGACCTCGAAACCCTAAACCTCGAAACCCCCGAACAGCAAAACCCCAACCTACGAATCCCCGAACCTGAAACCACAAACCTGAAATCCCGGCCTCGAACCTCAACACCCCGAGCCCGAAACCCCGAGCCTCAAAAACCCACAACCCCAAACTCGCAACCCTGAACCGCGAACCCACGAACCTCGAGACCCCAAACACCCCGAACCGCGACATCCCGACCCTCGAATCCCCGACCCCGAAACCCCAAGCAAGCGCAACTAGTCATTCAAACGGCAATATCACGTGCTTCTGGTAGGGAAATGAGGCTATTCAAAAATCCAGATTCATCATTACATAAAGGACTATAACTTTGAGGAAGGGTCCGATTGATAGGAAATTGAATTAAGGGGCAGAATCGACCGCAATCTACTTCGTAAAAAAACAAGCGAAGCTAGACCTTCAAACGTGGATATCAAGTGCTTCCGGTAGTGAAATGAGGCGATTCAAAAGTCCATAGTCATCTTTACATCCGGGACTACATCTTTGATGAAGGATACCGCGCGAGAGAAAAATGATTTGATGGGCAGCATATGCCTCAATCTGCTTCGTAAAAAAACAAGCGAAGCTAGACCTTCAAATGGGGATATCAAGTACTTCCTGTAGCGAAATGAAGCGATTCAAAAATCCAGGGTCATCTTTACATACAGGACTACAACTTTGATGAAGGGTCCGACAGACAGAAAATTGATTTGTCAGGAAGAATCGGCCGCAATCTGCTTCTTAAAAAAACAAGCGTAACTAGACCATCAAATGGGGATATCACGTGCTTTTGGTTGGAAAATGAGGGGATTCAAAAATCCAGAGTCATCTTTACATACAGGACTACAACTTTGAGGAAGGATCCAATGCGAGAGAAAATTGATTTGAGGAATAGAATTTGACGCAATCTGCTTCGTAAGAAATCAAGCACAACTAGACCTTCAAACAGGGATATCACGTGCTTCAGTTAGCGAAATGAGGGGTCATCATTACATACAGGACTACAACTTTTATGTAGGGTACCACACGAGAGAATATTGATTTCATGGGCAAAATCGCCCGCAATATACTTTGTAAAAAAACAAGCGAAACTTTAAAGAAGGGTCCATCACGAGAGAATATTGATTTGATGGGTAGAATCGGCCGCAATCAGCTTCGTTAAAAAACAAGCGAAATTAGGCCTTCAAACGAGGATATCACGTGCTTACGGTAGCGAAATGAGGCGATTCAAAAATTCAGGGCAATCATTAGATACAGGAATTCAACTTTAATGACAGGTTCAACAGAAAGAAATATTGATTTGAGGGGCAAAATCCGCCACAATCTGATTCGTAAAAAAGAAGCGAAACTACATATTCAAACGGGGTTATCACGTCCTTCCGGTAGCGAAATGCGGCGATTCAAAAATCCAGGATCATCTTTACATACAGGAATACAACTTTGATGAAGGGTCCAACACAAGAGAATATTGATTTGATGGGCAGAGTCAGCCGCAATCAGCTTCGTAAAAAAACAAGCGAAGCTAGACCTTCAAACGGGGATATCACATGCTTCCCGTAGCGAAATGAGGCAATTCAAAAATCAAGCGTCATCTTTACATACATGAATACAACTTTCATGATGGGTCGCACACGAGAAAATATTGATTTGATGGGCAGAATCGCCGCAATCTGCTTGGTAAAAAAACAAGTGAAACTAGACCTTCAAACAGGGATACCACGTGCTTCCGGTAGCGAAATGGGGTGATTCAAAAATCTAGGGTCATCTTTACATACATGACTACAACTGTGATGAAGGGTCCCACAACAGAAATTATTGATTTGATGGGCAGAATCGCCGCAATATGCTTAGTAAAAAAACAAGCACAACTAGACCTTGAAACTGGGATTACACGTGCTTATGGTAGCGAAATGAGGCTTTTCAAAAATCCAAGGTCATCTTTATATACAGGACTACAACTTCGATAAAGGGTCCCACACGAGAAAATATTGATTTGATGGGCAGAATCGGCCGCAATCTGCTTGGTCAAAAACCAAGTGAAAGTAGACCTTCAAGCGGGGATATCACGTGCTTCCGATAGTGAAATGAGGCCATTCAAAAATCCAGTGTCATCCTTACATACAGGACTACAACTTTGATGATGGGTCGCACACGAGAGAATATTGATTTCATGGGCAGAATCACCGCAATCTGCTTGGTAATAAAACAAGCGAAACTAGACCTTCAAACGGGAATATCACGTGCTTCCGGTAACGAAATGAGGCCATTCAAAAATCCAGTGTCATCCTTACATACATGAATACAACTTTGATGAATGGTCCCACAACAGAAAATATTGATTTGATGGGCAGAATTGCCGCAATCTGCTTGGTAAAAAAACAAGCGAAACTAGATGTTCAAACGGGGATATCACGTGCTTCCGGTAGCGAAATGAGGCGATTCAAAAATCTAGGGTCATATTTACATACATGACTACAACTTTGATGAAGGGTCTGACAACAGAAAATATTGATTTGATTATCAGAATCGGACGCAATCTGCTTGGTAAAAAACAATCATAACTAGACCTAGAAACTGGGATATCACCTGCTTCTGGAAGTGAAATGAGGCGATTCAAAAATCTAGGGTCATCTTTACATAGAGGACTACAACATTAATGAAGGGTCCGACCGAAAGAAAAATTGATTTGAGGGCATAATCGGCCGCAATCTGCTATGTAAAAAAACAAGCAATACAAAAACGGGGATATCACGTGCTTCCGGTTATAAAATGAGGCGATTAAAAAATGCAGGGTCATCTTTACATACAGGACTACAACTTTGATGAAGGGTCCCACACGAGAAAATATTGATTTGATAGGCAGAATTGGCCGCAATCTGCTTTGTAAAAAAAACAAGTGAAACTAGACCTTCAAACAAGGATATCACGTGCTTCCAGTAGCGAAATGAGGCGATTCAAAAATATAAGGTCATTTTTACATATAGTACTACAACTTTGATGAAGGGTCCCACACAAGAAAATATTGATTTGATGGGCAGAATAGGCCGCAATCTGCCTAGTAAAAAAACAAGAGATGCTATACCTTCAAATCGAGATATCACATGTTTCTGGTGGCGAAATGAAGCGATTCAAAAATGCAGGGTAATCTTTACATCCAAGACTACAACTTTGATGAAGGGTTTTACAGACAGAAAATTAATTTGATGGGCAGAATCGGCCGCAATCAGCTTAGTAAAAAAACAAGCAAAACTAGACCTGCAAACAGGGATATCACGTGCTTCTGGTAGAGAAATGAGGCGATTCAAAAATCTAGGGTTATCTTTACATCCTGGACTACAACTTTGATGAAGGGTACGACGGCCAGAAAATTGATTTGAGGGGCAGAATCAACTGCAATCAGCTTCGGAAAATAACAAGCGAAACTAGACCTTCAAATAGGGACATCACGTGCATCCGGTAGCGAAATGAGGCGATTCAAAAATCCAGGGTAATCTTTATATTCTGGACTACAACTTTGATGAAGGGTCTGACAGCCAGAAAATTGATTTGACGGGTAGAATCGACTGCAATCAGCTTCGGAAAAAAACAAGCGAAACTAGACCTTCAAACAGGGACATCACATGCATCCGGTAGCGAAATGAGGCGATTCAAAAATCCAGGGTAATCTTTACATATAGGGACACAACTTTGATGAAGGGTCCATCACGAGAGAATATTGATGTGATGGGCAGAATCGACCGCAATCAGCTTTGAAAAAAAACAAGCGAAACTAGACCTTCAAATGGGGATATCACGTGCTTCCGCTAGCGAAATGAGGCGATTAAAAAATATAGAGTCATCTTTACATACATGAATACAACTTTGATGAAGGGTCCCACAAAAGGAAATATTGATTTGATGTTCAGAATCGGCCGCAATTTGCTTCGTAAAAATACAAGCACAATTAGTCCTTCAAACGGGGATATCACGTGCTTTTGGTACCTAAATGAGGCAATTCAAAAATCAAGGGTCATCTTTACATACAGGAACACAACTTTGATGAAGGGACCGACAGGAAGAAAAATTGATTGAGGGGCATAATCGGCCGCAATCTGCTTCGTAAAAAACAAGCGTAACTAGACCTTCAAACGGGGATATCATGTGCTTCCGTTAACATAATGAGATGATTAAAAAATCAAGGGTCATCTTTACATACATGAATACAACTTTGATGAAGGGTCCCACAACATAAAATATTGATTTGATGGGCATAATCGCCGCAATCTGCTTGGTAAAAAAACAAGCAAAACTAGACCTTCAAACGGGGATATCACGTGCTTCCGGTAGCAAAATAAGGCAATTAAAAAATCGAGGGTCATCTTTACATACATGACTACAACTTTCATGAAGGGTCGCACACGAGAAAATATTGATTTGATGGGTAGAATCGCCGCAATCTCCTTGGTAGAAAAACAAGCGAAACTAGACATTCAAACAGGGATATCACATGCTTCCGGTAGCGAAATGGGGCGATTCAAAAATCTAGGGTCACCTTTACATACATGACTACAACTTTGATGAAGGGTCCCACATCGAGAAAATATTTATTTGATAGGCAGAATCGGCCGCAATCTGCTTGGTAAAAAAAACAAGTGAAACTAGAACTTCAAACGAGGATATCACGTGCTTCCGGTAGCAAAATGAGGCCATTCAAAAATATAAGGTCATATTTACATATAGGACTACAACTTTAATGCAGGGTCCCACACGAGAAAATATTGATTTGATAGGCAGAATCAGCCGCAATCTGCTTGGTAAAAAAAACAAGCACAACTGGACCTTGAAACTGGGATAGCACGTGCTTGTGGTAGCGAAATGAGGCGAGTCACAAATCCAGGGTCATCTTTACATACAGGACTACAACTTTTATGAAGGGTCCCACACGAGAAAATATTGATTTGATGGGCAGAATCGGGCGCTATCTGCTTGGTAAAAAAACAATCGAAACTAGACCTTCAAACGGGGATATCACGTGCTTCCAGTAGCGAAATGAGGCGATTCGAAAATCCAGGGTCATCATTACAAACAGGAATACAGCTTTTATGAAGGGTCCCACACGAGAAAATATTGATTTGATGGGCAGAACCGGCCGCTATTTGCTTGGTAAAAAAACAATCGAAACTAGACCTTCAAACGGGGATATCATGTGCTTCCGGTAGTGAAATGAGGCGATTCGAAAATCCAGGGTCATCTCTACAAACAGGAATACAGCTTTTATGAAGGGTCCCACATGAGATAATATTGATTTGACAGGTACAATCTGGCGCAATCTGCTTGGTAAAAAATCAAGCAAAACTAGACCTTCAAACGGGGATATCACGTGCTTCCGGTAGCGCAATGAGACGATTCAAAAATCTATGGTCATCTTTACATATAGGACTACAACTTTGATGAAGGGTCTCACACGAGAAAATGTTGATTTGACGGTCAGAATCGTCGCAATCTGCTTCATAACAAAACTAGCGAAACTAGACCTTTAAATGGGGATATCACGTGCTTCCGGTAGCGAAATGAGGTCATTCAAAAATCTAGGGTCATCTTAACATACAGGACTACAACTTTGATGAAGGGTCCGACAGACATAAAATTGATTTGAGTGGCAGAATCGGGCACTATCTGCTTTGTAAAAAAAAAGCACAACTAGACCTTAAAAACTGGGATATCATGTGCTTCCGGTAGCAAAATGAGGCCATTCAAAAATCTAGGGTCATCTTGACATACAGGACTACAACTTTGATGAAGAGTCCCACACAAGAAAATATTGATTTGATGGGCAGAATAGGCCGCAATTTGCCTAGTAAAAAAACAAGAGAAGCTAGACCTTCAAACGGGGATATCACATGTTTTTGGTGGCGAAATGAGGCGATTCAAAAATGCAAGGTAATCTTTACATCCAGGACTACAACTTTGATGAAGGGTTCGACAGACAGAAAATTAATTTGAGGGGCAGAATCGACCGTAATCTGCTTAGTAAAAAAACAAGTGAAACTAGACCTTCAAACGGGTATATCACGTGCTTCCGGTAGTGAAATAAGGCCATTTAAAAAATGCAGGGTCATCTTTACATACAGGATTACAACTTTGATGAAGTTTCCGACTGACATAAAATTGATTTGAGGGTAGAATCGACCGCAATCTGCTTAGTAAAAAAACAAGCGAAACTACACCTTCAAACAGGGATATCACATGCTTGTGGTAGGGAAATGAGGCGATTCAAAAATCTAGGGTAATCTTTACATCCAGGACTACAACTTTGATGAAGGGTCCGACAGCCAGAAAATTGATTTGAGGAGCAGAATCTTCTGCAATCTGCTTAGTAAAAAAACAAGCAAAACTAGACTTTGAAACGGTTTTATCACGTGTTTCTAGTTGTGAAATTAGGCGATTCAACATTCCAGGTTCATCTTTACATCCAGGACTACAACTTTGATGAAGGGATCGACAGACAGAAAATTAATTTGATGGGCAGAATCGGCCGCAATCTGCTTAGTAAAAAAACAAGCAAAACTAGACCTGCAAACAGGGATATCACGTGCTTCTGGTAGAGAAATGAGGTGATTCAAAAATCTAGGGTTATCTTTACATCCAGGACTACAGCTTTGATGAAGGGTTCGACAGACAGAAAATTAATTTGATGGGCAGAATCGGCCGCAATCTGCTTAGTAAAAAAACAAGCAAAACTAGACCTGCAAACAGGTATATCACGTGCTTCTGGTAGAGAAATGAGGCAATTCAAAAATCTAGGGTTATCTTTACATCCTGGACTACAACTTTTATGAAGGGTACGACAGCCAGAAAATTGATTTGAGGGGCAGAATCGACTGCAATCAGCTTCGGAAAAAAACAAGCGAAACTAGACCTTCAAACAGGGACATCACGTGCATCCGGTAGCGAAATGAGGCGATTCAAAAATCCAGGGTAATCTTTACATATAGGGACACAACTTTGATGAAGGGTCCATCACAAGAGAATATTGATGTGATGGGCAGAATCGACCGCAATCAGCTTTCAAAAAAAAACAAGCGAAACTAGACCTTCAAACGGGGATATCACGTGCTTCCGCTAGCGAAATGAGGAGATTAAAAAATATAGAGTCATCTTTACATACATGAATACAACTTTCATGAAGGGTCCCACAGAAGGAAATATTGATTTGATGTTCAGAATCGGCCGCAATCTGCTTCGTAAAAATACAACCACAATTAGTCCTTCAAACGGGGATATCACGTGCTTTTGGTACCGAAATGAGGCAATTCAAAAATTCAGCGTTATCTGTACATACAGGAACACAACTTTGATGAGGGTCCGACAGAAAGAAAAATTGATTGAGGGGCATAATCGGCCGCAATCTGCTTCGTAAAAAACAAGCGAAACTAGACCTTCAAACGGGGATATCACGTGCTTCCGGTAGCAAAATGAGGCAATTCAAAAATCGAGGGTCATCTTTACATACATGACTACAACTTTCATGAAGGGTCGTACACGAGAAAATATTGATTTGATGGGTAGAATCGCCGCAATCTCCTTGGTAAAAAAACAAGCGAAACTAGACCTTCAAACAGGGATATCACGTGCTTCCGGTAGTGAAATGGGGCGATTCAAAAATCTATGGTCACCTTTACATACATGACTACAACTTTGATGAAGGGTCCCACATCGAGAAAATATTGATTTGATAGGCAGAATCGGCCGCAATCTGCTTGGTAAAAAAAACAAGTGAAACTAGACCTTCAGATGAGGATATCACGTGCTTCCGGTAGCAAAATGAGGCGATTCAAAAATATAAGGTCATATTATCATATAGGACTACAACTTTAATGAAGAGTCCTACACGAGAAAATATTGATTTGATGGGCAGAATCGCCGCAATATGCTTAGTAAAAAAACAAGCACAACTGGACCTTGAAACTGGGATAGCACGTGCTTGTGGTAGCGAAATGAGGCGATTCACAAATCCAGGGTCATCTTTACATACATGATTACAACTTTTATGAAGGGTCCCACACGAGAAAATATTGATTTGATAGGCAGAATCGGGCGCTATCTGCTTGGTAAAAAAACAATCGAAACTAGACCTTCAAACGGGGATATCACGTGCTTCCAGTAGCGAAATGAGGCGATTCGAAAATCCAGGGTCATCATTACAAACAAGAATACAGCTTTTATGAAGGGTCCCACACGAGAAAATATTGATTTGATGGGCAGAACCGGCCGCTATTTGCTTGGTAAAAAAACAATCGAAACTAGACCTTTAAACGGGGATATCACGTGCTTCCGGTAGCGAAATGAGGCGATTCGAAAATCCAGGGTCATCTCTACAAACAGGAATACAGCTTTTATGAAGGGTCCCACATGAGATAATATTGATTTGACAAGTACAATCTGCCGCAATCTGCTTGGTAAAAAAACTAGCAAAACTAGACCTTCAAACGAGGATATCACGTGCTTCCAGTAGCGCATTGAGACGATTCAAAAATCTATGGTCATCTTTACATATAGGACTACAACTTTGATGATGGGTCTCACACGAGAAAATGTTGATTTGACGGGCAGAATCGCCGCAATCTGCTTCGTAAAAAAACAAGCAAAACTAAACCTTCAAAAAGGGATATCATGTGTTTTCGATAGCAAAATTAGGCAATTCAAAAATCCAGGGTCATCTTTACATACAGGACTACAACTTTGATGAAGGGCTCAACACGAGAGAATATTTATTTGAAGAGCTGAATGGACCGCAATCTGCTTCATAACAAAACTAGCGAAACTAGACCTTCAAATGGGGATATCACGTGTTTCCGGTAGTGAAATGAGGTCATTCAAAAATCTAGGGTCATCTTAACATACAGGACTACAACTTTGATGAAGGGTCTGACAGACATAAAATTGATTTGAGTGGCAGAATCGGGCACTATCTGCTTTGTAAAAAAAAAGCACAACTAGACCTTAAAAACTGGGATATCATGTGCTTCCGGTAGCAAAATGAGGCCATTCAAAAATCTAGGGTCATCTTTACATACAGGACTACAACTTTGATGAAGGGTCTAACAGACATAAAATTGATTTGAGTGGCAGAATCGGGCATAATCTGCTTCGTAAAAAAACAAGCACAACTAGACCTTAAAAGAGGGATATAATGTGCTTCCGGTAGCAAAATGAGACGATTCAAAAATCTAGGATCATCTTTACATACAGGACTACAACTTTGATGAAGGGTCCCACACAAGAAAATATTGATTTGATGGGCAGAATAGGCCGTAATTTGCCTAGTAAAAAAACAAGAGAAGCTAGACCTTCAAACGGGGATATCACATGTTTCTGGTGGCGAAATGAGGCGATTCAAAAATGGAAGGTAATCTTTACATCCAGGACTACAACTTTGATGAAGGGTTCGACAGACAGAAAATTAATTTGAGGGGCAGAATCGACCGTAATCTGCTTAGTAAAAAAATAAGTGAAACTAGACCTTCAAACGGGTATATCACGTGCTTACGGTAGCGAAATAAGGCCATTTAAAAAATGCAGGGTCATCTTTACATACAGGATTACAACTTTGATGAAGTTTGCGACTGACATAAAATTGATTTGAGGGTAGAATCTACCACAATCTGCTTAGTAAAAAAACAAGCGAAACTAGACCTTCAAACAGGATATCACATGCTTGTGGTAGCGAAATGAGGCGATTAAAAAATCTAGGGTAATCTTTACATCCAGGACTACAACTTTGATGAAGGGTCCGACAGCCAGAAAATTGATTTGAGGAGCAGAATCTTCTGCAATATGCTTAGTAAAAAAACAAGCAAAACTAGACTTTGAAACGGTTATATCACGTGTTTCTAGTTGTGAAATTAGGCGATTCAACATTCCAGGTTCATCTTTACATACAGGACTACAACTTTGATGAAGGGTCCCACACGAGATAATATTGATTTGAGGGGTAGAATCGGCTGCAATCAGCTTCGTAAAAAAACAAGAAAAACTAGACCTTGAAACGGGGATATCACGTGCTTCTGGTTGCGAAATGAGGCAATTCAAAAATCTAGGGTCATCTTTACATACAGGACTACAGCTTTGATGGAGGGTCCAACACGAGAGAATATTGATTTGATGGGCAGAATCGACCGCAATCTGCTTCTTAAAAAAACAAGCACAACTAGACCTTCAAACGGGGATATCATGTGCTTATGGTAGAGAAACGAGGCAATTCAAAAATCCAAGGTCATCTTTACATATAGGAACTCAAATTTGATGAAGGGTCTGACCGAAAGAAAAATTGATTTGAGGGCATAATTGGCCGCAATCTGCTTCGTAAAAAAACAAGCGATACTAGACCTTCAAACGGGGATATCACGTGCTTCCAGTTATAAAATGATGCTATTCAAAATTGCATCGTCATCTTTACATACAGGACTACAACTTTGATGAGGGTCCCACACGAGAAAATATTGATTTGATAGGCAGAATCGGTCGCAATCTGCTTGGTAAAAAAACAAGTGAAACTAGACCTTCAAATGAGGATATCACGTGCTTCCAGTAGTGAAATGAGGCGATTCAAAAATCTAGGGTCATTTTTACATAAATGACTACAACTTTGATGAAGGGTCCCACAAAAGAAAATATTGATTTGATGTTCAGAATCGGCCGCAATTTGCTTCGTTAAAAAACAAGCGCAACTAGACCTTGAAATGGGGATATCACGTGCTTTTGTTACCTACATAAGGCGATTCAAAAATCCAGGGTCATCTTTACATACAGGACTACAACTTTGATGAAGGGTCCCACACGAGAAAATATTGATTTGATAGGCAGAATCGGGCGCAATCTGCTTGGTAAAAAAACAACCAAAACTAGACATTCAAACGGGGATATCACGTGCTTCCGGTAGTGAAATGAGGTGATTCAAAAATATAAGGTCATATTTACATATAGGACTACAACTTTAATGAAGGGTCCCACACAAGAAAATATTGATTTGACACGTAGAAGCTGCCGCAATCTGCTTGGTAAAAAAAAATTCGAAACTAGACCTTCAAATGGGGATATCACGTGCTTCCGGTAGCGAAATGACGCAATTCAAAAATTCAGGATTATCTTTACATACAGGACTACAACTTTGATGAAGGGTCCCACACGAGAGAATATTGATTTGATGGGCATAATCGACCACAATCTGCTTTGTAAAAAAACAATCGAAACTAGACCTGCAAACGGGGATATCACGTGCTTCCGGTAGCGAAATGAGGCGATTCAAAAATGCAGGGTCATCTTTACATACAGGACTACAACTTTGATGAAGGGTCCCACACGAGAGAATATTGATTTGATGGGCAGAATCGACCGCAATCTGCTTCGTAAAAAAACAAGTGAAACTAGACCTGCAAACGGGGATATCACGTGCTTCCGGTAGCGAAATGAGGCGATTCAAAAATGCAGGGTCATCTTTACATACAGGACTACAACTTTGATGAAGGGTCTGAACAACAGAAAATTGATTTGAGGGGCAGAATCGGCCGCAATCTGCTTCGTTAAAAAACTTGAACATTTAGACCTTGGAACGGGGATATCACGTGCTTCCGGTAGCGAAATGAGACGATTCAAAAATCGAGGGTCATGTTTACATACAGGACTACAACTTTGATGAACGGTCCCACACGATAAAATATTTATTTGATGGGCAGAATTGGGCGCAATCTGCTTGGTAAAAAAACAAGCGAAACTAGACCTTCAAACGGGGATATCACGTGGTTGTGTTAGCGAAATGAGGTGATTCAAAAATGCAGGTGCATCTTTACATCTTGGACTACAACTTTGTTGAAGGGTCCAACACGAGAGAATATTGATCAATCATTATGGTGCATCCACTAAAAATGAGGCTACAATTTATTTTTCCCCGTCATAATCATTATTTTAAAGTGAAACTTAAATTATGAGTTTTTCACTATGTTAGGCTCCATTGTTCATCCACACGTTAATATGAATGGCTTATGGAAATGTTTTTGATTGTTTAATATGTTCCTCAATGTTCCTATTTCCAGTAATTCACTACTTATGTAAGTTTCTTTCTTCAAAATAGAAACTACATATAAGAACTACTAGTGTGTCATTAGTTACTCCATATTATAAAAAATAATGCTCAACATAAAAAAATCTAGTAGGAACAATTGAAAAAATAATTATAGAAATATCTAGTTAATAGATTTCATTGTGAAAATAGTTTTTATATATATATATAAAATGATTTATATGAAAATGATTTTTACATCAAACAATTATTTTATCAATGTTATTCTATTCTCAATTATTATAATAATAATTAATGAAAAAAAATTAATTATAGTCATTTTAAATGTCAACAAACTCCTTGAAATAATAAGTTAACTAGCAATTATAATAGTTATAAATGAAAATGATTAGTTATAGGTATTTTAATTTTCAGTACTTAAGTATAGTTACTTTAAATTTTAATAGGCTCTTCAATTTAGTAGGTTAATTACAAATTATGGACATGATTATAGATATAAAATGATGTCAATAAATCAGTTGTTTGATAACTAAGAAATTTGAGAAAAAAACATGGCAAAGAACCTCGACGCTGAACCGCCAAACCCAGAACCTGAAACCCCGCACCCGGAACCACGAACAGTAAAACCCAGAACCTTGACACCCTGGCGCCCAACACCCCGACCGTCGAATCCCTGACCCCGAAAACCCGGTCCGCGAAACCCCGCACCGCGATACCCGGAACCGGAAACCCCGAACCGCGAAACCCGAACCACGAAACCCCGAACCGGTAACACTGAACCGGTAACACCGAAACGCTAAACCCGAAACCGTGAAACCCCGACCCCTGAATCCCCGACCCTGAAAACCCGAACAGCTAAACCCCGACCCCCGTATCCCAGACCCTGAAAACCCGATATGCGAAACCCCGAACCGCGATACCTCGAACTGCGAAACCCTGAAACCGAAATCCCGAACCCTTGAACCCCGATACGCGAAACCCCGAAACCCTGAACAGGGAAACCCCGCACCGCGATACCCCAAACCGTGAAACCCCGAACCCCAAAACATCTTACCCCGAACCCCGAAACATCAAACCCCGAACCCCAAAACATCTAACCCCGAACCCCTAAACCCCAAACCGCGATACCCCGAACACGAAACCCCGAACACGAAACCCCTAACCGTGAAACCCCGACCCCCAAAACCCAATCCGCGAAACCCCGAACCTCGATACCCCGAACCCGAAACCCCTAACCGCGAAACGTCAAACCCGAAACCCCGAACACCGAAACCCCGAATCGCGAAAGCCCGACAGCCGAATCTCCGACTCTGAAAACCAAATCCGCGAAACCCCGAACCGCGATTCCCGGAACCGGAAACCCGAACCGCGAAACCCGAACCACGAAACCCGAACCACGAAACCCCGAACCGGTAACACTGAACCGGTAACACCGAAACGCGAAACCCGAAACCGTGAAACCCCGACCCCTGAATCCCCGACCCCTGAATCCCCGACCCTGAAAACCCGAACAGCTAAACCCCGACCCCCGTATCCCAGACCCTGAAAACCCGATATGCGAAACCCCGAACCGCGATACCTCGAACTGCGAAACCCTGAAACTGAAATCCCGAACCCTTGAACCCCGATACGCGAAACCCCAAAACCCTGAACAGGGAAACCCCGCACCGCGATACCCCAAACCGTGAAACCCCGAACCCCAAAACATCTTACCCCGAACCCCGAAACATCAAACCCCGAACCCCAAAACATCTAACCCCGAACCCCTAAATCCCAAACCGCGATACCCCGAACACGAAACCCCGAACACGAAACCCCTAACCGTGAAACCCCGACCCCCAAAACCCAATCCGCGAAACCCCGAACCTCGATACCCCGAACCCGAAACCCCTACCCGCGAAACGTCAAACCCGAAACCCCGAACACCGAAACCCCGAATCGCGAAAGCCCGACAGCCGAATCTCCGACTCTGAAAACCAAATCCGCGAAACCCCGAACCGCGATTCCCGGAACCGGAAACCCGAACCGCGAAACCTGAACCACGAAACCCCGAACCGGTAACACTGAACCGGTAACACCAAAACGCGAAACCCGAAACCGTGAAACCCCGACCCCTGAATCCCCGACCCCTGAATCCCCGACCCTGAAAACCCGAACAGCTAAACCCCGACCCCCGTATCCCAGACCCTGAAAACCCGATATGCGAAACCCCG
The DNA here is from genome assembly GCA_027405865.1 of Salix purpurea. Lineage (NCBI taxonomy): Eukaryota > Viridiplantae > Streptophyta > Magnoliopsida > Malpighiales > Salicaceae > Salix > Salix purpurea. The sequence continues at coordinate 516,641 of JAOWLH010000036.1, forward strand.
AACCGCGATACCTCGAACTGCGAAACCCTGAAACTGAAATCCCGAACCCTTGAACCCCGATACACGAAACCCCGAAACCCTGAACAGGGAAACCCCGCACCGCGATACCCCAAACCGTGAAACCCCGAACCCCAAAACATCTTACCCCGAACCCCGAAACATCAAACCCCGAACCCCAAAACATCTAACCCCGAACCCCTAAATCCCAAACCGCGATACCCCGAACACGAAACCCCGAACATGAAACCCCTAACCGTGAAACCCCGACCCCCAAAACCCAATCCGCGAAACCCCGAACCTCGATACCCCGAACCCGAAACCCCTAACCGCGAAACGTCAAACCCGAAACCCCGAACACCGAAACCCCGAATCGCGAAAGCCCGACAGCCGAATCTCCGACTCTGAAAACCAAATCCGCGAAACCCCGAACCGCGATTCCCGGAACCGGAAACCCGAACCGCGAAACCTGAACCACGAAACCCCGAACCGGTAACACTGAACCGGTAACACCGAAACGCGAAACCCGAAACCGTGAAACCCCGACCCCTGAATCCCCGACCCCTGAATCCTCGACCCTGAAAACCCGAACAGCTAAACCCCGACCCCCGTATCCCAGACCCTGAAAACACGATATGCGAAACCCCGAACCGCGATACCTCGAACTGCGAAACCCTGAAACCGAAATCCCAACCGCGAAACCCCCAACCCGAATCCCCGAACAGCGAAACCCCCAACCCCAAAACCCTGAACAGCGAAACCCCCCACGCGATACCCTGAACCAAAAACCCCGAACAGCAATACCTAGAACGCCCGACACCCCAGCGCCCGACATCCCGACCGTCAAATCCCCGACACCGAAAACCCCGACCGTCAAACCCCGAACCCGAAAACCCGATCCGCGAAACCCCGCACCGCGATACCCGGAACCAAAAACGCCGAACCGCGAAACCCTGAACCGGTAACAACGAACCGCGAAACCCGAAACCGCGAAACCCCGACCCTGAAAACCCGAACCGTGAAACCGCGACCCCCGAAACATCGACCCCCGAATCCCCGACCCTGAAAACCCGATATGCGAAACCCCGAACCACGATACCTCGAACTGCGAAACCCTGAAACCGAAACCCCGAACACTTGAACCCCGATACACGAAACCCGGAACCCCGAAACCCTGAACAGCAAAACCCCGCACCGCGATACCTCGAACCGCGAAACCCCGAACCCCTAAACCCCGAAACCCTAAACCCCGAACCGCGATACCCCGAACACGAAACCCCGAACCCGAAACCCCTAACCGTGAAACCCCGACCCCCAAAACCCAATCCGCGAAACCCCGAACCTCGATACCCCGAACCCGAAACCCCTAACCGCGAAACGTCAAACCCGAAACCCCGAACACCGAAACCCCGAATCGCGAAAGCCCGACAGCCGAATCTCCGACTCTGAAAACCAAATCCGCGAAACCCCGAACCGCGATTCCCGGAACCGGAAACCCGAACCGCGAAACCCGAACCACGAAACCCGAACCACGAAACCCCGAACCGGTAACACTGAACCGGTAACACCGAAACGCGAAACCCGAAACCGTGAAACCCCGACCCCTGAATCCCCGACCCCTGAATCCCCGACCCTGAAAACCCGAACAGCTAAACCCCGACCCCCGTATCCCAGACCCTGAAAACCCGATATGCGAAACCCCGAACCGCGATACCTCGAACTGCGAAACCCTGAAACTGAAATCCCGAACCCTTGAACCCCGATACGCGAAACCCCGAAACCCTGAACAGGGAAACCCCGCACCGCGATACCCCAAACCGTGAAACCCCGAACCCCAAAACATCTTACCCCGAACCCCGAAACATCAAACCCCGAACCCCAAAACATCTAACCCCGAACCCCTAAATCCCAAACCGCGATACCCCGAACACGAAACCCCGAACACCGAAACCCCGAATCGCGAAAGCCCGACAGCCGAATCTCCGACTCTGAAAACCAAATCCGCGAAACCCCGAACCGCGATTCCCGGAACCGGAAACCCGAACCGCGAAACCTGAACCACGAAACCCCGAACCGGTAACACTGAACCGGTAACACCGAAACGCGAAACCCGAAACCGTGAAACCCCGACCCCTGAATCCCCGACCCCTGAATCCCCGACCCTGAAAACCCGAACAGCTAAACCCCGACCCCCGTATCCCGAGCCGCGAAACCTGAACCACGAAACCCCGAACCGTGAAACCCCGAACACCGAAACCCCGAACCTGAAACCCTAAACCGCGAAACCCTGAACCCGAAAATTCGAACCCCGAACCCGGAACTCGAAACCCGACCCCCGAAACCACAATCCGTGAAACCCCGAACCTAAAACCCCGAACGGCGAAACCCGAACTACGAAACCTAGAACCGCGAAACCCCGACCCCGGAAACCCGATCCGCGAAACCCCGAACCGCGAAACCCCCAACCCGAATCCCCGAACAGCGAAACCCCCAACCCCAAAACCCTGAACAGCGAAACCCCCCACGCGATACCCTGAACCAAAAACCCCGAACAGCAATACCTAGAACGCCCGACACCCCAGCGCCCGACATCCCGACCGTCAAATCCCCGACACCGAAAACCCCGACCGTCAAACCCCGAACCCGAAAACCCGATCCGCGAAACCCCGCACCGCGATACCCGGAACCAAAAACGCCGAACCGCGAAACCCTGAACCGGTAACAACGAACCGCGAAACCCGAAACCGCGAAACCCCGACCCTGAAAACCCGAACCGTGAAACCGCGACCCCCGAAACATCGACCCCCGAATCCCCGACCCTGAAAACCCGATATGCGAAACCCCGAACCACGATACCTCGAACTGCGAAACCCTGAAACCGAAACCCCGAACACTTGAACCCCGATACACGAAACCCGGAACCCCGAAACCCTGAACAGCAAAACCCCGCACCGCGATACCTCGAACCGCGAAACCCCGAACCCCTAAACCCCGAAACCCTAAACCCCGAACCGCGATACCCCGAACACGAAACCCCGAACCCGAAACCCCTAACCGTGAAACCCCGACCCCCAAAACCCAATCCGCGAAACCCCGAACCTCGATACCCCGAACCCGAAACCCCTAACCGCGAAACGTCAAACCCGAAACCCCGAACACCGAAACCCCGAATCGCGAAATCCCGACAGCCGAATCTCCGACTCTGAAAACCAAATCCGCGAAACCCCGAACCGCGATTCCCGGAACCGGAAACCCGAACCGCGAAACCCGAACCACGAAACCCGAACCACGAAACCCCGAACCGGTAACACTGAACCGGTAACACCGAAACGCGAAACCCGAAACCGTGAAACCCCGACCCCTGAATCCCCGACCCCTGAATCCCCGACCCTGAAAACCCGAACAGCTAAACCCCGACCCCCGTATCCCAGACCCTGAAAACCCGATATGCGAAACCCCGAACCGCGATACCTCGAACTGCGAAACCCTGAAACTGAAATCCCGAACCCTTGAACCCCGATACACGAAACACCGAAACCCTGAACAGAGAAACCCCGCACCGCGATACCCCAAACCGTGAAACCCCGAACCCCAAAACATCTTACCCCGAACCCCGAAACATCAAACCCCGAACCCCAAAACATCTAACCCCGAACCCCTAAATCCCAAACCGCGATACCCCGAACACGAAACCCCGAACACGAAACCCCTAACCGTGAAACCCCGACCCCCAAAACCCAATCCGCGAAACCCCGAACCTCGATACCCCGAACTCGAAACCCCTAACCGCGAAACGTCAAACCCGAAACCCCGAACACCGAAACCCCGAATCGCGAAAGCCCGACAGCCGAATCTCCGACTCTGAAAACCAAATCCGCGAAACCCCGAACCGCGATTCCCGGAACCGGAAACCCGAACCGCGAAACCTGAACCACGAAACCCCGAACCGGTAACACTGAACCGGTAACACCGAAACGCGAAACCCGAAACCGTGAAACCCCGACCCCTGAATCCCCGACCCCTGAATCCCCGATCCTGAAAACCCGAACAGCTAAACCCCGACCCCCGTATCCCAGACCCTGAAAACCCGATATGCGAAACCCCGAACCGCGATACCTCGAACTGCGAAACCCTGAAACCGAAATCCCGAACCCTTGAACCCCGATACGCGAAACCCCGAAACCCTGAACAGGGAAACCCCGCACCGCGATACCCCAAACCGTGAAACCCCGAACCCCAAAACATCTTACCCCGAACCCCGAAACATCAAACCCCGAACCCCAAAACATCTAACCCCGAACCCCTAAACCCCAAACCGCGATACCCCGAACACGAAACCCCTAACCGTGAAACCCCGACCCCCAAAACCCAATCCGCGAAACCCCGAACCTCGATACCCCGAACCCGAAACCCCTAACCGCGAAACGTCAAACCCGAAACCCCGAACACCGAAACCCCGAATCGCGAAAGCCCGACAGCCGAATCTCCGACTCTGAAAACCAAATCCGCGAAACCCCGAACCGCGATTCCCGGAACCGGAAACCCGAACCGCGAAACCCGAACCACGAAACCCCGAACCGGTAACACTGAACCGGTAACACCGAAACGCGAAACCCGAAACCGTGAAACCCCGACCCCTGAATCCCCGACCCCTGAATCCCCGACCCTGAAAACCCGAACAGCTAAACCCCGACCCCCGTATCCCGAGCCGCGAAACCTGAACCACGAAACCCCGAACCGTGAAACCCCGAACACCGAAACCCCGAACTTGAAACCCTAAACCGCGAAACCCTGAACCCGAAAATTCGAACCCCGAACCCGGAACTCGAAACCCGACCCCCGAAACCACAATCCGTGAAACCCCGAACCTAAAACCCCGAACGGCGAAACCCGAACTACGAAACCTAGAACCGCGAAACCCCGACCCCGTAAACCCGATCCGCGAAACCCCGAACCGCGAAACCCCCAACCCGAATCCCCGAACAGCGAAACCCCCAACCCCAAAACCCTGAACAGCGAAACCCCCCACGCGATACCCTGAACCAAAAACCCCGAACAGCAATACCTAGAACGCCCGACACCCCAGCGCCCGACATCCCGACCGTCAAATCCCCGACACCGAAAACCCCGACCGTCAAACCCCGAACCCGAAAACCCGATCCGCGAAACCCCGCACCGCGATACCCGGAACCAAAAACGCCGAACCGCGAAACCCTGAACCGGTAACAACGAACCGCGAAACCCGAAACCGCGAAACCCCGACCCTGAAAACCCGAACCGTGAAACCCCGACCCCCGAAACATCGACCCCCGAATCCCCGACCCTGAAAACCCGATATGCGAAACCCCGAACCACGATACCTCGAACTGCGAAACCCTGAAACCGAAACCCCGAACACTTGAACCCCGATACACGAAACCCGGAACCCCGAAACCCTGAACAGCAAAACCCCGCACCGCGATACCTCGAACCGTGAAACCCCGAACCCCTAAACCCCGAAACCCTAAACCCCGAACCGCGATACCCCGAACACGAAACCCCGAACCCGAAACCCCTAACCGTGAAACCCCGACCCCCAAAACCCAATCCGCAAAACCCCGAACCTCGATACCCCGAACCCGAAACCCCTAACCGCGAAACGTCAAACCCGAAACCCCGAACACCGAAACCCCGAATCGCGAAAGCCCGACAGCCGAATATCCGACTCTGAAAACCAGATCCGCGAAACCCCGAACACCGAAACCCCGAATCGCGAAAGCCCGACAGCCGAATATCCGACTCTGAAAACCAGATCCGCGAAACCCCGAACCGTGATTCCCTGAACCTAAAACCCGAACCGCGAAACCCCGAACCGCGAAACCCCGAACATCGAAACCCCGAACCTGAAACCCCGAACCGCGAAACCCTGAACCCGAAACCCCGAACCCGGAACTCGAAACCCTACCCCCGAAACCCCGATTCGCGAAACCCCGAACCGCAATACCTCGAACCTAAAACCCCGAAACGCGAAACCCGAAAACGAAACCTAGAACCGCGAAACCCCGACCCCTGAATCCCCGACCCGAATCCCCAAACAGCGAAACCCCCAACCCCAAAACCCTGAACAGCGAAACTCCCCACGCGATACCCCAAACCAAAAATCCCGAACAGCAAAACCTAGAACGCCCGACAACCCGACCGTCAAATCCTCGATACCGAAAACCCGATCCACAAAACCCCGCACCGCGATACCCGGAACCGGAAACCCTGAACCGCGAAACCCGAACCACGAAACCCCGAACCAGTAACACCGCACCGATAACACCGAACCGCGAAACCTGAAACCGCGAAACCCCGACCCTGAAAACCCAAACCGCGAAACCCTGACCCCCGAAACATCGACCCTGAAAACCCGATATGCAAAACCCCGAACCGCGATACCTCGAACTGCGAAACCCTGAAACCGAAACTCGAACCCTTGAACCCCGATACGCGAAACCCCGAAGAAAAAAAACCCTGAACAGCGAAACCCCGCACCGCGATATCACGAAACGCGAAACCCCAAACCCCAAACCCGAACCGCGATACCCCGAACATGAAACCCCGAACCCGAAACCCCTAACCGTGAAACCCCGAACCCGAAACCCCGACCCCCAAAACCCAATCCGCGAAACCCCGAACCTCGAAACCCCGAACCCGAAACCCCTAACCGCGAAACGTGATACCCGAAACCCCGAACACCGAAACCCCGAATCGCGAAAGCCCGACAGCCGAATCTCCGACTCTGAAAACCAGATCCGCGAAACCCCGAACCGCAATTCCCTGAACCTAAAACCCGAACTGCGAAACCTGAACCATGAAATCCCGAACCGCGAAACCCCGAACACCAAAACCCCGAGCCTGAAACCCCGAACCGCGAAACCCTGAACCCGAAACCCCGAACCCCGAACCCAGAACTCGAAACCCGACCCCCGAAACCCCGATCAGCGAAACCCCGAATCGCGATACCTCCAACCTAAAACCCCGAACCGTGAAACCCTGAACCCGAAACCACGAACCCCGAACCCGGAACGCGAAACCTCGACCCCCGAAATTCTGATCCGCAAAACCCCGAACCTGAAACCCCGAACCGCGAAACCTGAATCACGAAACAGAGAACCGCGAAACACCGACCCCCGAATCCCCGACCACCAAAACCCGATCCACGAAACGTTAAACCCGAAACCCCGAACACCGAAACCCCGAATCGCGAAACCCCGACAGCCGAATCACCGACTCTAAAAACCAGATCCGCGATACCCCGAACCGGAAACCCCAAACCGCAAAACCTGAACCCCGAAACCCCGAACCCGAAACCCCAAACCGCGAAACCCCGACCCCCAAATTCTGGACCCCGAAAACCCGATCCGCGAAAGCACAAACACGAAACCCCGAACCGCTAAACCCCGACCCCCGAAACTCCAACCCCCGAAAACCCGATCCGCGAAACCACAAACATGAAACCCCGAAACCCGAACCCGTAAACCCCGATACGCGAAACCCTGAACCGCAATACCCCGAACTCGAAACCCCTAACCGCGAAACCCTGAACCCGAAACCTCGACCCCCAAAACCCGATCCACGAAAACCCTATCCGTGAAATCCCGAATCAGAATCCCCAAACCCGAAACCCCGAACACCAAAACCCCGAACCGCGAAACCCGAACCGCGAAACCCCGAACGCGAAACCCCGAACCGCGAAACCCTGAACACGAAACCCCAAACCCCGAACCCCGAACCCGGAACTCGAAACCCGACCCGCGAAACCAGATCCGCGAAACCCCGAACCACGAAACTCGTAACCCGAATCCCCGAATAGCGAGACCCCGAACCCCGAAACCCTGAATAGCGAAACCCCGCACTGCGATACCCCAAACAAAAAACCCTGAACACGAAACCTAGAACCGAGAAACCCCGACCCCCGAATCCCTGACCCCGGAAACCCGATCCGCGAAACCCCGAACCACGAAACTCGTAACCCGAATCCCCGAACAGCGAGACCCCGAACCCCGAAACCCTGAATAGTGAAACCCCGCACTGTGATACCCCAAACAAAAAACCCTGAACCGCAAAACCCCGAACCCCGAAACCCCTAACCGCGAAACCCCGAAACCGAAACCCAGAACCGCGAAACCCCGACCCCCGCAACACCGACCCCCGAATCCCCGACCCCGAAAACCCGATCCGCAAAACCACGAACACGAAACCCCGAACCGCTAAACCCCGACCCCCGAAACACCAACCCTAACCCCGAACCCCTGAACACCGAAACCCTAAACCCCGAACCGTGAAACCCCGAAACCGAAACCCAGAACCGCAAAACCCCGACCCCCGAAACACCGACCCCCGAAACACCGACCCCCGAATCCCCGACCCCGAATACCCGATCCGTGAAACCACGAACACGAAACCCCGAACCGCTAAACCCCGAACCGCTAAACCCCGACCCCCGAAACACCAACCCCCGAATCCCTGACCCCGAAAACCCGACCCGCAAAACGACAAACATGAAACCCCGAAACCCGAACCCCTAAACCCCGATACGCGAAACCCCGAACCGCGAAACCCTGAAATCCAAAACATCTAAACCCGAACCCCTAAACCCTAAACCCCGAACCGCGAAACCCCGAACCCGAATCCCCGAACAGCGAAACCCCGAAACTCGAAACCCTGAACAGCGAAACCTCGCACGCGATACCCCGAACCACAAACCCCGAACCGCCAAACCCCAAACCGCGAAACCCCGACCCCCGAAAACCCGATCCGCGAAACCACGAACATGAAACCCCGAATCGCTAAACCCCGACCCCTAAAACACCACCCCCCCAACCCCGAAAATCCGATCCGCGAAACTACGAACATGAAACCCCGATACTCGAACCCCTAAACCGCGAAACGTGAAACCATGAAACGCGATACCCCGAACTTGAAACTCCTAACCGCGAAACCCTGAACCCGAAACCCCGACCCCGAAAACCCGATCCACGAAAACCCTATTCGTGAAATCCCAAATCGGAAACCCCGAACCCGAAACCCCGAACACCAAAAGCCCTAACCCGAAACCCCGAACACCGAAACCCCGAACCGGTAACCCCGAACCGCGAAACCCCGAACCCCGAAACCCCGAACCGTGAAACCCCGAACCCGAAATGTCGAACCTGTAACCCCGAATCGTGAAACCCAGAACCTTGATAACCCGAAACCAAAACCCCTAACCCAGAAACCCCGAACCTCAAAACCACCAATCACGAAACCCCGAACCCGAAACGGCGCACCTGTAACACCAAACTGGTAAACCCCAAACTAGTAACCCCGAACCGCGAAACCCCGAACCTCAAAACCACCAATCACGAAACCCTGGACCTCTTAACTCCGAACCCCGATCCTGAAACGCTGAACCGCCAAACCAAGAACCCGAAACCCCGCACCCGGAACCACGAACAGCGAAACCCAGAACCTCGACACCCCGACGCCCAACTCCCCGACCGTCGAATCCCCGACCCCGAAAACCCGATCCGCAAAACCCCGCACCACGATACCCGGAACCGGAAACCCCGAACCGCGAAACCCCGCACCACGAAACCCAGAACCGGTAACACCGAACCGCAAAACCCGAAACCGTGAAAACCCGACCCCTGAATCCCCGACCCTGAAAACCCGAACCGCGAAACCCCGACACCTGAAACATCGACCCCCGAATTCCCAACCCCGAAAACCCGATATGCGAAACCCCGAACCGCGATACCTCGAACTGCGAAACCCTGAAATCAAAACCCCGAACCCTTGAACCCTGATACCCAAAACCCCGAACCCCGAAACCCTGAACAGCGAAACCCCGAACCGCGAAACCCGGACCCCCAGAACACCGACCCCCGAATCCCCGACCCCGAAACCCGATCCGCGAAACCACGAACACGAAACCCCGAACCGCTAAACTCCGACCCCTGAAACACCAACCCTAACCCCGAACCCCTGAACCACGAAACCCTAAACCCCGAACCGTGAAACCCCGAACCCGAATCCTCGAACAGCGAAACCCCGAACCCTGAAACCCTGAACAGCGAAACCCCGCACGCGATACCCCAAATCAAAAACCCCGAACCGTGAAACTCCGAAACCCCTAACCGCGAAACCCCGACCCCCGAATCCCCGACCCCGAAAACCCGATCCGTGAAACCACGAACACGAAACCCTGAACCGCTAAACCCCGACCCCCGAATCCCCGACCCCGAAAACCCGATATGCGAATCCCTGAACCACGATACCTCGAACTCGAAACCCCTAACCGCGAAACCCTGAACCCGAAACCCAGAACCCCAAAAACATCTAACCCCGAACCCTGAACTCGAAACCCCGAACCCGAAACCCCGAACACCAAAACCCTGAACCGGTAACCCCGAACCGCAAAACCCCAAACCCGCTACCCCGAACCGTGAAGCCCCAAACCCGAAATGTCAAACCTGTAACCCCGAATCGTGAAACCCCGAACCTCGATAACCCGAAACCAAAACCCCTAACCCCGAAACCCCGAAACCAAAACCGCCAACCACGAAACCCCGAACCCGAAACGACGCACCTGTAACCCCGAACTGGTAAACCCCGAACTTGTAACCCCGAACCTCAAAACCACCAAACACGAAACCCCGAACCTCTTAACCCCGAACTCCGATCCTCAAACGCTGAACCGCCAAACCAAGAACCTGAAACCCCGAACCGGTAACCCCGTACCGCGATACCCCGAACCCCGAAACCCCAAACCCGAAATGTCGAACCTGTAACCCCGAATCGTGAAACCCCGAACCTCAAAACCACCAATCATAAAACTCCGAACCCGAAACGGCGCACCTGTAACCCCGAACTGGTAAACCCCGAACTTTTAACCCCGAACCGCGAAACCTCGAACCTCGAAACCACCTATCACGAAACCCCGAACCTCTTAACCCCGAACCCTAATCCTCAAACGCTGAACTGCCAAACCAAGAACCCGAAACCCCGCACCCGGAACCACGAACAGCGAAACCCAGAACCTCGACACCCCGGCGCCCGACACCCCAACCGTCGCATCCCCAACCCCGAAAACCCGATCCGAGAAACCCCGCACCGCGATACCCGTAACCGGAAACCCTGAACCGCGAAACCCCGACCCCTGAATCCCCGACCCTGAAAACCCGAACCGCGAAACCCCGACCCCCGAAACATCGACCCCTGAATCCCCGACCTCGAAAACCCGATATGCGAATCCCCAAACCGCTATACCTCGAACTGCGAAACCCTGAAATCGAAACCCCGAACCATTGAACCCCGATACGCAAAACCCCGAACCCCAAAACCCTGAACAGCGAAACCCCGCACCGCGATACCCCGAACCGCGAAACCCCGAACCCTAGAACATCTAACCCCGACCCCTTAATCCTGAAACCCTAAACTCCGAATCGCGATACCCCGAACTCGAAACCCCGAACCAGAAACCCCTATCCGTGAAACCCCGAACCTGAAACCCTGACCCCCAAAACCCAATCCGCGAAACCCCGAACCTCGATACCCCAAACCCGATACCCCGAATCGTGAAAGCCCGACAGCCGAATCCCTGACTCTGAAAAACAGATCCGCCAAACCCCGAACCCCAAACCCGAAACTCGAAACCCGACCCGCGAAACCCCGATCCGCGAAACCCCAAACCGCGAAACCCGAACCACGAAATCTAGAACCGCGAAACCCCGACCCCCGAATCCCCGACACTGGAAACCCAATCCGCGAAACCCCGAACCGCGAAACCCCCAACCCGAATACCCGAACAGCAAAACCCCGAACCCCGAAACCTTGAACAGCGAAACCTCGCACGCAATACCCCGAACCAAAAACCCCAAACCCCGAAACCCCTAACCGCGAAACCCCGAACCGCGAAACCCCGACACCCGAATCCCCGACCCCGAAAACCCGATCCGCGAAACCACAAACACGAAACCCTGAACCGCTAAACCCCGACCCCCGAAACACCAACCCTCGAATCCCCGACCCCGAAAACCCGATCCGCGAAACCACGAACATGAAACCCCGAAACCCGATCCCCTAAACACCGATACGCGAAACCCTGAACCACGATACCCCGAACTCGAAACCCCTAATCGCGAAACCCTAAACTCGAAACCCCGATCCCCATAACCTGATACACGAAAACCCTATCCGCGAAATCCCGAATCGGAAACCCTGAACCCGAAACCCCAAAGACCAAAACCCCGAACCTGAAACCCCGAACACCGAAACCCCGAACCTGTAACCCCGAATCGTGAAACCCGAAACCAAAACCCCTAACCCCGAAACCCCGAACCTCGAAACCCCAAACCCGAAACAGCACACCTGTAACCCCGAACTAGTAAACCCCGAACTTGTAACCCCGAACCGCGAAACCCCGAACCTCTTAACCTCGAACCTGGATCCTGAAACGCTGAACCGCCAAATCAAGAACCCGAAACCCCGCACCCGGAACCACGAACAGCGAAACCCAGAACCTCGACACCTCGGCGCCCAATACCCCAACCGTCGAATCCCCGACCCCGAAAACCCGATCCGCGAAACCACGCACCGCGATACCCGGAACCGGAAACCCCGAACCGCGAATCCCAAACCACGAAACCCCGAACCGCGAAACCCCGACCCCCGACACACCGACCCCCGAATCCCCAAACCGGTACCACCGAACCGGGAAACCCGAATTCCGAAACCCCAAACCGGTACCACCGAACCGCAAAACCCGGAACCGCGAAACCTTGACCCCTGAATCCCCGACCACGAAAACCCGAACCGCGAATCCCCGACCCCCGAAACACCGACCCTTGAAAACCCGATAGTCAAAACCCGAACCGCGATACCCCGAACTGCAAAACCCTGAAACCGAAACCCCGAACCCTTGAATCCTGATACACGAAACCCCGAACCGCCATACCCCAAACCCGAAACCCCGAACCCGAAACCCCTAACCGCGTAACCCTGAACACGAAACCTCGAACCCGGAAACCCTGAACACCAAAACCCCTAACCGGTACCCCGAACCCCGAAACCCCGAACCCGAAACCCCGAATCGCGAAACTCCGACACCTAAATCCCCGACCCTAAAAACCCAATCCGCAAAACCCTGAACCTCGATACCCCAAACCCGAAACCGCTAACACCGAAACCCCGAACCGCGAAACCCAAACCCGAAACGTCGAACCAGTAACCCCAAACCTTGAAACCCCAAACCTCGATACCCCGAAACCAAAACCCCTAACCCCGAAACCCCGAACACTGAAACCCCGAACCTGAAACCCCGAACCGCGAAACCATGAACCTCGAAAACCCCAATCGCGAAACCCCGAACCCGAAACCCCGAACCCTGACCCCTAAACCCCGATACGCAAAACCCCAAACCGCTATACTTCGAACCCGAAACCCTGAACCCGTAAACCCGAACCTGAACCCTCGACGCCAAAAACCCGATCCGCGAAAACCCGAACCCTGAAACCCCGAACAGCGACACCCCGCAGCGCGATACCCCTAACCGCGAACCCCGAACCTCGCTATCCCAAACCCCAAACCCTTAACCGCGAAAACCTGAACCCGAAACACGGAACCTTGAAGCCCCGAACCCGACACCCCAAACCGCGAAACCCCAAACTTCGAAACCCCGAAACCCCAAACCTCAAAATCCCGAACCCTGAAACTTGAACAGCGAAACCCTGAACCCGAAACTCTGAACTGCCAAGCACAGAACCCTAAACCCCGCACCCAAAACACCGAACCTGAAACCACGAACAGCGAAACCCCGACCCCGAAAACCCGATCCTCGAAACCCCAAACCGCGATACCCCGAACCTGAAACCCCGAACTGCGAATCCCCGAATCCCCGACCCTGAAACCCCGAACAGCGAAACCCCGCACCGGATACCCCGAACCGCCAAATCCCAGACCCCGAAAACCCGATCCACGAAATCCCGAACCCCGAACCATGAAACCCCGAACCGCGAAACCCCGAACTCCGAAACCCCGAACCACGGTACCATGAATACCGAATCCCCGACCCCGAAAAAACCAATCCGCGAAACCCCGAATCAAGAAACCCGAACCGCGAAACCCCGACCCCGAAAACCCGATCAGCGAAACACCAAATCACGAAACCCCAAACCAAAACCCCGAAACCCCGAACCCAAAACCCCGAACCACGAAACCCTGAACCCGAAACCCCGTACTCGAAACCCCGAACCCCGAAACCCCGAACAGCTAAACCCCACACTGCGATACCCTGAATCGGAAACCCCGAACCGCGAAACCCCAACCCCTGAATCCCCGACCCTGAAACCCCACACCGCGATACCCCGAACCGGAAACCCCGAACCGCGAAACCCCGAACCGCGAAACCCCGACCCCCGAATCCCCACCCTCGAAAACCCGATTCATGAAACCCCGAACCTCGCTACCCGGAACCTCGAAACCCGAATAGCGCAACCCCGAACCTGAAACGCTGAACCGTCAAATACAGAACCCGAAACTATGAACCGCCAAACCCCGAATCCTTAACTACGAAACCCCGAAACCAAAACCGGGAACCCCGAAACCCCGAGCCCGAAACCCCTAACCCCCGAATCCCCGCCCTTGAAAACCCGATTCATGAAACCCCGAACCTCTCTACCCGGAACCCCGAAATCCGAATAGCGATACCCCGAACCGGAAACGTTGAACCGTCAAATACAGAACCCGAAACTATGAACCACGAAACCCCGAATCCTTAACTACGAAACCCCGAACCCAAAACCGGGAACCCCGAAACCCCGAGCCCGAAACCCCTAACCGCGAAACCCGGGCCCCCTCAACCCCGTACCGCAAACCCCTCAACTCTGAACACCTAAACCCCGAACCGCGATACCTCGAACCAGAAACCCCTGACCGTGAAACCCCGCACCCCAAAGCGAAACGCCGAACCTGATACCCCGAACTAGAAAAGCCGTACCTCGAAAAGCCCGAACCCAGAACCCAAAAGCGAAACCCCGAACTGCAAACCCGAATCCCCAAACCCGCAACACCGAACATTGGTACCCCAAGCCAGAAAACCCGCACCTCGAAACCCCGCCCCTCGAAAACCCACAACCCCGAACCGTGAAACCACGAACCTCGAGAACCCGAGCCCGACACCCCAAACCGCGACACCCCGACCCGCGAATCCCCGACCTCGAAACCCTGAACCTCAAAACCCCGAACCCAGAACGCGAATCCCCGAAACCCCAACCCCGACCGCGAAACCTCAAACCTCGACCCTCGAACCTTAACACCCCGCGCCCGAAACCTTGAACCTCGAAAACCCACAACCCCGAACCCGCAACCCTAAACCGGGGACCAACGAACCTTGAGACCCCGAGCCCGAAACCCCGAACCTCGAAAACCCTCAGCCCCGAACCCACAACCCTGAACCAAGAACCCACGAACCTTGAGACCCCGAGCTCGACACCCCGAACCGCGACACCTCGACCCTCGAATCCCCGTCCCCGAAACCCCGAACCCGAAAACATGAACAGCGAAACCCAGAACTTCGAAACACCATACCACGATAGCTTGAATTGCGAAACACCGTATCCCTGTACCCGTACCCGAACCCGAACCGTGAAACCACAAACCGCAACACCTCGAACCAGAAACCCCGCACCTCGAAAACCCCCCATCCCGAACCATCAACCCCGAACGCCTGAACCTCGAAACCCCGAACCCCGAAACCCTGAATAGCGAAACCCCGCACCGCGATACCCCAAACAAAAAACCCCGAACCCGAAACACCCACCCCCAAATCCCCGACCCCGAAAACACGATCCGCGAAACCACGAACATGAAACCCCGAACCCGAATCCCCGAACAGCGAAACCCCGAACCCCGACCCCCAAAACCCGAAACCCCGAACCCGAAACCTCGAACAATGAAACCCTGAACCGGTAACCCACACCGCGAAACCCCGAACCCCGAAACCCCGAAGCCGAAACACCGAACCGTGAAACCCCGAACCCGAAACCCTACACCTTGGAACCGTGAAACCCCGAACCCGAATCCCCGAACAGCGAAACCCCGAACCCCGAAACCCCGACCCCCAAACCGCGATCCACGAAAACCCTATCCCCGAAATCCCGAATCGAAAACCCCGAACCCGAAACCCCAAACACCAAATCCCCGAACCCGAAACCCCGAAACCCCGAACCGGTACCTGAACCCGAATCTCCGAACAGCAAAACCCCGAACCCGGTAACCCCCAACCCGAATCCCCGAAAGGCGAAACCCCGAACCCCGAAACCCTGAATAGCGAAACCCCGCACTTCGATACCCCGAACAAAAAACCCTGAACCGCGAAACCCCGAACCCGAAACCCCGAACCTCTAAGCCCCTAGCCCCGAAACACCAACCCTCGAATCCTCGACCCCGAAAACCCGATCCGCGAAACCACGAACATGAAACCCCGAAACTCGAACCCCTAAACCCCGATACGCGAAACCCCGAACCCCAAAACATCTCACCCCGAACCCCTTAACCCCAAACCCGGAAACCCGATATGCGAAACCCCGAACCGCGATACCCCGAACTGCGAAACCCTGAAACCAAAACCCCGAACCCTTGAACCCCGATACGCGAAACCCCGAACCCCAAACCCCGAAACCCTGAACAGCGAAACCCCCAACCCGAATCCCCGAACAGAGACACCCCGACCCTGAATCCCCGAACCGCTAAACCCCGAAACCCGAAACTCCGCAACCGCGAAACCCTGACCCCCGAATCCCCGAACCCAAAAACCAAATCCGCGAAACCACGAACACAAAACCCCGAATCGCTAAACCCCGACCCCCGAAACACCGACCCCCGAATCCCCGACCCCGAAAACCCGATCCGCAAAACCACGAACAAGAAACCCCGAAACCCGAACCCCTAAACCCCGATACGCGAAACCCTGAACCGCGATACACCGAACTCGAAACCCCTAACCGCGAAACCCTGAACCCGAAACCCCGACCCCCAAAACCCGATCCACGAAAACCCTATCCGCGAAATCCAGAACCGGAAACCCCGAACCCGAAACCCCGAACACCAAAACCCCGAACCCGAAACCCCGAACACCGAAACCCCGAACCGGTAACCCTGAACCGCGAACCTCGAACCCGGAAACCCGAAACCCCAAACCGTGAAACCCCGAACCCGAAACGTCGAACCTGTAACCCCGAACCCGAAACGTCGAACCTGTAATATCGAATCGTGAAATCCCGATCCTCGATAACCCGAAACCAAAACCACCAATCACGAAACCCCGAACCCGAAACGGGGCAACTGTAACCCCGAACAGGTAAACCCCGAACAGGTAAACCCCGAACTTGTAACCCCGAACCGCGAAACCCCGAACCTCTTAACCCCGAAACCCAATCCTAAAATGCTGAACCGCCAAACCAAGAACCCGAAACCCCGCACCCGGAACCACGAACAACGAAACCCAGAACCTCAACACCCCGGCACCCGACACCCCGACCGTCGAATCCCCGACCCCGAAAACCCGATCCGAGAAACCCCGCACCGAGTTACCCGGAACCGGCAACCCCGAACCGCGAAATGCAAACAACGAAACCCCGAACCGGTAACACCGAACCGTGAAACCCCGACCCTGAAAACCCGAACCACGAAATCCCGAACCGCGAAACCCCGACCCCCGAATCCCCGACCCCGAAAACCCGATATGCAAAACCCCGAACTGCAATACCTCGAACTGCGAAACCTTGAAACCGAAACCCCAAACCCTTGAACCCGGATACGCAAAACCCCGAAACCCTTAACAGTGAAACCCCGCACCGCGATACCCTGAACTACGAATCCCCGAACCCCAAAGCATCTAACCCCGAACCCCTTAACCCCGGAACCCTTGAACCCCGATACACGAATCCCCTAACTGCGTAACCCTGAACCTGAAACCCCGAACCCGGAAACCCCGAACAACGAAACCCCGCACCGGGATAACCCGAACCAGAAACCCCGAACCCCGAAACCCCGAACCCGAAATCCGAACCCCGAAACCCCAAACCGGTACCACCGAACCGTGAAACCCCGAATTGTGAAACCCCGAACCGCGAAACCCCGATCCCCGAAACCCCAACCCCCGAAACACCGACCCCTGAAAACCCGATTTGCGAAACCCAAACCGCAATACCCCGAACTGCCAAACCCTGAAACCAAAACCCCGAACCCTTGAATACTGATACGCGAAACCCCGAATTGCCATACCCCGAACCCGAACCCGAAACCCCTAACCGCGTAACCCTGAACCCGAAACCACGAACCCGGAAACCCCGGACAACAAAACCCCGCACCGGGATACCCCGAACCCTGAAACCCCGAACCCGAAACCCCGAACCGCAAAACCCCGAACCCGAAACCACTAACCACGAAACCCTGAACCCGTAAACCCGAACCCAAAACCTCGACGCCCAAAACCTGATCCGCGAAAACACGAACCCTAAAACCCCGAACAGCGACACCCCGCAGCGCGATACCCCGAACCGCGAACCCCGAACCACGCTACCCCAAACCCGAAACCCTTAACCGCGAAACCCCGAACCCGAAACCTGGAACCTGGAACCCGAAACCCTGAACCGCAAAACCCCAAACTTCGAAACCCCAAAACCCCGAAACCCCGAACGAGCGAAACCCCGAACCCCGAAACTCTGAACTTCCAATCACAGAACCCCAATCCCCGCACCCAAATACCGAACCCGAAACCACGAACAACTAAACCCCATCCCCGAAAACCCGATCCTCGAAACCCCGAACCGCGAAACCCCGACCCCCGAAACACCAACCCCCGAATCCCCGACCCCGAAAACCCGATCCTCGAAACCCCGAACCGCGATACCCCTAACTGCGAAACCCAAACCCCCGAATCCCCGACCCCCGAACCCCGACCCCCGAATCCCCGACCCCGAAAACCTGATCCGCCAAAACCCTGAACCCGCGAAACCCCGAATCCGAAACCCGAAACCTCGAACCCAAAACCCCGAACCGCGAAACCCAGGCCCCCGAATCCCCGACCTAGAAAACCCGATCCGCGAAACCACGAACCTGAAAACCCGATCCACGAAAACTCTATCCGCGAAATACCGAATCGGAAACCCCGAACCCAAAACCTCGAACCCGAAACGTCAAACATGTAACCCCGAACCGCGAAACCCTGAACCCCGAACCCAAAAACCTCGAACCGTGAAACCCCGAACCCGAAATGTCAAACCTGTAACCCCGAATCGTGAAACCCCGAACCTCGATACCCCGAACCCAAAACCCCTAGCGCCGAAACCCCAAACACCGAAACCCCGAACCCGAAACCCCGAACCACGAAACCCCGAACCTGAAACGGCGCACCTGTAACCCCGAACTGTTAAACCCCGAACTTGTAACCCCGAACCGCGAAAACCCAAACCTCAAAACCACCATTAACGAAACCCTGAACCTCGAAACCACGAACCCCGAACCTGAAACGCTGAACCACGAAACCCTGAACCTCGAAACCATGAACCCCGAACCTGAAACGCTGAACCGCCAAACCAGAACCCAAAACCCTGCACCCGAAACCACGAACAGTGAAACCCAGAACCTCGACACCTTGGCGCCCGACAGCCCGACAGTCGAATCCCCGACCCCGAAACCCCGCAACGCGATACTCAGAACCGAAAACCCCAAACCGCGAAACCTGAACCACGAAACCCCGAACCGGTAACACCGAACCGCGAAACCCGACCCCCGAAACCCCGACCCTTGAAACCCCGACCCCCGAATCCCCGACCCCGAAAACCTGATCCGCAAAACCCCGACCCTCCGAAACACCGACCCCGAATCCTTCACCCCGAAAACCCGATAGGCGAAACCCCGAACCCGAAACCCCTATCCGCGTAACCCTGAACCCGGAAACCCCAAATAGCGAATCCCCGAACCAGAAACCCCGAACCCGAAACCCCGAACCGTGAAACCCCGAACCGCGAAACCTGAACCACGAAAACCCGAACCGGTAACACCGTACCGCGAAACCCATAACCGCGAAACCCCGACCCCCGAAACACCGACCCCCGAATCCCTGACCCCGAAAACTGATCCGCGAAACCCCGAACTGCGAAACCCCGACCCCCGAAACCCCGACCCGCGAAACACCGACCCCCGAATCCCCGACCCCGAAAACCTGACCCCGAACCCTTGAACCCCGATACGCGAAACCCCAAACCGCAGTACCACGAACCCGGAACCCCTAACCGTGTAACCCTGAACCCGAAACCCCGAACCCAAAACCCAGCACCGGGATACCCCGAAACCTGAAACCCCGAACCGCGAAACCCCGATCCGCGAAACCCCGACACCCGAATCCCCGACTCCGAAAACGCAATCCGCGAAACCCTGAATCGCGATACCCCGAACCCGAAACCGCTAACACCGAAACCCCTAAACCGAAACCCCGAACTCCGAAACCCTGAACCCCGAACTCGAAACCCGGAACCGCGATACACCGAACTCGAAACCCTTAACCGAGAAACCCTAAACCCGAAACCCCAACCCCCAAAACCCGATCCACGAAAACCCTATCCGCGAAATCCTGAATCGGAAACCCCGAACCCGAAACCCCGAACACCAAAACCCCGAACCCGAAACCCCGAACACCGAATCCCCAAACCGGTAACCCCGAACTGCGAACCCCGAACCCGGAAACCCGAGCCAGAAACCCCGAACCGTGAAACCCCGAACCAAAAACATCGAACCTGTAACCCCGAACCCGTAACGTCGAACCTGTAATCCCGAATCGTGAGATCCCGCTCCTCGATAACCCGACACCAAAACCCCTAACCCCGAAACCCCGATCCTCAAAACCACCAATCACGAAACCCCGAACGGGGCAACTGTAACCCCGAACAGGTAAACCCCAAACTTGTAACCCCGAAACAGCGAAACCCCGAACCGCGAAACCCCGAACCTCAAAACCACCAATCACGAAACCTCGAACCTCTTAACCCCAAAACCCGATCCTAAAACGCTGAACCGCCAAACCAAGAACCCGAAACCCCGCACCCGGAACCACGAACAACGAAACCTAGAACCTAGACACCCCGGCGCCCGACACCCCGACCGTCGAATCCCCGACCCCGAAAACCCGATCCGAGAAACCCCGCACCGAGTTACCCGGAACCGGCAACCCCGAACCGCGAAACGCAAACAACGAAACCCCGAACCGGTAACACCGAACCGCAAAACCCCGACCCTGAAAACCCGAACCACGAAATCCCGAACCGCAAAACCCCGACCCCCGAAACAACGACCCCCGAATCCCCGACCCCGAAAACCCGATATGCGAAACCCCGAACTGCAATACCTCGAACTGCGAAACCTTGAAACCGAAACCCCAAACCCTTGAACCCGGATACGCAAAACCCCGAACACCGAAACCCTGAACAGTGAAAACCCACACTGCGATACCCTGAACCGCGAATCCCCGAACCCCAAAGCATCTAACCCCGAACCCCTTAACCCCGGAACCCTTGAACCCCGATACGCGAAACCCCTAACCGCGTAACCCTGAACCTGAAACCCCAAACCCGGAAACCCCGAACAACGAAACCCGGCACCGCGATAACCCGAACCAGAAACCCCGAACCCCGAAACCCCGAACCCGAAATCCGAAACCCGAAACCCCAAACCGGTACCACCGAACCGCGAAACCCCGACCCCCGAAACCCTGACCCCCGAAACACCGACCCCTGAAAACCCGATATGCGAAACCCGAACCGCGATACCCCGAACTGCCAAACCCTGAAACCAAAACCCCGAAACCTTGAATACTATTACGCGAAACCCCCGAATTGCCATACCCCGAACCAGAAACCCCGAACCCGAAACCCCTAACCGCGTAACCCTGAACCCGAAACCTCGAACCCGGAAACCACAGACAGCAAAACGCCGCACTGGGATACCCCGAACCCCGAAACCCCGAACCCGAAACCCCGAACCGCGATACCCCAAACCCGAAAACACTAACCACGAAACCTTGAACTCGTAAACCCGAACCCGAAACCTCGACGCCCAAAACCTGATCCACGAAAACACGAACCCTAAAACCCCGAACAGCAACACCCCGCAGCGTGATACCCCGAACCGCGAACCCCGAACCACGCTACCACAAACCCGAAACCCTTAACCGCGAAACCCCGAACCCGAAACCACGAACAGCTAAACCCCGTCCCCGAAAACCCGATCCTCGAAACCCCGAACCGCGATACCCCGACCCTGAAACCCGAACCGCGAAACCCCGACCCTCGAAACACCGACCCCCGAATCCCCGACCCCGAAAACCCGATCCTCGAAACCCCGAACCGCGATACCCCGAACTGCGAAACCCAAACCACGAAACCCCGAACCCCCGAATCCCCGAATCCCCGACCCCCGAATCCCCGACCCCGAAAACCTGAACCGCCAAAACCCTGAACCCGCGAAACCCCGAATCCAAAACCCGAAACCTCGAACCCGAAACCCCGAACCGCGAAACCCCGACCCCCGAATCCCCGACCTAGAAAACCCGATCCGCGAAACCACGAACCTGAAAACCCGATCCATGAAAACCCTATCCGCGAAATCCCGAATCGGAAACCCCGAACCCAAAACCCCGAACCCGAAACGTCAAACCTGTAACCCCGAATCGTGAAACCCCGACCTCGAAAACCCGATCCAGGAAACCCCGAACCGCGAAACCCCGAACCGGTAACACCGTACCGCGAAACCCATAACCACGAAACCCCGACCCCCGAAACACCGACCCCCGAATCCCCGACCCTGAAAACCGATCTGCGAAACCCCGAACTGCGAAACCCCGACCCCCGAAACCCCGACCCGCGAAACACCGACCCCTGAATCCCCGACCCCTTGAACCCGGATACGCGAAACCCCAAACCGCAATACCACGAACCCGGAACCCCGAACCCGAAACCCCGAACCCGAAACCCTGCACCGGGATACCCCGAAACCCGAAACCCCAAACCCGAAACCCCGAACCGCGAAACCCCGATCCGCGAAAGCCCGATCCGCGAAACCCCAACACCCGAATCCCCGACTCCGAAAACCCAATCCGCGAAACCCTGAACCTTGATACCCCGAACCCGAAACCGCTAACACCGAAACCCCTAAACCGAAACCCCGAACTCCGAAACCCTGAACCGCGAAACCCCGAACCCCGAACCGCGAAACCCAAACCCGAAATGTCGAACCTGTAACCCCGAACCTTGAAACCCCGAACCTCGATACCCTGAACCCAAAACCCCTAACCCCGAAACCCCAAACCCGAAACCCCGAACCGCGAAACCCCGAACCGCGAAACCCCGAACCGCGAAACCCCGAACCTCGAAAACCCCGATCGCGAAACCCCGAACCGCGAAACCCCGAACCTCGAAAACCCCGATCGCGAAACCCCGAACCTCGAAACCCCGAACCCCTAAACCCCGAACCGCGATACCACGAACCTGAAACCCCTAACCGCGAAACCCTGAACCCGAACCCGAAACCTCGACCCTCACATTCCGATCCGTGAAAACCCGAACCCTAAAACCCCGAACAGCGACACACCGCAGCGCGAAACCCCGCACCGCGATACCCTGAACCAGAAACCCCGAACCTCGCTACCCCGAACCCGAAACACTTAACCGCGAAACCCCGAACCCGTAACCCAGAACCCCGAAACCCCGAACCGCGAAACCCCAAACGTCGAAACCCAGAAACCCGGAACCCCGAACCTCAAAACCCCAAACCCCGAAACCCGAACAGCAAAACCCCGCACCCGAAACACCGAACCTGAAACCACACACAGCGAAACCCAAAACCTTGAAACCCCGGAGCCCGACAACCCGACCGTCGAATCCCCGACCCCGAAAACACGATCCTCGAAACCCCGAACCGCGATACCTCGAACCTGAAACCCCGAACCGCGAAACCCCGACCCCCGAATCCCCGACCCCAAAAACCCGATCCGCAAAACCCCAAACCCGAAACCCCGAACCACAAAACCCTGAATCCGAAACCCCGAACCCCAAACCGCGAAACCACGAAACCCCGAACCTTGAACCCCTAAACCCCGATACGCTAAACCCCGAACCGCGATACCCCGAACCCAAAACCCCTAACCGCGAAACCCTGAACCCGAAAACCCGAACCCGAAACCTCGACCCCCAAAACCCGATCCGTGAAAACCCGAACCCTGAAACCCCGAACAGCGACACCCCGCAGCGCGAAACCCTGAACCGGAAACCCCGAACCTCGCTACCCTGAACCCGAAACCCTTAACCGCGAAACCCGAAACCCGTATCCCCTAACCCGAAACCCCAAACCGCAAAACCCCAAACCGCGAAATCCGATCCGCGAAACACCAAATCCCGAAACCCCGTACCCGCAACCCCGAACCGCGAAACCCCGAACCTGAAACCCCGAATAGCGGAACCCCGAACAGCTAAACCCCGCACCCCGAAACCCCGCACCGCGATACCCCGAACCGGAAACCCCGAACCCAGAACCCCGAAACCCCGCACCGCGATACCCCGAAACCTGGAACCCCGAAACCCCGTACCTAGAACCCCGAACTGTGAAACCCCGAACCTGAAAACCCGAACAGCGAAACACCGAACCCCGAAACCCCGAACAACTAAACCCCGCACCACAGAACCGCGAAACCCCGACCCCCAAATTCTCGACCCTGAAACCCCGAACATCGAAACCACGCACAGCGAAACCCCGAACCGCGAAACCCCGAAGCTCGATACCCCGATCCTCGAAACCCGAACAGCGAAACCCCGAACACGAAACGCTGAACCGTCAAACCCAGAACCCGAAACACCGAACCCCGCCCGAACCCGAAACACCAAACCGCGATACCCCGAACCCGAAACCCCCAATCGCGAAACCCCAAACCCGAAACCCGTAACCCCGAACCCGCAAACTCGAAAACAGAAACCCCGAACCCGAAACCTCGAACCTTAAGCCCCGAACCGCGAAACCCCGAAACCCCAAACCACGAAACCCCGAACCCGTAACCCCGAACATTGAAACCTCGAAACCCTAAAGCCCGAAACCACGAACCTTGAAACCCCGAACCCCGAAACTCGAACAGCGAAACCCCGAACCCAAAACCGCCAAACCCTGAACCCGAAACCCCGAACCCAAAACCGCCAAACTCTGAACCCCGAAAACCCGAACCGCGAAACCCCGAACCCGAAACCCCGAACCGCGAAAACCAGAACCCCAAACCCTGAACCTCGAAACCTTCAACTCATAACAACGAACCGAGAAACCCCAAACCCGAAACCCCGAACCACGAAACCCCGAAACCTCGAAGCCGAAAACCCGATCAGCGAAACCCAGAACCCCAAACTCCGAACCGCGAAACCTGGATCCTCGAACCCCGAAACCCGGATCCCCGAACCCCGTAACCCCGAACCTCGAAACCTCGAACCTGAAACCTCGAAGCGCAAAACCCCGAACCAACAACCTCGAACCTGGACACCCCGAACCAACAACCTCGAACCTGGACACCCCGAACCAGAAACCCCGCACCTCTAAAACCCCCATCCCTAACCCGCAACCCCGAACTCAAAACCCCGAACTGCGAAACCCCGAACCTCGAAACCCCGAACCTGATACCCCCCGAACTGCGAAACCCCTAAGCTCGAAACCCCGAACCTGAAACCCCGAACCTCGAAACCCCGAACCCGAAACCCCGAACCTCCACGCTAAACCGGAAACCCCAAACCCTCAACGCGAAACCCCAAACCCCGTACCCGAACCCGAACCCAAACCCGAATCTGAACCGCGAAACCCCGAACCCGAAACCCCGAACCACGAAACCATGAACCGCGAAACCCCGACCCTCGAATCCCCGACCCCGAAAACCCGATCCTTGAAACCCCGAACCACGATACCCCGAACGCGAAACACCGAACCCCGAAACACCGAACCGCGAAACCCCGACCCCCGAATCCCTGACCCCGAAAACCCGATCCGTGAAACCCCGAACCTCGATACCCGTAACCCGAAACCCCAAACCACGAAACCCCGAACCCAAAACCCCAAACCGGAAATGCGACACCCCGAGCCTCGAAAAACCCCTACCCCGAACCCGACACCTTGAACCGCAAAACCCCAAACCACGAACCTCGAAACCTCGAGCTTGAAACCCAGAACCTCGAAACCCCGCCCCTCGAAAACCCACAACCCCGAATCCGCAACCCCGAAACGCGAAACCACGAACCGCGAGATCCTGAGCTCCGCATCCCTGACCCCGAACCTGAAACCCCGAACCGAGATAACCCGAAAATCCTAACCGCGAAACCTCGAACACGAAACTCCTAACCCGAAACGCAAAACCCCGAACTGCGGTAACCCTGAACCGCGAAACCTCGAACTCGAAACCTCGAACCCTGAAAATCACAACCCTGAACCGCGAATCCCGGAACCTCGAAACCCCGAACCTGAAACCTTGAAGCGCGAAATCCCGAACCCCAAACCTCGAACCTGGACACGCCAAACCAGAAACCCCGCACCTCTAAAACCCCCCACCCTAACCCGCAACCTTGAACTCATAACACCAAACTGCGAAACCCCGAAACCTCGAAACCCCGAACCCTCTACGCGAAACCCCATACCCGAACCCAAACCTCGAAAATCCGAACCGCGAAACCACGAACCTTGACACCCCGAACCCGAAACCCCGAACAACGAAACCATGAACCGCGAAACCCCGACCCCCGAATCCGAACCGCGAAACCCCGAAGCTTGACACCACGAACCCGAAACCCCGAACCACGAAACCATGAATCGTGAAACCCCGATCCCCGAATCCCCGACCCCGAATACCCGATCCGTGAAACCCCGAACCACGATACCCCGAACGCGAAACACCGAACCCCGAAACCCCGAACCGCGAAACCCCGACCCCCGAACCCCTGACCCTGAAAACCCGATCCGTGAAACCCCGGACCCCTGACCCCGAAAACCCGATCCGTGAAACCCTGAACCCCTGACCCCGAAAACCCGATCCATGAAACCCCGAACCTCGATACCCGGAACCCGAAACCCTGTACCGCAAATGCGAAACCCCGAGCCTCGAAAACCTCCTACCCCGAACCCACAACCTTGAACCGCAAAACCCCGAACCGCGAACCTCAAAACCTCGAGCTTCAAACCCAGAACCTCAAAACCCCGCCCCTCAAAAACCCACAACCCCGAATCTGCAACCCCGAAGCGCGAAACCACGAACCACGAGATCCCGAGCTCCGCATCCCTGACCCCGAACCCGAAACCCCGAACCGAGATACCCCTAACCCGAAAACCCTTACCGCGAAACCCCGAACGCGAAACTCCGAACCCGAAACGTGAAACCCCGAACCGCGATAACCCTGAACCGCGAAACCCCGAACTCGAACCCTGAACTCGAATCCCCGAACCCCCAACCCCGAACCGTGAAACCGCGAACCTCGACCCTCGAACCTCAACACCCCGAGCCCGAAACCCCAAACCTCAAAAACCCACAACCCCGAACCCGCAACCCCGAACCGCGAACCCACGAACCTCGAGACCCCGAGCCTGACACCCCGAAGCGTGACACCCCGACTCTCGAATCCCCGACCCCGAACCCGAAACCCCGAATCCAGAACACCGAACCCAAAACCACAAACAGCAAAACCCTGAACTTCAAAACCCCGAGCCGTGAAAACCTGAACAGCGAAACCCCGAAACCCTGTACCCGAACTCGAACCGCGAAACCCCAAACCTTGACACCCAGAACCAAAAACCCCGCACCTAGAAAACCTCCCATCCCAAACCCGAAACCCCAAACCGCAAAATCCCTGAACCGCGAAACCCCGAACCTCGAACCCGAAACCCGGAACCTATAAACCCCGAGACGCGAATCCTCGACCTCGAAACCCTGAACCTCGAAACCCCCGAACAGCAAAACCCCAACCCACGAATCCCTGAACCTGAAACCGCAAACCTGAAATCCCGGCCTTGAAGACCCCAATCCTGAGGCGATTCGAAAGTCCATAGTCATCTTTACATCCAGGACTACATCTTTGATGAAGGGTAACGTGCGAGAGAAAAATGATTTGATGGGCAGCATAGGCCGCAATCTGCTTCGTAAAAAAACAAGCGAACCTAAACCTTCAAACGGGGATATCTAGTACTTCCTGTAGCGAAATGAGGCGATTCAAAAATCCAGGGTCATCTTTACATACAGGATTACAACTTTGATGAAGGGTCCGACCAACAGAAAATTGATTTGTCGGGCAGAATCGGCCGCAATCTGTTTCTTAAAAAACAAGCGAAACTAGACCTTCAAACGGGGATATCACGTGCTTCTGGTTGCAAAATGAGGGGATTCAAAAATCCAGAGTCATCTTTACATACAGGACTACAACTTTGAGGAAGGATCCAATGTGATCCAATCCAGAGAAAATTGATTTGAGGAATAGAATTTGACGCAATCTACTTCGTAAGAAATCAAGCACAACTAGACCTTCAAACGGGGATATCACGTGCTTCAATTAGCGAAATGAGGGGTCATCATTACATACAGGACTACAACTTTTATGTAGGGTACCACATGAGAGAATATTGATTTCATGGGCAGAATCGCCCGCAATATACTTTGTAAAAAAACAAGCGAAACTAGACCTTAAAACTGTGATATCACGTGCTTCTGGTAGACAAATGACACGATTCAAAAATCCAGGTTCACCTTTACATGCACGACTACAACTTTGAAGAAGGGTCCATCACGAGAGAATATTGATTTGATGGGCAGAATCGGCCGCAATCAGCTTCGTTAAAAAACAAGTGAAACTAGGCCTTCAAACGAGGATATCACATGCTTGCGGTAGCGAAATGAGGTGATTCAAAAATCCAGGATAATCATTAGATACAGGAATTCAAATTTAATGAAGGGTCCGACAGAAAGAAATATTGATTTGAGGGGCAAAATCCGCCACAATCTGATTCGTAAAAAAGGAAGCGAAACTACACATTCAAATGGGGTTATCACATCCTTCCGGTAGCGAAATGCTGCGATTCAAAAATCCAGGATCATCTTTACATACAGGATACAACTTTGATGAAGGGTCCAACACAAGAGAATATTGATTTGATGGGCAGAGTCAGCCGCAATCAGCTTCGTAAAAAAACAAGCGAAGCTAGACCTTCAAATGGGGATATCACATGCTTCCCGTAGTGAAATGAGGCAATTCAAAAATCAAGGGTCATCTTTACATACATGACTACAACTTTCATGAAGGGTCGCACACGAGAAAATATTGATTTGATGGGCAGAATCGCCGCAATCTGCTTGGTAAAAAAACAAGCAAAACTAGACTTTCAAACAGGGATACCACGTGCTTCCGGTAGCGAAATGGGGCGATTCAAAAATCTAGGGTCATCTTTACATACATGACTATAACTTTGATGAAGGGTCCCACAACAGAAATTATTGATTTGATGGGCAGAATCGCCGCAATATGCTTAGTAAAAAAACAAGCACAACTAGACCTTGAAATTGGGATTACACGTGCTTGTGGTAGCGAAATGAGGCGATTCAAAAATATAAGGTCATATTAACATATAGGACTACAACTTTAATGAAGTATCCCACACGAGAAAATATTGATTTGATGGGCAGAATCGCCGCAATATGCTTAGTAAAAAAACAAGCACAACTGGACCTTGAAACTGGGATAGCACGTGCTTGTGGTAGCGAAATGAGGTGATTCACAAATCCAGGGTCATCTTTTCATACAGGACTACAACTTTTATGAAGGGTCCCACACGAGAAAATATTGATTTGATGGGCAGAATCGGCCGCTATCTACTTGGTAAAAAAACAATCAAAACTAGACCTTCAAACGGGGATATCACGTGCTTCCGGTAGCGAAATGAGGTGATTCAAAAATCCAGGGTCATCTTTACAAACAGGAATACAACTTTTATGAAGGGTCCCACACGAGATAATATTGATTTGACACGTAGAAGCTGCCGCAATCTGCTTGGTAAAAAAACAAGCAAAACTAGACCTTCAAACGGGGATATCATGTGCTTCCGGTAGCGCAATGAGGCGATTCAAAAATCTAGGGTCATCTTTACATATAGGACTACAACTTTGATGAAGGGTCGCACACGAGAAAATATTGATTTGACGGGCAGAATTGCCGGAATCTGCTTCTTAAAAAAACAAACAAAACTAGACATTCAAAAAGGGATATCATGTGCTTCCGATAGCAAAATGAGGCAATTCAAAAATCCAGGGTCATCTTTACATACAGGACTACAACTTTCATGAAGGGCTCGCCACGAGAGAATATTTATTTGAAGGGCTGAATAGACTGCAATCTGCTTCATAACAAAAATAGCGAAACTAGACCTTAAAACAGGGATATCACTTTACATGCAGGACTACAACTTTGATGAAGGGTCCGACAGACATAAAATTGATTTGAATGGCAGAATCGGGCACAATCTGCTTTGTAAAAAAACAAGCACAACTAGACCTTAAAACAGGGATATCATGTGCTTACGGTAGCAAAATGAGACGATTCAAAAATCTAGGATCATCTTTACATACAGGACTACAACTTTGATGAAGGGTCCCACACAAGAAAATATTGATTTGATGGGCAGAATAGGCCGCAATCTGCCTAGTAAAAAAACAAGAGAAGCTAGACCTTCAAATGGGGATATCACATGTTTCTGGTGGCGAAATGAGGCGATTCAAAAATGCAGGGTAATCTTTACATCCAAGACTACAACTTTGATGAAGGGTTTTACAGACAGAAAATTGATTTGAGGGGTAGAATCGGCTGCAATCAGCTTCGTAAAAAAACAAGAACAACTAGACCTTGAAACGGTTATATCACGTGTTTCTAGTTGCGAAATTAGGCGATTCAACATTCCAGGTTCATCTTTACATACAAGACTACAGCTTTGATGGAGGGTCCAACACGAGAGAATATTGATTTGATGGGCAGAATCGGCCGCAATCTGCTTCGTAAAAAAACAAGCACAACTAGACCTTCAAAGGGGGATATCACGTGCTTATGGTAGCGAAATGAGGCGATTCCAAAATCCAGGGTCATCTTTACATATAGGACTACAACTTTGATGAAGGGTCCGACCGAAAGAAAAATCGAATTGATGGCCAGAATCCGCCGCAATCTGCTTCGTAAAAAAACGAGCAAAACTAGACCTGCAAACGGGAATATCACGTGCTTGTGGTAGCGAAATGAGGCAATTCAATAATCCATGTGCATATTTACATCCAAGACTACAACTTTGATGAAGGGTCCAACACAAGAGAATATTGATTTGATGGGCAGAATCGGCCGCAATCTGCTTCGTAAAAAGACACGCAAAACTAGACCTGCAAATGGGGATATCATGTGCTTCCGGTAGCGAAATGAGGTGATTCAAAAATCCAAGGTCATCTTTACATATAGGACTACAACTTTGATGCAGGGTCCGACCGAAAGAAAAATCGAATTGAGGGGCAGAATCCGCTGCAATCTGCTTCGTAAAAAAACGAGCTAAACTAGACCTGCAAACGGGGATATAACGTGCTTGTGGTAGCAAAATGAGGCAATTCAAAATTTAGTGTCATCTTTACATACAGGACTACAACTTTGATGAAGGGTCCCACACGAGAGAATATTGATTTGATGGGCAGAATCGGCCGTAATTTGCTTTGTAAAATAACAAGCGAAACTAGACTTGCAAATGGTGATATCACGTGCTTCCGATAGCGAAATGAGTCGATTAAAAAATCTAGGGTCATCTTTTCATACAGGACTATAACTTTGATGAAGGGTCCCACACACGAAAATATTGATTTGATGGGCAAAATCGGCCTCAATCTGCTTAGTAAAAAAACAAGCGAAACTAGACCTTCAAATGGGGATATGACGTGCTTCTAGTAGTGAAATTAGGCGATTCAAAATTCCAGGGTAATCTTTACATATAGGACTACAACTTTTATGAAGGGTCCGACCGAAAGAAATATTGATTTGAGGGGCAAAATCCGCCACAATCTGATTCGTAAAAAAGGAAGCGAAACTACACATTCAAACGGGGTTATCACGTCCTTCCGGTAGCGAAATGAGGTGATTCAAAAATTCAGTGTCATCTTTACATATAGGACTACAACTTTGATAAAGGGTCCCACACGAGAGAATATTGATTTGATGGGCAGAATCGGCCGCAATCTGCTTCGTAAAAAAACAAGTGAAACTAGAACAGCAAATGAGGATATCATATGCTTTCAGTAGCAAAATGAGGTGATTCAAAAATGAAGCTTCATCTTTACATACA
This sequence comes from Salix purpurea, assembly GCA_027405865.1. Lineage (NCBI taxonomy): Eukaryota > Viridiplantae > Streptophyta > Magnoliopsida > Malpighiales > Salicaceae > Salix > Salix purpurea. The sequence goes on from JAOWLH010000036.1 coordinate 549,056, forward strand.
GGACTACAACTTTGATGAAGGGTCCAACACGAGAGAATATTGATTTGATGGGCAGAATCGGCCGCAATCTGGTTCGTAAAAAGACAAGCAAAACTAGACCTGCAAATGGGGATATCATGTGCTTCCGGTAGCTAAATGAGGCGATTCAAAAATCCAGGATAATCTTTACATCTAGGACTACAACTTTGATGAAGGGTCCGACAGACAGAAATTTGATTTGAGGGGAAGAATCGGCCGCAATTTGCATAGTAAAAAAAAAAGCACAACTAGACCTTGAAACAGGGATATCACGTGCTTCTGGTTGCGAAATGAGGCAATTAAAAAATCCACGGTCATCTTTACATACAGGACTACAACTTTGATGAAGGGTCCAACATGAGAGAATATTGATTTGATGGGCAGAATCGACCGCAATGTGCTTCGTAAAAAAACAAGCGGAACTAGACCTTCAAACGAGGATATCACGTGCTTTTGGTAGCAAAATGAGGCAATTCAAAAATTCAGGATTATCTTTACATACAGGACTACAACATTGATGCAGGGTCCCACACGAGAGAATATTGATTTGATGGGCAGAATCGACCGCAATCTGCTTCGTAAAAAAACAAGTGAAACTAGACCTGCAAACGGGGATATCACGTGCTTCCGGTAGCGAAATGAGGCGATTCAAAAATGCAGGGTCATCTTTACATACAGGACTACAACTTTGATGAAGGGTCTGAACGACAGAAAATTGATTTGAGGCGCAGAATCGGTCGCAATCTGCTTCCGGGGATATCACGTGCTTCCGGTAGCGAAATGAGGCGATTCAAAAATTGAGGGTAATGTTTACATACAGGACTACAACTTTGATGAAGGGTCCCACACGAGAAAATATTTATTTGATGAGCAGAATTGGGCGTAATCTGCTTGGTAAAAAAACAAGCGAAACTAGACCTTCAAACGGGGATATCACGTGGTTGTGTTAGCGAAATGAGGTGATTCAAAAATGCAGGTGCATCTTTACTTCCAGGACTATAACTTTGTTGAAGGGTCCAACACGAGAGAATATTGATCAATCATTATGGTGCATCCACTAAAAATGAGGCTACAATTTTTTTTTTCCCGTCATAATCATTATTTTAAAGTGAAACTTAAATTATGAGTTTTTCACTATGTTAGGCTCCTTTGTTCATCCACACGTTAATATGAATGGCTTATGGAAATGTTTTTGATTGTTCAATATGTTCCTCAAAGTTCCTATTTCCAGTAATTTACTACTTATGTAAGTTTCTTTCTTCAAAATAGAAACTACATATAAGAACTACTAGTGTGTCATTAGTTACTCCATATTATAAAAAATAATGCTCAACATAAAAAAATCTAGTAGGAACAATTGAAAAAATAATTATAGAAATATCTAGTTAATATATTTCATTGTGAAAATAGTTTATATATATATATATATATATATATATATATATATATATATAAAATGATTTATATGAAAATGATTTTTACATCAAACAATTATTTTATCAATGTTATTCTATTCTCAATTATTATAATAATAATTAATGAAAAAAAATTAATTATAGTCATTTTAAATTTCAACAAACTCCTTGAAATAATAAGTTAACTAGCAATTATAATAGTTATAAATGAAAATGATTAGTTATAGGTATTTTAATTTTCAGTACTTAAGTATAGTTACTTTAAACTTTAATAGGCTCTTCAATTTAGTAGGTTAATTACAAATTACGGACATGAATATAGATATAAAATGATGTCAATAAATCAGTTGTTTGATAACTAAGAAATTTGAGAAAAAAACATGGCAAAGAACTTATTAAGAAAATAAATATTAAGAATAAATAAACAAAACATTTTTTTTCTAATTTTGATCACGTATTTTCAACAACTTAATGTATTAAATTTTGTTATGTTGGAGAAAATATAATGTTTCAAAGTGAGTAGCTATTAGTATGATGTTAGTTATTTTTTTCTAGGTCCACTATAATAAAGAGAAAATAAGATAGACACACCAAAGGAAAAAAAAGTCAAATCCCAAACCCATTCAAAGTAATAAAATATATTTGCCTAAAAAATAACTAATAGCATACCATTCATGAATGCTTTGCCAAAACATTTTTGATATGTGTTACTTTTGAGGAAAACAACTTCAAATAGCAAGCTAACTTGTGATCAGTATGGTGCATCCACTAAAAATGAGGCCACAATTTTGTTTTCCCCGTCATAATCATTATTTTAAAGTAAAACTGAAATTATGAGTTATTCACTATGTTAAGCTCCATTGTTCATCCACATGTTAATATGAATGGCTTATGGAAATGTTTTTTATTGTTTGATATGATCCTCCAAGTTCCTATTTCATGTAATTTAGTCCTAATTGAAGATCAATTAATTTTGATTTCTTATGAAATGATGGGATTAAAATTAAAAAGGCGCCAAACATGGGTGACGTGTCATAGAATTTGCAAAAGATTCATTTTGGTCCTTGAACTTTAAAAACCATGCAAATTATATGATTTTGCTACCTCAATATTTTTCCAACTCAATTTTGGTATAAAAAGTTTATTCAATTTTTATTTTTTGGTGCTTAGTGAAGAGAAGAGAGAAAGGTGGTGATACTGGTGGTGGAGAAAGAAAAGTGTCATTACCATTAATTTGTGCAACCAAGTGAGTGTTTTGCACTGCGTTTCAAAAGCGTTTTTAAAAAAAAATTAAAAAAGATTATTTTTATTTTTTACTTTAAATTTAAAAAATAGTGTTTTTATATTATTTTTCATGTGCTGATGTCAAAAATGATTTTTAAAAATAAGAAAACATCATTTTGATGCATTTCTAAACAAAAAAAAAACTATTTTTAAAAGCAACCACAACTACACTCCCAAACAGGCACCAAAACTATAACGTCCATGTCTCTAGGAGACAAACAAATAATCTTTTAATACACATTCCCCCCAAAAAAAAAGAAAATGTATTTTATATATATATATATATATATATATATATATAAGGTCTCACCAAAATTTCTATCAAAATTTCAGTAGAGCCTCCCCTGTACCGGCAAATCTTAAGTTATCAATATATAATATAACCTTTAATTCAATCTTGACCCAATCATCCTGGGATGTAGCGAACAAAATAAAAAAAGATCCATGTTCTGTTATGAGAAGAAGAGAAGGAAGTAAAATATTACAGAGTTTATTCAAGGCTTATTTATTGCCTTCCATACAACCCCTTAAACCTAGAAACAAAAGAAAAAGGTAGTCACCCATGTTATTTCCAAGTTGTAGTAGGATTCTTTTGTTTCCTTTTTGTCCTTACTTCATGACCCAAATAAGGTTGCATTGGACCCTCTTGCCCATGGATAAGATGCACTAGGGTCTCCTCTTGATAGTCCAATAGATCTTTCAATTCTAACTTGGTTGAAACATTCAAATTCAATGCATTCAATGTCTTTTTTTATGTCTTTGTCTTAGACCAAGTCATTTGACCATTTGGAATATATAATGGATTCTTGCTAGTGTTTTTAGGCTGGTACACATCATTAAAAGTTTGGATGGGTAAAATTTATTAATATGAATAAATTTAGCTTTTTGAATTTATTATGAACTTTTGTGCCTAAAATAATTTATAAGAGAAAAATTCATATATATGCCTTAACATGATTCACCTATCATTGAAGACGGATGAGTTTTATGTGATTCATTCATCGTGAAAATAAATATTTCATCTAAAAATTGGTTAAAACTCAGAATAATTTTGGGAATTTCTTTGGTTATTTCTATATATTTAAATATGAATCTACTTGTAGGTCTAATATTTATATCATTAGCTAAATTTGTGAATTATTTAAATATTAGAAATTCTCAAGGATTTAATAAACTGGTTATTTAATCCTAAAATGCATGCAAATACATATTTTTTTGTTTTCGCAAGAAAATATTAAACAATATGTTTCTCTTTGTTTTTTGGGAAACTCAGCCATGTATATTTAAGAACTTTTTTGTGTTCATTAAAATTTTTATCTTTTTTAAGAAACTAAATAAATAAAAAAGAAATAAAAAGTAATGGAACACACACATATTCTTTTTATTATATTCTTACTCTTACACTTACATTTTACAAAACATTTACAAAACAACAAAAATTCAAATACATAAAAATTTAAATACACATTAAACAATTAAAAATTACAAAATTGACATTTGAAAGGTAAAAAACATCTAAAATTATAAGTGGTGTTCAATAACGTGTGGATTCATGTGTAATGAATAGTAAAACGAAGGGGATTGTACAGATCATCACTTTGTATCCTTTTTTCATTTAGGTGTTGCCCTTCACTCGACCTGCAAAAAAAACAATTGGTTCCTTTATTCCTCTACCTAGATTTGAATTCTGTTTTTTTTTTTAAATAACCAAAATGAATTGCCATGTAATTTGAATTCAAAGAAGAAGGACCAAAATGAAAAATAAATATAATTAATTCCATTCGATGGTATTTTTTTTAAATTGCTGTGTAATTTTGTTAAAAAAATTAAAATAATAAGGATCAAAATGAAAACTAGCATATATAACTAATTTCAATTGGAGGACACAATTACAACAAATCAAAACAAAATATATAATTAATTACAATCAAAGGACAAAATTGAAAGAAATAAAAACTTTGGGACTGTAACAAATAAAGGTATTTAAAAAAAATTAAAAGAATAAGGACCGAAATGAAATGTAACAAGGACCGCAATGAAAAGTAACATATAAAACCAATTTCAATTGGAGGACACAACTAAAACAAAATACAGAATTCATTCAAATTGAAGGACAAAATTGAAACAAATAAAAACCTTGGGACCGAAACAAATAAAGGCATTTTAAAAAAAATTGCAGTGTAATATTGTTAAAAAAATAAGTACTGAAATGAAAAGTAGCATATAAGACCAATTTCAATTGGAGGACATAGTTAAAACAAATTAAAACCTGCATACCAAAATAATTAAAGGAACCAAAAATCAAAAGAATAAGGACTAAATTGAAAAGCAACATATACGATTAGTTGCAATTGAAGGGCACAATTGTAACAAATCAAATTTCCATTGAAAAAATCAGTAATAAAACTGAAATCAAAAGAACAGGGACCAAAACCAAACAATAACAAACAGTAAGGACCGAACTATATTTATAGGTGATAGGATAAAGAAAGGGATAAACAATAAAAAACCATCCACTGACGATTCACCAGCCATCGTAATCGGACACACTCCGCATTGGGAGGCAGAGGACATGTCGGCGAACCAGGTGACACAACGGACGATCTATTTCCACCGCTGAAAGATATCGAACGCGCCGCCTGAATGAGGCGTTCTCATGAAACACCGCGGGCGAAACACCGCAGGCGCGTCCATACGACGCGCCTGCAGTGTTTCAGAAAATAAATAATAAAAAAATGGTCAATTACCTATACACCATTGGACCCAGCAATAACCATGAAAAAATCGGGGGATAGTACCTCAATACCCCCTACTCCTGCAGCTATTTTATGTCGTTTTTGGGGGTTGTTTTAGTATTTTTATTGTGCATGAATTTGAGAAAAAAATGAAAACACCCCCAATTGTTTTGCGTCCTTTACTCCGCACCCAGGGGTAAAATAGTAGTTTTAGGGTGCAAAGAATTCAGAAATACCATTCATGTCCCCTGAAAATGTTGAAAGCAGTAATTTCTCAACATCTAGGGGTAAAATGGTAATTTTACTGTTGCAATACACAGTAAACTAGGTCCATGTGAACAATAAAAATATATCTAGGTAAAATAGTAGTTTTATTATGCAAAGAATTCAAAAATACCATTCATATCCCCTGAAAATATAAAAAATGGTATTTTCTCAGCACCTAGGGATAAAATGGTAATTTGAAATATCAAAAATGGTAATTTCTCAACACCTAAGGATAAAATGGTATTTTTCTCCCCGCCCAAAGGTAAAATAGTAATTTTACTATCGCAATAGACAGTAAAATGGCGGTGTCGCTGTCTAAAAAGACTATCGGTAGCAATCTCATTCATGAAAAAATATTATTAAAGTGCGTGTGAGGTTCAATTCTCTCTTTTCCCTAGTTGTTCTACATTTCTTGAGTATGACACAGAGCAGGTTAGCTGGGTGTTCTTCATAACATTTGAGTTTTGTTTATCGTGGTTTAGAGCTTGAAACTTCGTTTATTTTTCTGATATATGTAGACAAAACCTTGTTTGTTCATTTTTTTTAGACAAGAATGGATATGATAGTTGGAGTTGAATCAGAATGGTGGCACGATAGTTCAAGGCTAAGACAAAGTGTTTTTATTTGTTTGGTTGTTGCAACTTCAATATTGATGGTGGCCGTAGCAGAACCAATTTTCAAACAAAAGGGTTTATTATATAATGAGACTCAAAAGGGTGAGTATCCTCACCATGTAACAAAAGGCCACTCTAGGTTACCAACATGTTTCGCCTATGACATCAATTTTTCCATGTTATTTGATTCCCTATTGATCACTTGAATCTGCTGCTTGGTTGCCAATAACTTTTGATTGGATGGCAGGATATGAAATTTGGTTTGAGAATTGTGGCGAGTACTATAATTGTATTCTTTGGAGCAATATGTGGGAGGCGATGGTGGAGGTGGCATTATTATTTTAACTCTTAGTGTGTTTAAATTTTAGCTTTGGACTCAAGGGTATTTTGAATTTTTTCATGGGACTGGTTGATATTACTGAATGCTTTGGGGTGTTCATCTCTTACAAGTATTTTTGCACCGTAAAAATATGATTTTACCCCTACCAGCAAACAACGAACAGTTGCCTACCTGGGGGTATTTTTGAATTTTTGTATTCTGGGCACAATAGAATAACCATATTACCCTTAAATAAGACAAAAACCAAGAGTTGCGTGCAAGGGTGTTTATGGCATTTCACATTTTTTGAAACAGTATAAATATATATATATATATATATATATATATATATATGCCCTCAAAAAAGATAAAATTCAAGAGTTAGTTGGAGGGGTGTATAGGTAATTTCTCAAATTTTGAAATTAAAATTTTGAAATTTTCAAGAATACCCTAGGCGCGTTTGACTGACGCACCAACGAGTTTCTTCCTCACGCTCCTTTAGACGACGCGTGCGACGACTTGCGGTGGTGGAAAATATTCATCCAAAATCTCACCTGACACGTTGCCATTTCTTTTTACTCATGGTGGTGCGTATTGGTAGCCGGAAAACATGACAATAGTCGATTGATCTTTTTTCCCTTTTCTCTCTCATGTAGCCTAAATTAGACGGAAGTCTCCTTGATTTATGATGTTTTCATTTCAATCTCTGATCTTTTGATTGTTTTGTATAGTCCTAATTTCTATGATATAAGTTTCATTTGTTTCAATTTTGTCCTTCAATTGAAATTAATTATATATTTCATTTTCATTTTGGTCCTTATTCTTTTAATTTTGGATTTGGTTTTAAATTCCTTAATATATTCGATATAGAAGTTTGAATTTTTTCCATTTTGATCCTTTAATTGAAATTGATTATATATTTTGTTTTCATTTCGGCCCCTATATTTTTATTTTAGTTTACTTTAATTCCTTTATTTATTTCTATATATTTCTAAAATAGTCCATATTTATGTCCATGTTTATATGTATATGCTCTTAGTTTTTGTTTTTAATTTTTATTATTTTCTCTTTTGTTGAGATTGTATTTTTTTATTTAGTCATTAAATTGTAATTTGTGTTGGTGATCATTTGAAAATTGATATTTCTTATTTTTTTTTCCTTTTTCTTTTTTTGTTCTTCAAGTCAAATGATTTTTTTAAGCTAATAATATTTTTTTATTTTGTCGTTGTTTTTTACTATTTTGTTAAAGTTTTTAGATTTTTTTTATTCTTAAAGGTAATTTTGTTTTTTCCATTATTTATGCAATAATTTTTTTTCTTGCTTGCTCTTTTGTTAAAGTTTTTGAGTTTTTTTATTCATCGGGGTAATTTAATAATTTTTATTGTTTTAGTAGTAATAGTAATATAATTTTAAGTGTTCTAATAATGATAATAATAGTGACATTATTAATCATAATGATAATAGAAATTGTAATGGGTATAGTGCTTATGGTGCTATAATCAAGGATTTGATGGTAATAATAACAATAACTCATAAAATAATATAAAGAATATCAATAATGACAAAATAATAATAATAATAATAATAACAATACTAATTATAATTTAAATGATATTAGTAAAAATAATGGTGTGGTTACTGTAATGATTATTGTCATAATATTGACAACGATTATAGCAATAATGATGGTAACAACGATAATATTGCCAATAATAGTTAGAATATTGATTATTTACAATAATAGTTATAATAAAAACTATAATAATTGTGACAATTATGATAATAATAATGACAATAATAATCAACATTCATTACTCGATATTGTTTTTGTTAAAAAATGACTTTTATAGTTTTTTTATGTATGATATTTCAAATTTAATATAATGTAAACAAAATATACAAAGCTACACATAGACAAAACAAGTGAAAAATTAGGTCAAATTATCTACAATAAAAAAAATATACGAGCCACTTGCCCTGTGCTTTACCGCAGCCAGAACCAAAAATTTTAACATGTAAAAAAATATAAATGGTCCTAGATTTTCTTATGATGTTATACATCTGAGTGAAATAATCAACCTACAAAACTTTTGATTATTTATCTTTTATATATATTCATTTTATTATGTATAAGACATTTAAATAATGATAATGATTATTTTTAAGGTATTTTTTCTTTAAAATATGTGAGGCTAATTATATATTTTGATATTTTTTAATATTGTCGCCTTAAAATATATATAAAAAATGAACTAAGTTTTCTTTTCAATCTCAAATTAAATTAATCTTAGTACTCTAAAATACTTTTAATATAATAATATCAATAATAATTCTTAAAAATAAATCCATAGTTTAATTTATCTTTAAATAAAATAACTTTAAAGTAAAAAATATACCAAGTCACACATAGATAAAAGAAGATGAAAAAAATAGAAAGATAACACATCACTAACAATAGAAAATTTACTATACATATATAAAATAGATTTTCATTCTCATTCTACGCTACCAAAGTTAAACTTATTTTGTTTTTTTTAATACAAACTGTATTTAATACAAAGATAAATTGCAATAAAAATTAAAAGTCAAAACTAAAAATATAGATACATAAATACAAAAAATAATAATTAAGAATTATCCTAAAAAAACCAAAAAAAAAATAAAGGGATCTAAATTAAACCAAAAATTAAAAAAAAAGAACCAAAATATAAAACAAAAATTATATATATTGATTGAAACAAGACAATTTTTTTTCTCCGCAAAACGCAGGCTAATGGCTTGTTTTATTTATTTAGCACGCACAAAGCAACATATAACCATCTTTATTTATTTGACCGTATATTAGTTAGTAAATAATTAATCCTAGCCATTGATCTACTAGTCGTTAGTACAAAACAAAATCTGGCATAATGGGTTTTGTTAGTCGACGGGGCACGTTCCAGTTACTTATTCTCTCTCTTTCCTGATCTTGAAGAAGGGCCAAATTCGGCAGTGGGGTTGGTGCTTTCCAAGGTTTAAGTTTCTTTGAAATAGAATAGAAAGGAAAATAAAAGAAAATAAAATGGGAGGGATCTTCGAGTATTTTGTAGCGTATGGGTTGGGTTCGGAGATGAGAGAAAGGAAAATAAAAGAAAAGAAAATGGGAGGGATCTTATGATTTTCGATCAAGACAAGTGTTTCTTTACTTTTCTATTTCAGTCTAGTCAACAAGAATAATTTCCTAAATTATAATTACTATTTGAATTCCCCTTGCATGTTTTTCTAGGAAACCTCCAATTTACTAGGGAACATTTCCAGGCTTCAATTTCCTTGGACTGTTAGATTAATTACCAACTCTTTTTTGTTATCTACATTTGTCTCTCTGTCTTTCTTGAGAATTTATGTGCTCAGCCTAAGATATCGATTTTGTGTCTTTCTAGGAGCTTGAAACCAAGCAATGGTCTTCACTACATCATGCTTTGGAATCCCTTGTCTCTGGATTTCATTGCTACACAACTTCTAATTCAAGGTAACGATAAGATATATGCATAAGATACTTTTGAAACTTGCATGAGAGGTAATGTTTTGCTTAATTCCTTCCGTGTGTCTTGTTTTATATATGCTGGTTAATTAGCTTGCATCCGAGTTTAATCTTTTAGTTTTTGAGTCTAGGATAGCATCAAGCATCAAGGAATTCCATGAAGTCAACAAAGAATTATAGCTCAGGACAAGCTTTCAAAAGAGGAGTCATTTTTCTTTTCCATTATTTTCATGATCTATCTTTGTTTGTTCCTTTCCATTGAACTTTCTTTCTTGCTTTCAACATTTTTGTTTATTTCCTTTTAATTTTTGAGATGTGGGTGTTTTTTTTCCTTCTAGTGCCTGGACTCTGCTTGCATGTGTTTCTAGGAACCCCAAGCTATCGAGGAACATATATGGACCGCAACTTAGATGAAGCGTTTGATTCATTACCCTACTCTCTTTTATCTACCTGTGTTTTTCTATTTTGCTTTGGAATCTTTCTAGAAGCATGAATGTGAACAGTTTTCTTTATCACATGATGTTTTTGGAAGCGGGCCATCTGTATTAATTTGTTACAGCTTGTATTTGTGTACTGCGATTGACTTTTTGTTTTCTGTTTGTATGTAGCTCCCAGGCCACTAATATAGATTTTTAATGCAAAACAGGTCATTTGCTTTTCAAGTACTCAAGGAGCTGATTAACTTGGCATTGCTTTGGCTGCATCCTTTTGTTTTCAATTAGTGCAAATGTTTTGGAGCTGATCACTTGACTACCACGGGCAACGCATCTTTAACCTGGATTTTTTTTCTTGGATCAAGGATTTTCAATTTTAATTTGCTTTTGTAGATTTTCATAAAATTTATACTGGTTTATCATTTGAGTTCAATTGTGTGTACTTTCAGGAGAGTATCAACTGTTTTAAGAAAGACTGTTGTAGTTCTTTGAGGCTTTGGACGTGGTCTATTATCACCTTCTGCCAGCTTCATAACTGACCTCATCAGTACAGCCGTTGGGTTTGCTCCTTTTTATCTCCATGTGCTTTTCAACTTCAACACGTGAGGATTTTCACCACAACTTGCAACATGCTCTCTCATTTTGATGAAAACTTAATAGTTTCAACCTCTTACCCATAACCCGAAACCCCTAACCGCGGAACCACTAACCACGAAACCCCGAACCGCGATACCCCGAACCCGAAACACCAAACCCGAAACCCCGATTCGCGAAACCCTGAACCGCGAAACCCCGAACCTTGAAACCCCGAAGCCCAAACACCGAAGCGGGAAACCTCGAACCTTGAAACCCCGAACCCGAAACCCCGAACCAGGACACCCCGAACCAGAAACCCCGCACCTCTAAAACCCCCCATCACGAACCCGCAACCCCGAACCTTAACACCCCGAACTCGAAACCCCGAACAACGAAACTATGAACAGCAAAACGTCGACCCCCGAATCCCCAACCGTGAAAACCAAAACCGTGATACCCCGAACCCGAACCCCAAAACCCCGAACCGCGAAACCCCAAACCTTGACACCCCGAACCATAAACCCTGAACCCCGAAACCCAAATCGTGAAACCCCGACCCCCGAATCCCCGACCCCGAAAACCCGATCCACGAAACCCCGAACCGCGATACCCCGAACTCGAAACCCCTAACCGCGAAACCCCGGACCCATAACCCGAAACCCGGAACCTGAAACCCGAAACCTGAAACCCGAAACCCCGAACCCGTAACCCAGAACCAGGATACCCGAAACCCCTAACCGCGAAACCCCGAACCCGAAACCCCGAATCGCGATACCCCTAACCCGAAATCCGAATCGCGAAACCTGGACCAATCGGGGCTGCCATGGTGGCTGACGGAGGTAGTGGAGTGGAAATGAGAGTGGGGGTTGTCGTCGAGTAGGTGATGGCTATTGATAAAGGTTTATGGTGAAGATAGGGGAAGTCGTCGGCGCAGAGAAGCTGGTCACCGACGGCTGGAGGGGAGAGCTGACTGGACGCTCAAGTCAATCACCGGAGACGGGCTGTCGAGGCTGTCAGAGGGAAGTGGGGAGGCCTGGCCGGAGAAAGGAAAAAGTGAAAGAGGGAGAGGTGGCCAAAGGGGGGCTCAGCTGCCCCAAAAGGGGGTTGGCGACTACATCCCCAATAGAGAGAAAAGATTAGGGTTTTTGGAATTTTAGGGTTTTTTTATTTTTCTTCTTTTTTTAAATTTTTGGTTCCTCCTTTCAAATGGCAAAACTACTCTATTTATAGAGTTAGAATTTACACATTGTTTTCAATTTAGTCCTCTATTTTGGATTTGTGTAAATTGATCCCTAATTTGACCATTAAATTCAATTGTCTTAAATTCGACCCCAACTTTGCACAATTGGATTGAAAAAATTCAATTCAGTTTCTGAAAAACTCTAAACTTCTCAATTGAACCCGAATTAAGCCCTTAATTAAGCATTTGTGCAATTTGTGCAATTTGAATTAAACAAATTCAAGCATTTGTTTTTTTAACAATTAAGCCCTTAATTAATTTGATGTGACCAATTTAAAGTATAATTAAGTCCTTGCACTTAATTAAATCCTTCAATTGGATCCTAAATTAATTCTCAAACATAATTATACTTTTAAATTGGCCGACGATTAAATCAAATTGGTCTACCAAAAAATAATTATATTCCTCGACTTAATTTTTACACAGATTTATCCGATGATAAATTATTTTTTCCTTAAATCTGTATTTTCCTATATTTTTTGGAACAAAAAAGATACAATTAGACTCTCGAAAATGACCAAGATTTGCACATTGATTTTTTTATCCATGCCGACCCTTTTTATTTTATTTTTGTTATTTTTGGGTGGATTTTGGGGAGTAGGACAGAAATTGGGTTATGACAAACCCTACACCTGAAACCCCGAACCGCGAAACCCCGAAACCCAAACGCGAAATGCCGAACCCAAAACCCCAAACCTCAAAACCCCGAACCGAAACCCAAACATGAAACCCCGAACCACAAACGCGAAACCCCTATAGCCTTAGGCTTGTTTGGGCTTAATGAAGACTTTGGAGAGCACCTCTCTCTAACTTCTCTCTAAAACAGCACATTATGCCCCCTTAAACCCCAAACCCCATCCCGAACCCGCAACCCCGAACCCGAAACCCCAAACCGCAAAACCCTGAACCCCAAACCCTCAACGCGAAACCCCAAACCCTGTACCCCAACCCCGAACCCGAACCGCAAAACCCCGAACCCGTAACCCCGAACTCCGAACCCCGGAACCCCGAACAGCGAAACCTCGAAACTCGAAACCCCGAAACCGAAACACCGAAGCGCGAAACCCCGAACCCGAAACCCAGAACATGGACACCCCGAACCCCAAACCCTCAACGCTAAACCGGAAACCCCAAACCCTATACCCGAACCCGAACCGCGAAACCCCGAACCCGTAACCCCGAACCGCGAAACCCCGTACCTCGGAAACCCGTAACCCCGAACCTCGAAACCCGGAACCCGTAACCCCGGACTGGGAAACCCCGAACCCGAAACCCCGAACCGCTAAACCCCGAACCAGGAACCAGGAACCCCGAAAACCAGATCCGCAAAACCCCGAACCCCGAACCTGAACCACCAAACCGTGAAACCCCGAACCCCGAAACCTGAATCGCGAAACCCCGACCCCCGAATCCCCGACCCCGAAAACCCGATCCGCGAAACCCGGAACCGTGAAACCCGGAACCCGAAACCCGGAACCCCGAAAACCAGATCCGCGAAACCCCGAACCGCGATACCCGAACCCCGAAACCCCGAACCCAAAACCCCGAACCGCGATACCCCGAACCTCAAAACCCGAATCGCGAAACCCCGACCAATCGGGGCTGCCATGGTGGCTGACGGAGGCAGTGAAAAGGAAATGAGAGTGGGGGTTGTCGTCGAGTAGGTGATGGTTGTTGTAAACATTTTATGGTGAAGAGAGGGGAAGCCGTCGGCGCAGAGAAGCTGGTCACCGACGGCTGGAGGGGAGAGCTGACTGAAGGCTCAAGTCAATCACCGGAGACGGGCTGTCGAGGGTGTCAGAGAGAAGTGGGGAGGCCTGGCCGGAGAAAGGAAAAAGTGAAAGAGGGAGAGGTGACCAAAGGGGGGCTCAGCTACCCCAAAAGGGGGCTGGCGGCTGCATCCCCAATAGAGAGAAAAGATTAGGGTTTTTGGAATTTTAGGGTTTTTTTATTTTTTCTTCTTTTTTAATTTTTGGTTCCTCCTTTCAAATGGCAAAACTACTCTATTTATAGAGTTAGAATTTACACATTGTTTTCAATTTAGTCCTCTATTTTGTATTTGTGTAATTTGATCCCTAATTTGACCATTAAATTCAATTGTCTTAAATTCGACCCCAAATTTGCACAATTGGATTGAAAAAATTCAATTCGGTTTCCGAAAAACTCTAAGCTTCTCAATTGAACCCGAATTAAGCTCAAGCATTTGTTTTTTTAACAATTAAGCCCTTAATTAATTTGATGTGACCAATTTAAAGTATAATTAAGTCATTGCACTTAATTAAATCCTTCAATTGGATCCTAAATTAATTCTCAAACATAATTATACTTTTAAATTGGTCGACGATTAAATCAAATTGGTCTATTAAAATATAATTATATTCCTTGACTTAATTTTTACAAAGATTTATCCGATGATAAATTATTTTTTCCTTAAATCTGTATTTTCCTATATTTTTTGGAACAAAAGAGATACAATTAGACTCTCGAAAACGACCAAGATTTGCACATTGATTTTTCTACCCATGTCGACCCCTTTTATTTTATTTTTGTTATTTTTGGGTGGATTTTGGGGAGTAGGACAGAAATTGGGTTATGACAAACCCTACACCTGAAACCTCAAACCGCGAACTACAAAAACCCGAACCCGAAACCCCGAACCGCGAAACCCCGAAACCTGAAACCCGAAACCTCGAAACCCCGAACCGAAACCCAAACGTGAAACCCCGAACCACAAACGTGAAACCCCTATAGCCTTAGGCTTGTTTGGGCTTAATGAAGACTTTGGAGAGCACCTCTCTCTAACTTCTCTCTAAAACAGCACATTATGCCCCCTTAAACCCCAAACCCAAACCCAAACCCTAAACCCGAAAACTGTAACCCTAAACCCGTCCTAAAACCCAAAACCCCGAACCGCGAAACCCCGAACCGCGAAACCCCGAACCCCGAAACCTCGATCCCCGAACCCCAAACACGAAACCCCGAAAACCAAACGTGAAACTCCGAACCCCCAACTCGAAACCAGAAACCCCGACCCCGAAACCTCGAAAACCCCGAACCCCAAATGCGAAACTCCAAACCCCCAACTCGAAACCAGAAACCCCGACCCCGAAACCCTGATTCCGAAACCCTTAACGCTAAACCCTCAACCCTAAACCCCTGACCGCCAACTCGAAACCCTAAACCCAGAACCGCGAAAACCCTGAAAACCCTGAACCGCCAACTCGAAACCCGAAACCGCGAAACCCCGAACCACGAAAACCCCAACCCTGAACCGCGAAACCTCGAAACCCCGTACCCGAAACCCCTACAGCCCAAGGCTTGTTTGGGCTTAATGAAGACTTTGGAGAGGACCTCTCTCTAACTTCTCTCTAAAACAGCACATTATGCCCCCCTTAAACCCGAAACCCCGCACCTCGAAAACCCCGAACCCCAAACGCGAAACCCTGAACCACCAACTCGAAACCCGAAACCCCGACCCCGAAACCCTCAACACTAAACCCGAAACCCCGAACCGCGAAACCACGAACCCGAAACCCCGAACGGCGACACCCCAAAACCCCGAAACACGAAACCCTCAAAACCACGAAACCCTGAACCCGAAACCCTGAACCACTAAAACCCCAAAACCCCTACAGCCCAAGGCTTGTTTGGACTTAATGAAGACTTTGGAGAGCACCTCTCTCTAACTTCTCTCTAAAACATCACATTATGCCCCCCTTAAACCCCAAACCCAAACCCTAAACCCGAAAATCATTACCTGAAACCCTAAAACCCGAAACCCCAAACCTCGAAACCCTGAACCTCGAAACCTCGAATCAGGAAACCCCCGAACCGTGAAAACCCCAAACCACAAATGTGAAACCCTGAAAACCCCAAACCCCATACGCGAAATCCCGAACCCCCAACTCGAAACCCGAAATCCAGAACCCGAAACCCCGATCTCGAAACCCTCAACGCTAAACCCTACACCCAAAACACCGAACTGCGAACCGCGAAACCCCGGACCGCGACACCCCAAACCTTGATAGCCCGCCCTCGTAACCCAGAACCAAAAACCCCGAACCGCCAACTCGAAACCCGAAACTTTGACCCCAAAACCCCGAACCTCGAAAACCCCAAACCCCAAACACGAAACCCCGAACACCAAATTCGAGACCCCGAACCACCAACTTGAAAACCGAAACCCCGACCCTAAAACCCCGAACCACGAAACCCTGAACCCGAAACAATAAACCCACGAAACCCTGAACCGCGAAACCTCGAACCCGAACCCCGAAAACCCCGAACCCCAAACACGAAACCCCGAAAACCCCGAACCCTGAAATGCCAACTCGAAACCCGAAACCCCGAACCCGTAACCACGTACTCGAAAACCCGAACCACGAAACCCTGTACCTGAAAACCCGAACCACGAAAACCACGAACCGCGAAACCCCGAACCCAAATATTCGAAAACCTCGAAACCCCGAACTGCAAAACCACCAACCTGAATCCCCTAACCCCGAAAACCGTGAACCCCAAACACGAAACCTTGAAAACCTTGAACCCCAAACGCGAAACCCAAAACCCCGACCCCAAAACCCTCAACGCTAAACCCTACACCTCAAAACCTGAGTCGCGAATCCCCGAAACCCGAACACAAAACCCCGAACCTCGAAACCCCGAACCCCAAACGCGAAACCCTGAACCCCCAACTCGAAACCCAAAGCCCCGACCCTGAAACCCCGATCCCGAAACCCAAACGCGAAACGCCAAACCCGAAACCCCGAACCCCAAACCCTCTACCCCTAACCCAAAACCCCAAACCCCGAACCGCGAAACCCCGAACCTGAAACCCCTAACCGTGAAACCCTGAACCCGAAACCCTGAACCGCCAAACCCCGAACCTCGAAACCCCGAATCTGAAACCCCGAACCTCGAAACCCCGAACCCTAAACCCTCAACCCAAAACCTCGAACCGCGAAACCCCGATCCCAAATCCCTCAACCCGAAACCCCGAAACCTGAAACCCAAACGCGAAACGCCGAACCCCAAAACCCCGAACCGCGAACCACCAAAACCCGAAACCCAAACGCGAAACGCCAAACCCGAAACCCCAAACCACAAAACCCTAAACCCGATACCCTGGACCACGAAACCCTCCACGCTAAACCCGAAACCCCAAAACCGCGAAACCCGAAACCCAAACGCGAAACGCAGAACCCGAAACCTGAAAACCTAAACCATAAACCCCAAACCCCTAAACTCAAAAACCGAAACCCCGAACCACGAAACCCCGAACCCCAAACCCTCAACCCCTAGCAGGAACCCTAAACTGCGAAACCCAAAACCCTAAACCCCAAACCTTGAAACCCTAAACCTCGAAACCCCGAAACCGAAACCCCGAACCCTGAAAACCCCGAACCCCAAAGGTGAAACCCCGAACCACCAACTCGAAACCCAATACCCCGACCCTGAACCGTGAAACCCCAAACCTCGAAAACCCCAAATCGTAAAACCCCGAAACCGAAACCCCGAACCTCGAAACCCCGAACCCGAAACCCCGAACCATGAAAACCCCAAACCCCAACCTTCGAAAACCCCGAATGCGAAACGCGAAACCCCGAACCTCGACACCCCGAACCCGAACCTCGAAAACCCCGAACCGTGAAACCCCGAAACCGTGAACCTTGAAACCTTGAACCCAAAACCCTGAACCTCGAAACCCCGAACCTCGAAATCCCGAACCTCGAAACCCCAAACCTCGAAACCCCAAACCCTGAACCTTGAAAACCCCAAACCCCAAACCTGAAACCCCCAACCTCGAAACCCCGAACGCGAAACCCCAAATCTGAAACCCCGAAACCCAAAACCCCGAACCGCAAAACCCCGATCCCAAACGCGAAACCCCAAATCTTGAACTCGAAACCCGAAACCCTGACCCCGAAACCTCGAACTCGAAACCTTCAACGCTAAACCCTGGACCCAAAACCCCGAACCGTGAAACCCTGGACCCGAAACCTCGAACCGCGAAACCCCGTACCCGAAACCCTCGAACCGCGAAACTCCGAACCTTAAAACCCCGCACCCGAAACCCCTAACCCCCTACCCTCTACCCCTAACCTGGAACCCCAAACCCCGAACCTCGAAACCCCGAACCCTAAACCCTCAACCCGAAACCCCGAACCACATAACCTCGATCCCAAATGCGAAACCCCGAAAACCTTGAACCCCAAACCCCGAACTCGAAACCTAAAACCCTCAACACTAAACCTTAACCCTAAACTTTTTTTTGAAACTCTTCAAAAAATGGATGAAGAAATGAGACATTACAGGAAGAAGCATGTCGACTACTAACGCCAACAGGCAGTTATGGCCGAGAATAGGCTCCCCACGAGGCTCAGGAAAGGAAAACAACAGAAAGGACTAGCAAGGACCCATTACATGTTCCAAATGGTCCAATGACACGGTCTAAGACAAAAGCATTGAAAGAGGCAATCAATGCATTGGTTTTGAAGGTTTCAACCAGGTCAGATTTGCAAAGACCATTGGAGTGTCAAGAGGAGACCGTAGTACATCTTATCCATGTGCAAGAGGGGTCCAATACAACCTTATTTGGGCCATGAAGTGAGGACAGCAAAGGAGCCAAAAGAATCCTACTACAACATGGAAACATGGGATTAATGGGCTTGATGGAAGACTATAAAAAAAAAAGCCTTATGGGCTTTATTTAATTTCATTAGCTACAGTCCAAGGCTTGTTTGGGCTTAATTAAGACTTTGGAGAGCACCTCTCTCTAACTTCTCTCTAAAACAGCACATTATGCCCCCTTGAAACCCTAAACCCCAAACTCGAAACCCGAAAACCGAAACCCTTAACCCTAAACCCCTAACCCGAAACCTGAAACCCGAAACCCTGAACCGCAAACCCCGAACCTGAAACCCCGAACCTTGAAACCCCAAACCGGAAACCCGGAACCTCAAAAACCCCTAACCGCGAAACCCCGAACTGAAAATCCCGAACCTCGAAACCCCGAACCTCAAACGCGAAACCCCTACAGCCTAAGGCTTGTTTAGGCTTAATGAAGACTTTGTAGAGCACCTCTCTCTAAAACAGCACATTATGCCCCCCCTTAAACCCCAAACCCAAAACCCAAACCCTAAACCCGAAAACCGAAACCCTTAACCCCAAACCCAAACCTTAAACCTGAAACCCAAAACCCTAAACCCCAAACCTCGAACCCCCGAACTTGAAACCCCGAACCGCGAAAACCCGGACCCGTACCCGAAACCCCGAACCGCGAAACCCGAAACCCGAAACCCCGAACCTCGAAAACCCTGAACCCCAAACCCGTAACCCCTGACCCAAAACCCCAAACCCTGAACCTCGAAACCCCGAACCCGAAATCCCGAACCGCGAAACCCCGAACCCCAAACCCCAAACCCCGAACCTCGAAACCCCAAACCCCAAACCTCGAAAACCCCGAACCCCAAACACGAAAAGCCAAACCCCAAACTCGAATCCCGAAACCCCAAACCTCGAAAACCCTGAACCCTAAACCCGTAACCCCTAACCTGAAATCCCAAACCCCGAACCCGAAAACCCGAACCTCGAAAACCCAAACCCCAAACTCGAAACCCTGAACCCCAAACTCGAAACCCGAAACCCCAAACCCCAAATTCTGTTATTTTCGTGTGTTTTTTTAAGTATTCCTTCAACTTTTCCAGTGTTTGTGTTCATCTCATTGTTCTTCATATTCCGTTTGTTTGGGTTGAGATAGAATCATATGTCAAATTTGGGATTATTCTAATATTTATTTCTTGAGGTTTTATTTCGAGATTCATTTCTGTCGCAGAAATACTACCTTAGTGAACCCTTAGAAAAACACTTTAGAATCAATTGAAACTTTAGATTCTGTGTCTCGGGGTTGATATCTCATGATACATTACATTTGGGATTATTTCGATATCGTATACTAGAGTTTTCAATTGGAGGTTCAATTGGAGTGTTGTTTTTAGTTTGGTATTGCAATACTAAATATTGAAGTTTAGGTCATTTTATGGTTGTTTGGTCTGGTTTGAATTCTGTTCAAGTCTCAAAAAGTGATCCTTACTGTTTAGTTTTGTCCAATTCTTTGTTTTTCTTCTCTTTTGGGTTATCTAGGAGTCAAGTAATTGTTCTCGTTAGTATTTGCTTCTGTTTTATTTCGTGTCTTCGTATCGTCCACAATTTGTACGACTTTGCATTGCTACTCGCGAAATCGTAATCGTAGTTTTTATTTTTGTTTCTTGAAATAATTTTGATGTTATAGAAATAAATGATGAGTAATAAAATATAAAATATAATTGGAGAATATGGAGAAGTAAAAGACATGTATAGTTTTTCAGTTATTCATCGTTTTTTTTGCGAAGAAAAAATAAAAAAATATAAAAGTAATAAAAAAAAACATGAAAAACTAAAAGAAACCCAATTTGAAAACTAGATATTATAAGTTACCTTTCTTTGTATGAGAAATCCTATAGGCAAAAAGGTAAAAGTGTGGATGTGGATGTGAAAGGTGAAATCCTTTATTAATAATAAATATATTATACTTGAATAAAATTAGTGTTACATCTAACTAATTGACTAGCTATAAGGATAAATTCCCTTAAACCACCAAGGTTAAGGATTTTCAAGTTCTTCATTCTTAACATATACATGTAACATCATTTTCTTTCACATAACATTTATTACATACCAAAATAAAAACAACCAACCTTGTTATTGAGATTTAATGTTCTTTTACTTATTTATTGCACTCCTTCTACAAAGATATTAACTTAACCATTTGAGAATTTCAAATCCATCAAAATGAAACTTTTTTCTAGGTATTAGACTTCCTACATCAAACTACCATCTTTCTAAGCTTTGAACAATGAATAAAATTGCAAAACCATTTGATTAAACTCATTATCCAACTACCAAAAAATCATATTTCTAAGTATTTTGGATTTTGAAACATTATATTAGCTCATGATAACCACATGTAAATGTGTGAGAAGCGTTGTGCTTTTTAGATGGCGTGTGTTCCTACCAATGATCGAACAAGCTCTTTTTTCACTTAATTGGAGTGTCACATCATTCTCTTCCACTACATGCAGCGTGTGTGGTCATAGGTGTGGTGGTTTGTTGTCGGCATATCTTTCTTTTTCTTCATTCATATTTTCTCTCTCGTCTTAGAAAAATGCATGTGTCCTATTTTTTTATTTGCGTTTTCAATTTCAATCTCTATTGCACAATAAAACTACCTATTTATCCCTAGGAGTTGACAAAAAGACGAAGGCTAGTGAAGGGTATTTTAGATTTTTCACTTATTTGTGGACAATACAATTACTTACATACCCTCCGAAAAAGAAAAAAATGAAGCTCTATTATCGGGGGCATGGTGGTACTTTCATTCTTGGTTTTTTTTGTGGTTATTGCTGGGTGTGAGGGTGTTTAGGTAACTCTGTAAAAAAAATAATTGAATTTACTACAAGCACATCGTACGGACACGCCATCTGTTTTTCACGTGAACGCGCCTTTCAGGCGGCGCGTGGGGTGTCTGTAGGTGGTGGAAAATGTTTGATTGTCATGTCATACGGTGTGTTTCCATGTCCTATTCCTCACGGTGCGGCGCGTGTCGTGTTAAAGCTGTCATGGAATATCGGTGGACGGTTTTGCCTTCCCCCCTTTCTCTCTCATGCAGCCGTAAAATACATTACGGTCCTTCATCTGTTTGGTTGGTTTATTTGAGTCCCTGATCTTTTGATTTTTTTTTCTTACTGATTTCTTCAATGGAAATTTTGATTGTTTTCAACTATGCCCTTCAATTAAAATTGATTATATATGGTACATTTCATTTCAGTCCTTAATCTTTTGAGTTTTTGTTCCTTTAATATTTTTGATCTGCAAGTTTTAATTTGTTCTAATTTTTTCCTCCAATTCAAATTGACCATATATACCACTTTTCATTTTGGTCCTTATTCTTTTAAATTTTTAAACAATTACACAACATTTCTTTTTTTTAAATCCATTTATTGTTTTTCGGTCCCAAGATTTTGATTTATTGCATTTTTGTGCTTCAATTAGAATTAATTATATATTTTGTTTTTTATTTTGGCACTTATTTTTTTAATTTTTTTATTTGGTAATAATTCCTTTTGTTTTTTTTGTCCTTCTTGGAGAGTGTTTATTTTTTGTCCATATTTATGCATTTATACTTTTAGTTTTTGTTTTTAATTTTTGTCATTTTTTTAGGGTTTTATTTTTATTCGGTTTAGTTCTGAAATTTTAATTTATGTTGGTTACACTGCATTTTGTTTTTAAAAATTCCTTTATTGTTTTTCGGTCCCAAGGTTTTGATTTGTTACAGTTTGGTCATTCAATTGGAATTGATTATATATTTTATTTTTTATTGTGGCACTTATTCTTTTAATTTTTTATTTAGTATTAATTTCATTGGTTTTTTTTTTATCCTTCTTGGATAGTATTTTTTTTTATATATTTACTCATTTATACTTTTAGTTTTTGTTTCTAATTTTTGTCATTTTATTTTTTGTTCGGGTTTTATTTTTATTGGGTTTAGTTCTGATATTTTGATTTATGTTGGTTACACTGCATTTTGTTTTTAAAAATCCCTTTATTGTTTTTCGGTCCTAAGGTTTTGATTTGTTACAGTTTGGTCATTCAATTGGAATTAATTATATATTTTATTTTTTATTTTGGCACTTATTCTTTTAATTTTTTATTTAGTATTAATTTCATTGGGTTTTTTTTTATCCTTCTTGGACAGTATTTTTTTTTTGTATTTACTCATTAATACTTTTAGTTTTTGTTTCTAATTTTTGTCATTTTATTTTTTGTTGGGGTTTTATTTTTATTCGGTTTAGTTCTGATATTTTAATTTATGTTTGTAATTTTTTTCCCTTTGTTCTTTTTTTTTTAGTGTTTTCTATTATTTTTATTTGTTCTTCTAATCATATGATTTTTTTATACTCATAATATTAATTTTTATTTGTTTTTCTGATCATATGATTATATTTATTTGTAATTTATATTGTTCTTTTTATTTGCTCTTTTGTTAAATTTTTTATATTTTTCGAGATAATTTTATGGTTTCATTATTTGCGCAATAAAAATGATAATTTTAGTGATTGTTTGTTTTATTGTTTTCATGCTTTCTTTTCTGTAAAAATGTTTTGTTTTTTTTTATTTTTTAGGATAATTTAATGATTCTAATTTTTTTGACAATAATGGTGATAATAATTTTAGTTATTATAGTCATGATAATGATGGTAACTTTGCAATGGATTTTCAATGATGTTTTATTCTTTTTATAAATAGAAAATAAATTATTTATTTTTGTTATTTAGTTATTGTAGGTGTTTTCACCATTTATATTTTATTATTGTATTTTATTTGAATTAGACTATAAAATGAAGTAATCTTAATATAGTGAATATGATGATTAAAGTATCTGAATCTTCTTGTTTTTTTAACAGATAAATTTATATCGATTTATTAGAAAGTTGCGCTCTGTAGAAATTCTGCACAAATTGATTATTTTCTCCAAATTTATAGTATAATAGAAAAATCTCACAATCTTAATATCTTATAGTCTTAATATATTTTTTTTTGCGTTGAAAAAAATGTGGTTTCGACCGCGGCGGAACACGGGGAAATGGCTAGTACACATATATAATAGAGAGTTTGTAGGTTTTTTTTTCTTTCTGTGGTCTGGCTTTGAAAAACATCATCACTTTTGAGTTGCCTAATAAAGATTACAACTAAGTATTGTTTCCATCATATATATATATATATATATATATATATATATATATATATATATATATATATATATATATATATATTAACTAAAAAATAAATCTCGTGCCATATTTATTGTGTAAAATTCCACTGTTCCCCCAAACACATTGCACTGTGGACTGGCAATTTGATCAGGTGCTTCGTGCGTGCATGTGCTCCTCTTTTTTTTTGTTTTTTCCGCCTATAAATAGTGCATTAACGCATCTGCCCCTCGAAAACGATAAAATATTGCACAGGAGGCAAGGGCTCTCTCGGTTTTTCCCAACTTCTTTACACAGTGGACAAACAGAAACAGCCCCCGAAAAAGACAAAATAGCACACAATAAACGGGGGCAGGGACGTATTTTCCACACAGGTTTTTTCGTGAATACCAATTGCTTGAGGGGTGCATAGGTCATTAGCTAATATTTTATTATTTTTTCGGAGCGACAGCTAGCGCGTCGTTCGGCCGTGCCAGCGGCGTTCCACGCGGATGTGCCCTTGAGGAGGCGCGTTCGTATCCTTACGGCGGCCAAAAATTCACTTTCGTCATGTCAGGCAGTGCGCCGTCATGTCCTCTGTCCACCGGCACGGCGCGTTCCGGTCATAGGTGTTCGGGTAAACGGCGGAGGACGGGTTTGTGTCGGTTGCCATTTTTCTCTCTCTCAACCGTCGAAATTTCTGACAGGTCCCTGATGTATGTAGTAAGTTTACTTTAGTCCCTAAGGTTTTGATTTCAATTTTATTACTGATTTCTTTAATTCAAAGTTTGATTATTTTCAAATGTGCCCTTCAATTAAAATTGATTATATAAGCAAGTTTTTATTTCAGTCCTTATTCTTTTGATTTTTGATTTCTTTTTGGTTCCTTCAATTTTTTCGGTACCAAGGTTATGATTGCTTTTAATTTGATCCTCCAATTGAAATTGGTCATATATGCAACTTTTCATTCCAGCCCTCCTTCTTTGAATTTTTTTATTCAATTACACAACAATTATCATTATTATTCCTTTATTTATTTTGGTCCCAAAATTTTTATTTGTTTCAATTTTATCTTTTAATTGGAATTAATGATATTTTTTATTTTACATTCAAGTCCTTATTCTTTGAATTTTTTATTTGATATTAATTCATTTGTTTTTTTTTTTAATTCTTGGACAATGTTTATTTTTTATTAGTATTTATGCATTTATGCTTTTAGTTTTTATCTTTTTTTATTTGGGTTTTATTTTTAATCGGTTAAATCTTGGAATTTTAATTTATGTTTGTAATCATTTTAAAATTAATATTGCTCCTTTTTTCCCTTTATTCATTTTGTTGTGTTTTCTTTTATTTTTATTTGTTCTTTGGATTAGATGATTTGTCTAATTTTATTATTTACGCAATAATAATAATAATTTTAGTGATTATTTTTTAATTTCTTCTTTATAAAAATCTTTTGGTTTTTTTTAATGATTTTCCTGAAATTTTAATTTATGTCGGTTATCATTTTAAAATTAATATTGCTTTATTTTTCCTTTATTTATTTTTTTGGGTGGTTTCTATTTTTTAGTTGTTCTTTAGATTAGATGATTTTTATGATTTTGTTATTTGCGCAATAATAATGATAATTTACGCAATAATAATGCTAATTTTAGTGATTATTTTTTTATGTTTTTTTAATAAAAGTCTTTTGATTTTTTTTTATGATTTTCCTTAAATGTTAGTGATTTTTCAAGGCAAATTAATTATTTTAATTGTTTTGACAGTAATGTTGATAATAATTTTAGTTGTTATAGCAATGATAATGACAATAACGTATTGATGGATTTTCAATTTATGTTTTCGTCTTTTTATTGATAGAAAATTAACTACTTATTTTTTTTATTTGATTATTACAAGTATTTTCACAATTTATATTTTATATTTGTTTGATTTAAATTGAATTATAAAATGAACTAATCTTAATAAAGTAAACTCAATAATTCAGATATTTGTATTTTCTTCCTTTTTTAATGATGATGGTAAATTTATGCTGGTTATTTCGTTGGAAACTACTAAACAGATAAATTTATATCGATTTAAAATTTCATATATTTTATAGAAAACTTGCACTTGACAAGAATGCTATATAAATTTATTATTTTGACTAAATTTATATTATAATCAAAAAATACACACAATTAATATTTTTTATGTTGAAAAAAATACAGTGCCGCTCGCGACGAGGTGCGTGGCATTGGCTAGTATATATATATAAAAGGATTGTCAACGAGGCATATGCCACTGTTTTGGGTGGAAGTAAGGCAGCATTGGGCTTGCTATTGCCTTGGAGTTCAGGACATACACACATCCATCTCATTCATCACTAACAAACATCACTACTTGTTCCGCAGAAGCCTCTTTTTAGAGTAGTATTATGATTTCCGTGAATCTTTAAATTTCAGCATCAATATTTCTCCAAGAGATGGAACTGGAGAAGTAAGTGTGTCTATTAATCCAGGCCTGATCAGGGGCTCCAGCTAACTCTTAGCTAGTGAATGAGCTTCAATTAAGACCGAGCATTTAAAGTTCAAAAGAGTAATTAATGCTGGTTCAGATGATGAATAGATTGACTAACTATCTGCCATCCAGCAGAGTTTGTTTCTTGGGAATCAAGTATTCCTCGCCCCCCCACCCCCAAAAAAAGGAGAAAAAAAACTATGGAATTTGATTCCTTTAACTCATGATAGATGCATGTAACAAGTTAGAATTATCATATGCCTGTTTATATTTATAGGCCCTCAGTTAACTATATTTTCGTAATGTAAATCTTCATTCTAATATAATATGTTGTCCTTTCTCATATTAAAATTACAGTGTTATATAATCCATATATATAGTTCAATGATCATATGAAACAAAGTTATCATGCATGCAAGAAAATGAAATCTAACGAATACGATTTCATTAATTCGACCACAACGAAACTAAGTCTGGATTGAATTGAACTGATCGCACCTGTTCCTCACTTCCCCGTTTCTTTCAGTCTTGACCCCATGAACGCTAAGCCTCTGCATTGCACGAGAGAAATCCTGGAAGAAAGCTGTCTGGTTTGTTGCGTAAAGCTCCACAAAAGGCCTAGTTCTTGGATCCTTAACAAGGGCATTATCAGATGCCAAAAGCCCCAGTCCCCTAGGCAAGTTCTTGAAATACATATTATCAAACTTGCCAGGTGTGAACACGTCATTGAAGGCCGACATGGTTTTATCTGTGGTGTAATTAGCACACATACTTCTCAATCCGGCCGCAAACTTAGAGTTGATTTCAGGATCAGTTGCGTGTTTCTTGCTGTAACTATATAGCCTATCGGAGAATTCAACGCAATGAGAGAATCCAATGGTGTGGCCACCTGTTAAGGCAACCATTTCTTGAACATTGAATCCTTTGGAGGCAAACAAATTGATCATTTGGTTCATACTCATGTTGGTCCTGGGGAGATTTCCCTCTACTCTGGAGGCCTTGGAAACCAGACCATCCTTCCTCCCTAGCAGGACTTTGTAGAAAGGTCCTCCTACCATGGTGACAAGATCACGAGTGGCCACTGCAAGGATGTCCGCGCAGGAGACGACGTTAGGGCATGTCAGCTCAAGTGTAGTCTTTGCCTTAACCACCACCTCGTAGCCATCCCCTGACAGGGAGAGGTTAACGTCCGCATCACGCTCGGCGGTGTTGAATGAGTTTGATGCTACGAGAACGGAGGCATCGCATCCCTCAACCATGCAGTCGTGAAAGAATAGACGTAAAGTGCCGGCTGCGGTTGCGGGATTGCTCATTTGTTTGGTGGTGATGGTTTCACTAACAATCTTTTCGAAGTCAGGGCATGATTTCTTGTAATATTTGAAGGAGAGATTGGACTCTGACTCTGAGAAAGGAATGGAAAGGAAGAGAAGCAGAAGAACACGCAGAGGGAAAGCCATGCTCGCGCGGTGGAGAGAAAGAGGAAGGTGGATTCCTTTCTTTCTCAAAATCTCCTCTCAGCTGGCAAAGGATTTGATTTTTTCAGGAATAAAAAATGATGATAAGGAAGAGGAAGAAATGATTTGGGTGGGTGGGAGGTGATTTAGGGAAACGTATACAGTTGTGTCGGATAAAAGAGTATTTAATTTCTGCTATTTTTTTCATTTGTTTCTGTGTGGGTATCTTTCCCTCCCTCGGTGCTGGTCTGTATAGCTTATAGTTTACTATTTTTAGGGTCTTTCATGTCTTAATGGTTCTAAGCCTTTCATGGGATACATCTTTTGCCTCTTGAGAGTGAAATGCGCTATACCAGCTAGAAACCATACCTATTTTTGCAAATTCCAGTTGCCATCTAATTTTATCTCACAACATACTACAATCTTGATGTTTCCTTTATTTCATTAAATAAAAATGTAATATTACTCATGTTTTTCTTCTTTTTTTCAACATTCTCTTTAAAGGAGTCGAGATTTTTGTCCTCCAATAGGATTGACGTGATGGTAGAAAGCTTGCGATTTGCATAGCAGATCTCGAGTTCGAGTCAGGACATGCATTTCTTGTAAGAACATATATATTTCTTTTAATATTACTATGATGTATAAAGATTAGCATAACATGCTTTTGTTTGCTTTACATGCTTATCAAACTACAATTTGAACATCAATAAAGGTAACCCTATTTTCTTTGATAGATGGTAAGGAGGTAGTTTTATCTATAAAAGTCAAGATATCATATCTAAAAGTCTTAATGTAATCCATATTACAAGAATTAAAGTAGATAAGGAGTCATTATGACCAACTCAACCTCATATAGAAAAAAAGCTTGTGATATTGTGTCATGAACAGTTATACAAAAAAGATGATGGAATGATATGATAAAAATGTTTCCCCTTCACCATTTAAGAAAAGGGACTTAGTTTTAAGAGAAATTATTTCTAGTCAAAATGACAAACGAGGAAAATGGACTTGCAATTACAAAATGTTTCCCCTTCACCATTTAAGAAAAGGGCATTCTTGAGAGGACCATCAATCCTAAACAATATGAACAGGGAATAATTGTTGAACTCTATGAACTTTGATGAAGTAAGGAAATATTATGCTTGATATTAGGAATCAACACAAAATCTTTATGAGAAATTGAGTTAATGGGATGATCCAAACCTTCTAAACTCTTGATATCCCTCTCATGAAGTCATGATCTCTTTTTTGTAGTATGTCTGTAATGTGTTGCCTATTTTGATTTTCTTTGTCTCATAACAATTTCTTTTTATATATAAAATTATACCTCGATGCTCACTTTAATAAAATTTGCAATT
The DNA here is from genome assembly GCA_027405865.1 of Salix purpurea. Lineage (NCBI taxonomy): Eukaryota > Viridiplantae > Streptophyta > Magnoliopsida > Malpighiales > Salicaceae > Salix > Salix purpurea. The sequence continues at coordinate 578,575 of JAOWLH010000036.1, forward strand.
AGTAATATTATTTTTATATTAAAGATGTTAATTGATAAAGCGAGAATATCTCATTAATGCAAATCTTAGTGTACATCGACGACGAGGAGATATCGAGGAGCCAAATGGTGATAGCTCATGCAAACCATTGTTTGTTTAAGAAAAAAGGTTTCACCACATGAAAAGAAGAGACTCAGGCAAGACATACTCAATATTCAAGAAATTAATTCTTAAAAGGTATCACAAGGATGGAACAGTGTTGCCAGCGATGACCTCTTAAAAGCATGGCTTAAGGATGAAGGGCTTGCTTTTCATGTTTTTGATCTCTACCTGGGACAGGAAATATTACAAGAGCTGACCCTCACCTTTGTTCTTCATTACCTTAAAATAAAAGCTCTAAGCCGAGCCACAATAAGTCATTTCATGTAAAATCATACCTTGAAACGAACCGAGAAGACTATGATTCAATTTTATTCTCCTGTCGAGCCTGGACAATCATTAACAGAAGATGATCAAGTTGTTTTTCTAGGAGGCTGATAATGTCTCGTTCGAGCCGGAAAAAAGATCAGATCTTAGCAAATGTGCCGGATGATTCTTCGTTTTTTCCTTCACATGAAAATAGTCCAAGTAGAAATTATACCTTGTGTTGGAGAATAATATAAATGAAATTTTAGAGTCTCGCCTAACAGCTTAAGTTTTTAGATGAGATGATTTATTAACATGGTATCAGAGTCTTCTTGACCCAGCGATTATGAGTTCGAATTTCACCACATCCATTTTATTTGATAAAAATCAAGCACAAGGTAATGCAGTCATGTGTGCAAGTTTCAAACCCAAAAGGCTTTCATTTGAGACGGTGTGTTGAAGAATAATATAAATGATATTCTAGAACCTTATCTAATAGCTTAAATTTTTAGGTGAGATGATTTCTTATCAGCAATATCCTACACACCTATGGAATTTTGAGTTTTAATCTATATGAAATTTATCCATTTTTGTATATATTTTCTATTCTTTAGAAAACACACGAAGAGGACCAAGTGTGAATACTTATTTTGTCCAAGAAAAATCCAAGATTTCACATGTGTGTGTATTTCTAGTTTGGACTTTTAATTTAACTCGAAGAGATGTGATTGGGCTATGCCTTGCCTATGAAAACAAAAGCAAGAGAAAAGGAATAAAAAGTCTTTCAAGAACTCTAAAATGCTCCTACCATAGGTAAATGGTCCTCAACCCTTCATTTCCTTCTTTATTCATGTGTTCATTCCATATGACTTATGTGTTGCTTAATTCTTGTGTGTGCATTTCGGTGTGCTTGTTGTAAGTTTTTGTATTTGTCTTTCCTGTTCTTATTGAATCATAGAAGATTGAAAATATGATTCCCAATATGCCAACATGGGATCACTTTAATAGAGAAAGATGATAGTAAAAAAAAAAAAAAAAAAAGTAAGAAGAGGAGAATAGCCTATTCTGGGAAGAATCTAAATAAAATAGGTGAAGAAGAAAGATAGTGACACCTAAAAGAATGAAAATAAAAGGGGCTTTGATTTTGTTATAAAGTGATTGTGTAAGTAATAATAATAATAATAATAATAATAATAAATCCTAAATTTGCAACAGAAAATGCAAGGAATGGTGGACTAAGGTTTATCACCATGATCAAGTTTAGTTGTAAGTCTGCAATATCGATTGTTATTTTTGAAATATTTTCCCGACAAAAAAGAAGCAAAAACCTAAAAAATATGTTTTAGATGTATTTGCATCATTTTCAGTATTATTTAACATCGTTTCAAAAAGAATTTGATTTTTAAATGTTTTTTCAACGCTTTCAGTTTTTAATGCGTCATTTTTAAAACCATTGATTTTTCTCTCTTGATTTGATGTTTGATAATTTTTCTATTTAAAAAAACAAAAAAAAAAACAAAAAAAAAAACATAGAGATCAAAGTTGAAGAGGAAGGAAACAAATGATCAAAACAAAATATTTTTTACCTATAAATACATATGGTCCACACAAATGATAAGGAGGGGGACAAATCAAAATGAGAGAAAATTTTAGGACTAATGGTTTACTCTCACCCCGACCCTCTCTGTGAAGGTATGTTCTTTTTAATATTAAATTGCTAGGATTTGAATATACCTTTGATGATCATGATTTTGGTGCTATAAATGACACATGGAAGGTTTAGGCTACACAGACTATAAACCTAGAAATCACCCTTTTTTTCTTGGGAACTCCTGTTAGCTCCGCCAATTTTACCTTCATTAGCCCCCTTTTCTTTTCTATCTCTACCAGCTAACACATTTTTTTTTCTCTGTCTTACACCCACCCAACTTGCATTATATCATCCCCATACCTTCCCTTTAATTTCTTCTCTCTTTTTTCTCGTTCCTTTTCCCCTCATCATTAACACCCATCGTAGCCTCTCCTCTTACCAACCACCATTCCCTCGCAACACATCTATCCCATAGAACCTTTTTTCTCACCTCGGTCATTCGACAACCTCAACCTACACAAACCACATTCCCTTCTCAGCCACCACCCTAAGCTTTTCTCTCCAAACTTCCTCGACATCCCTCTCTGTCCTCAACCAAGAACATCACACCAACCCCCAATGACCAAATCCTCTCGTCATCTTTAGTTGTAACTTCATCCTTCTTCAACCACTTGCGGCCTTGACATCAGCAACAACAACCCCCACAAATTGAAGCACCTCCAACAATCATCGGCCTTCACCTATCCTCAATAGTAATGACAATTTAAAGAATAAAAAAATTGAGAGAAGAAAATGCAAATATAAAGGGAGGAGAGAGGGAACCAAACTATTGTTTTTTTGTTATGTTGTTGTTTTTACCGATTATAGTGGTTTCACCACGAGTACTGAAGGGAGTAAGTGTATGTTTAGGAGTGTGGTTGCGTTTGTTTTCGCAAAATCAAAATTATTTTTTGTTTAAAAATATATCAAAATAATGTTTTTTTTATTTAAAAAAAAAATATTTTTGACATCAGTACATGAAAATAATCTAAAAATATCAAAATAATTAATTTAAAGAAAAAAAACATTATTATTTTTTCAAAAATGCTTTTGAAATGTAATGTCAGATAGGTTCTACGAATAAGCTCTCCTCGATCCTCCCAAAGTTTTGTTTTAACCAGCGACAACGCACAGTTCCATGCTCTGTCAGTGGCGATGGTGTGTGAGACCCACGCATCGCCATTATCTTGCAACTACCTTTCATGCGTTGTTCTTGAATGCTTCTTTGTAATTTTAGATAATTTTGACCTTTCAAAGGTAAAATTTTAATTTTTAAATGTTTAATGTGTATTTAATTTATTTGTTATAATTTGAGTTTTCTTTTGTTTTGTAAACACATGTAATTTGTAGTAGTGCAAGCAAAGTATTCTAAAAAGAGAATGTGTGTGCATATTGTTGTTTTTTCTTTTATTTATTTTAACTTCAGTTTAAATATATGACAAAAAAAATAAAAAGATTAAAAAGTTTAACTAAAAAAAAAATTATCTGCATAATCATGCCTTTTAAAAATAAAATAAAAAGTTTTATATATTTTTCAAAAAAACAAAAAAAAACTTGTTTACATACATTTCAGGATTTATTAACCAGATTACTAAATCCATGAGAATTTTAGTCAATATTTCAATAATTAAAAATTTAATTCATGATAATTAATGGTAAATATTAGACCTATAAGTAGACTGGTATTTAAATAGGTTATCTATCAAATGAAGATTTTAAGTTACTTTATTAGCCTCTGTTAAAGACAATAACATATGAAAAAACATCAGATAACAAATGATGGGCAATGAGTTTTAGTATTTCCTTTTAAATTTGAAATTGATAATGAAAAAAAAATGATATGGTTATAGAGTTTCTTAAAGCATTGATTGATTGATAATAACATCTTGTTAAGATGATTGACATGGTTTTATGTCATTTCTTGTACAAAGATAACAGTAAAAAAAAAATGAATAGTCTATGGTGATCCTAGGTTTTTAAAGCCCTTAAACACATTTTGAGCCTATGAATTTTCTTTTCTTTCATAGTTATGAGTCTTAGTTTCATTACATTTTTTAAAATTCTTTTTTATCAAGAAAACAATTTAAACTAATAAATGAAACTCTCAAAACTTAGAGTCTTTATATAAGGGTCATGACTTCATGAACTAAATTACAGGTTAGTATGCATGTAGATAAAGTAAATTAAAAAATAAGACAACTTTTCAAGTGAACTTCAAGTCTTTATTCAAACCTCTTTTTATTTAAAAATCACATAAGGTCACCTCGCCATATACTATCAAATGACATACCTAAAATCAGAGATTAGAATTAACATAAAAACCATTAAAATAAACTATTTTAATGTGACAACATGTCAATTTTTATTTTCAAAATACAAGTCAATCAAAGGCTACATGTATTGAATATTGTGTGTTGGGTCTTTGACCAAAAAAGGGTTGATTTTCAAAACACCTTTAAGCAATAACATCTCTCTAATTTCATTTAAAAAACTAGACTGAAGTAGGCATGATATTGAAATTTATGAGTTTTTTCTTGAATACAAAAGCTTTGCAAACAAAGAAAACATTGACCAAGTTTGCAAAACTTCTATGAAAATGATATTGACAATTCCTAATCATCCTTGAAAAATTCAATAACCAAGGGCAACACAATGGACCCTAAAAGGGATGAAAACAACACTCAAATTAGTTGAGGGTGAAATAACATAAGTAAATAATGATTATGTGAAATTCATTAAATCTATGGCTATGACAAATGGATCTTGATGATAAACTAAAGAACAAGCACATTTAGATTAGAAAGTAATGTTGCATGATAAACTCAATACAGAACCCATGATTTAACAAACTCCAGCATCAATTGAGAGTAATGTTGCATTTAAAAGGCATTTTCACGTCTAAAATATTGCTTGACCATATGAAATATTGTTATAATTTTGAAAGATGTTAATACACGAGTGCATTTTGATAAATATTAGAAAGTGCACGACACCAAGATTGATTGAGAGGCAATTTGTTTAAAGCTTATCAACGTAAGATGCATTTGACTGTATAAGTATGGGTGAAAAAAAAAGAACATCATTGTTGATAACTTGACATTTATTTTCATAGGGTAGAAGTTTATTGAGAATAACATTGAACATACAACCAAAATCTTTTGTTGTGAACTATGAGATACATGCCTGAATGACTTGACAATTCTATAAATGTTAAAATGAGTATATACTTGAAGATATATATTACAAATGATGGAAACTTCATGGTTGATTGATAATCTAGGACAAGGTTAATACTAGAAATTTTTTTATGATTGTTTGGAAGGATGCACACGACTAGTTAGAGAACAATGTTTTAGAGAATCTAGGAAATAAATGACTTGTTAAGCTCTTTCATGATGAATCAAGCAGCATCACACTTGAGGGCATGATTAGGCTTGATAAACAATGACAATAATCATTGATGATAACCTATATTGGTATTGCACTTATATATGAGTGGATGATTGACATATAATAAATTTTAATGAGTCACTGAATTAGAGAAGTAACAAAACTTGGAAAAGTGAGTAAAGGGCACCCCGTGAAGATAGAGCATTAAAACAAATATGAAGACCTATATTTCAAATCAAGTAATGATGTATGTCATTTAACCCTGAAATATTTGCATATATATTTTTTGATTTTTATAGGAAAACCCTTATTGAAATCCAATAAGAATTTGTTAAATTAGAGTTGATAAGAAACAATCTTTGATTTGTGATAATAAGGAATCTAAAGTTTTTAAACCATGTAATCAGGAAATTGCAGGTAGGCCCTACAAATAGGATGTACCAAGTTTTTGAACCTTGCAATTCGACAATTTTAGGTTAGCCCTACTATCATAAAGCACCAAGTTGTCAACCTTGTTATCAAGAAATCAAAGTCAATCGAGTTACCAGGAAGGATAATTATCAACCTTGGAACCTTACAACAACCAAGAAAATTCATAAAGAACTTGATTGAACCCTATCATCAAGAAAGAAAAAAAAGGAAGGACTTTATCATCAGGAATCCTAGTTTTCCACTAAACAAAAAAAATGATAAGAACCTTATCGTTAGGAAATTTTAAAGAAAAGATAAAAATCCAAAACTAGTCATTAGGAAAAGTCAATAATTTGGTTTTTAGAATCTTTGTCATAAGTAATCTCAATTTTAATTCTACAATCAAATTGTTCTAAACAAACTAAAGATCAAGGTTCTAGTTAAAAGGGGTCTTTACATTGAGATTTTAGGTTGACTCAATTGAGTAACTAAAGGTTATGGTTCAAGGAGATTGGTAAATGGGATCTCAAGTTAACCCAACTGAAGACAAATACCAAGATTTTAGTTAAAGAGGGTCTCCATATTGAAATTTCAAGTTGATTCAACTGAAGAAAATAAAGGTTATGATTAAAGAAGATTACTAAATGGGATCTTAGGTTAACCCAACTGAAGACAAATATCAAGTTTTAGTTAAAGAGGGTTTCTACATTGAGATTTTATGCCGATTTGACTGAGGCAAATAAAGGTTATGGTTAAAAAGCATCATTAGATTGGATCTCAAGTCAATCTGATAGAAAAGAAAGAATAATGTTATGGTAAAAAATGATCTTTACATTGAGATTTCAGGTTGACTAAGTGAAAAACAAACCAAGATTCTGATTAAAATGGATCATTAGATGGATATCAAGTCATCCCAATTAAATACAAAGACCAAGGTTCTGGTTAAAGGGGGTCTCTACATTGAGATTTCAAGTTGACCAAGCTGAAAGCGAAATAAAGTTCTAGTTAAAAAGAATCATCAAATAGAATATCAGGTTGATTGAGCTGAAAATCAATATCAAGGTTTTATTTAAAACTCATCCCATAGAGCCCCTACTCTTTTTTTTACCTCAGTCATTTGAAAACCTTGCCCCACACAAACCACACTCTTTTCTCAACCATCAGCAGCCACTCTGAGCCCGTCTATCAACATTGCCTCAACCTCCCTTTCTCAGTCCTCAGCTAAGACTATTACACAACCCACCACTAACCAGTTATTCTCATACCTCTCAGCTACAACTTCACCTCCTCCTCCCACCACTCGAAGCCCCAAAATCCATAGCATCAACCTTATTAGTCGAAGCACTTCCAACGGTTTACAACCTCTTCCTCTCCTCAACATCAACAACAATTTAAAGAATAAAAAAAAAACAAAACCAAGAGAAAAAAATACAAATGTGAAGGGAGGAGAGGAGAGAGGGGACTAAAACATTGTGTTTTTTTTTTTTTGCGTTGTTGTTTTTATAGGTAGCATTGGTTTCTACGCTAGCAGAGGAAATAAGTAAAAAGAAATTGTCCCTAATCCCCCCAAGTTTTTGGTCTTAACCATTAATGGAGGTGGCGTGTGAAACCAACACGCCACCACTTTTTCTGCTTTATTCCCAAATGTTTCTTTATAATTTTAGATAATGTTGACCTTCCAAAGGTCAATTTTCTTTTTTTTAATGTTTCATGTGTATTTACTGTCTGTCTAGGAGTGTTGCTGTGATTACTTTTTAATATAGTTTTTGTTCAAAAATATATCAAAATAATATTTTTTTTATTTTTAAAAATTATTTTTGATATCAGCACATGAAAATGATCTAAATATATTAAAAAAAATTAATTTAAAATAAAAATAAAAATAAAAATAAAAAATTTTCATTTGTTTTCAAAAGCATTTTTCAAACGCAATGTCAAACAGTAATTTAATGTTTTGTTATAATTTGAGTTTATATTTTGTAAACAATGTAATTGTAGTAGAGCAAGCAAAATATACTAAAAACTGAACGTGTGTTGTGTTATTTTTCTTATATTTTTTTTCAATAAATGATAAAATAAATATATATAAAAAGATGAAAAGTATCAATTAAAAAATATGTTTTATATGCATACGGTCAAACCTCTCAAAAATACAAAAACAAAATTTATTGTTTAGAAATATTATTTTAAGCTCATAATTTATATAAAAAAAATTAAATCATGGTGAAAAGATCACCCCATCCCCAAAGCCAATTTAAAATATTAAATGATGTTGAGATAGAATAATAATTATTCTATTACATTGAATAGTAATATGTGGGTAGAAGCATAATAACTTTAGTAAAAGTGTTAGTTTTGAATATTAAAAACAAATTGTGTCAGTCGGGTTAACCAATGACTCGTGATTTGTATCATGAAAATAAGATAACACAATAAAAAAACAAATATAATATTAAAAAACTATGAGTTAAAAAAATGAAAAATAAAATCTCAAAACACTATTATATTACAATAAAAATCATTTCTTTTTTTAGTGTATAATTAAGTGAGTCAGGTTCAATTTACCTTGTTCACCTTTGCCTATGTTCTTTTTCCACGGTTCATTTCTCTGTTTTTTTTTTTTTTTTAAACCGTGTCATATTCAACTTTATTTATATTCTCAAATTAAGCAAATTACAACATTACTCTCAAACCAAAAGCGATCATTTAACCAAAGAGCCATTACAACTGTTTGTTATTTTCAAACAAAAAATAAAAAGTGTTTGATACATGCTAACCAAAAAAAGATTATATAATTATAATTATAAATAAACCTAAATTGATGTGAGATATTTAAAATGTCAAAATATTATTTTGATGTCAAATTGATGCTTGATTTAATAAAATAAAAATCAATTTTAATTATTAAAAAAATAAAACTTTGAAGATCAAAATTGAAACGAAAATTTAATTTTGTTTTCACTATACATGACGCATGTTTTTAAGTATTATGATTCTCAAATTTTATTATTATTATTATTTCATTTTTTAATAATATTTTTTTATTGATTTTTTTTATTTTTATTTTTTAGCATTTGTTTGATTTTTTATTATATAAGTCAAATAAAAATATATATTATTAAATTTAATGGGACTGATAACTCAAACTAAGTTAATGGAGATTAATTGGTTTAAATTAATATTTTGTTGTTCTAATATTTAAATTAAAAAAAAATGAAAAGGAGCCACTTTTTTAGTCTCTATCCCCACACCAAACCTGCAAAAAATCAAGTCCAGCTGGATCACTGATCATCGTCCATCCAGAGTTGATAAGGGAACCATTCAAAATTTCAAATATCCTACATGATTTGTACGGACCTTTCTCTAAAGTCAGGAGACAGCTAACTAGGTCAGCTTTATCTCCTAGTCTTGCATTGTTTGTCGTGACTTGAGACTGCAGAAGGTTGTCATAAATTGCTTTTTTGAGACAAAAATAATAATAATATAAAGGTCAAATTAAATTATAATAATACGGTAAATAATTAAATTATATTAAAATCTAATGAATTATAATCATCAACATTATAATCAATAACTTATCTAAAATATATAAACTAAAAAATCAATTATACTTTAAAAATAATTTTTTTTTAATACTGGCAAATCACTAAATTGCAGGAAGTATATTTTAGTAATACTAAACAATGTTTAATGTGCCAAAACAAACCTAAATTAGAAATAATTATTCAACATTAAATAAATAAATAAAATATAATAATAAAAACAAAGTTTTCATTCTAATATTTTTTTTTCATTTAGTATCAATCTCTAATTTTCATAAATTCCTAGTAAATTTCAAACATGATTTCAAACACAGTTTTCTCTTGTGTGAATGAATTATTATGCTTACTATATATGTTTGAAAACATTGTGGTGTCTCCCTTCCCAACTAGAATTGCAATAAAATTCTATTTGTATCTCTAAATGTGTCCAAAACAATACTTTGATATCTAGTTTGGTAGATTTGACAAGATTTATCTAGTAATTTTGACTATCTAAGATAATATGTTTTGAATTTTGTTTGATCTAGAAATTTAACACAATATATTTTCATGTGTCTAGTATTTTCCTATAAAATTCTACCTAGATCCAATATATAGTTTGAAAGATATATTTGATCTCACAAAACTGATTAATAAATATTTTAAGATTAAATTCAAAATTAATTTTGTTCGTATTATAAATTTTGTAGACTCCTAAAATTATATTGATTTTGCACAAGTTAAATCTAATTTTTAAGTTTTAATCCCATTTAACATGATATGATTTTAAAAGTGAGACTCGTAATTCTTACAGCAATAGGCAAGAGATATTTTCATCTTCATGCCTCTTGTTTGGCCTACAACTCCATAAGCCGTGTCATACTTGGCCTATCTACACGTGGAGATGACAGCATAAGCCAGGTCACACTGTAATTACAAACTCTATGAATGACTAGTTTAGTCAATAAGTGTCAACTAGACATCTATAAAGTGAGTGTCAAGGCCATCACTTATGTCGTGCAGTTCAAGATTTGCTTAATTCAAGAAAGTAGCAGCCCAGCCAGCTAGATCGACATGGCAGTACGTTTGCTTCTTGCTTTGATGGTGTTGCTTCTCGGCCTTGCTGAGGTACAGGGTTCATCTGCTTTCAAGGTTTACTCCGCCCATTGATTTTGTTAAAGATTATGAATGCACGATCTAACCATTTGCACATTGCTTACAGGTTTCGTCTGATCTCAAGATAGACACCCAAATTCCCAAATCTGTCCAGGCAAGGTTCAGCCATTGCTGCACATTTTTACTTTCTGTGTCAATATTTCTGGCAAAACGTTTCTAGCTAATGCTGCTGCCAATGGTTTTTTTCTACAGCTTGGTGTGAGAGGTGGAAACAGGAGGCTCATGCAAGACATAGGTACGTGCATGGAAGTCAAAGGGTGTGATTTGTGCCTTATTTTGTTTTTGATTTTTCCATTCCAGCCTGATTCACACAGCGATAGATTTGATTACTCTTTTCCAGTTTCATTTCTGTGAAATTTGTTTCTCCATTGATCTTCAGATTGTGGAGGGTTGTGCAAGCAGAGATGCAGTCTTCACTCGAGGCCTAATCTGTGCAGCAGGGCATGTGGCACCTGCTGTGTGAGGTGCAAGTGCGTGCCACCAGGGACCTCAGGGAACAGAGAAGTGTGTGGGACCTGCTATACTGACATGACCACCCATGGGAACAAGACCAAGTGCCCATAGGATCATGAACCAGGGGCTCTGTGTAGCTTTTTATCTTTGGGTTCTCTTTTCAGCTTTTGTCTGATCAAATGATAATGTGTGCAAGAGATGCCGGATGGTGCCTGCGTCTCAGCTTTTGTTCTTGTTTGATTTCATGCATGGTAGGAATAAAAATGTTAAAATAGGGGTTTGTGAAAATCAATGTCTGTTGGTTTCGGCTAGTTTTCGCCCAGGGCATCATAATCTAGAAAAATATAATGTACAATATTTGGATATTAATTGAATGTGGCTCTTGCAGGTGAAAAACACTTCTGATACTTCCCTACCAACTACTACTTGATGAACAATCACGATTATATTAGTATATATGCGAACCCTGTGGTTGGTTTGAGTGTTTTGACTTCCAAGGGACAATTATTTAGGGCATCTTGTCACTGATCTTTCTGACCCAGCTTAGCCTCTGGTTTTTCGTTTTCTGGCCCAGTTGTGTCACGTGACCTGCACGTGGAAGACCTCCAATCTTCCCCTTGGTAAACAATTAGCCCACCCGCACCATTTTCCTCGAAAGAAAGCTGTAAACTCATGAAGGAGAAAATATAATATAAAGAGGAGATGATTGGTGTAAGCATTTTGTCTGCATGCTTGGTGACATAATTCTCCATGAACAACTCCTCGCTCATTCTTGCCCTCTCTAATCAATTCCTGAGCTCCAAAACCTTACAAACATTATGCCTCGGACGAACCCTTTCATCAATTGAATACAGATAGAGGTTTGGATATGAAATGAATATATAGTTTGCTGTTCTAACTTCATAGGATTAGCGAAGAAAACCATTGCACTCTTGATTTTATCCTCGGGATATTTCAGTAACAGATGATATCGCTTTGAAGTCGACAAAGGTTCTTGTTCCCTCCACCCCAAGCATTTCATCACCTCAAATTTCTTCATCCAAGTTGATTAGGACCCATATCCATGAGAACGCTTGCTGCATGAATCATCCTATCATGCGTATGTAATCAAGTTCCTGGCTTCGACACAATCAATTTTGCAATCCTATCAGCAGGCACCTCCACTTTTACCAACAAATCAATGTTTGCTTGCAGAGTACCCTCGATTTCGCAAAGCCATTTGAAATGAGATGATAGAATTTGGCTTGGTGTTATCCCGAGTCAAGACTGTGGGTCGCTTCTCAATCAGTCTGGCGATGTGTTGTCGGTAAAAGTCGTGAGCTTTCAAAATTCGAGCGTGGATTGATTCTTCTGGATGCCGATATCTTTAATTTGGAGCTTCTGGGAAACTACAAGAGCTGATTCCACGGGGGGAGTCACATGGTATGGAGCAGTAAATGATGATGTTGAGCTGGTACATGTATTCAGAAAACGTTTTTGAGTCGGAGGAAGTAGCAGCTTTCTTAGGGGTTAATAGCAGCTTTGTTTCAAGTGTTAAAAGCTTGTAACTAATATATTTATTTTTTCTTTGATTTAAGGTGCGAGTTACTTTTTGATTTATTTAGCCGTTAATTTTAGGATTTGTAAAATTAATGTACATAATCTATTACATCCACGGTAATAAAAAATGAAAAATAAAAAAGAATTTCACCCGCGTGCGAGTTACGATACACATAACACGGTTTCGTGAACAACAAAGTCTCAGGGAGGTGGTACAATCAGGGCAGAATCAAGACTTTAGCACTGGAAAACTCCCTACACCCCGGTTCATTTTCAGTCATAATTCAGTTGTCAATGGGTCATAAATGACAAAACCACGCTCACCATTATATTAACCGGCTGCTAGGGCCGGTCCACTTCAGACTTTTCAAATAAAATACTCGAAAAAATGCCTTGAAGAAGAACAGAAGAAAATAAAGAAACCCACGAACAAGATTTGCTGCTCGGCAGAATTTCCTTTCAAAATGAATTTCAAGAAAAGGAACCATCTGAATTAAATTTAAGATAAAGGCATCGGACAAATCATAGCAAGCCAGTATAATTAAAAAAAAAGGTCCACGACTAATCCTGGATTACTACCATCTCGAGACAGACTTGGGAAGCTAATAGAAACAAAGCAAAAAACAACTCTTGGTTCATACAAGTAGATCTAATATATCCTCCATCCTCCCCACAATAAGGAACAAAAAGCTACTGCTCATGGATACCAGGGAGAGACCAAAACTCAGGATTTATGCCACTGGAATCTCAATATTGGTTGTCATCACTGGTGGAACATACTCTTCTTCTTCCTTGGGAGGATGGATGGTGACCAGATCAGGCAATGGTGTCATTGGCCCCACCTTGCCCTTGGGATCCCAGTCGAGCATGATCTTGACCTTGATACCAAGCACACCCTATTGCCAGAGAAGGTTTAAAGGAAAATAAGCCAATGATCAAAAGGTTGTAAACAACGAGCATATACAGCAGTTACTGGATTTGTACGGCATGGTACTCTGCAGAAGACACAAAACAAGCAACCAACCTGTCTAAGAAGAACGTGCCTAACAGCTGAGTCAATATATTCTTTAACTGGTTGGCCGGAGGATATCATGTACCCATCCTTGAATTTCATAGATTTGGCACGCTGTGCCCGGAGCTTTCCACTCACTATAACCTGTGAGATGAAGTTAATGAGTTTCAAAATTTAGCACATGCTGGTAGCCACAATTGCAAACAATAGGAAAAACAATCAAGAAATTGAAGTCTGAAGCATACCTCGCATCCTTTTGCCCCACTCTCCATTACAAATCTTAAGACTCCATAACATGCCCTGCATACAAAACAGAAGTTTTGACCTCGACAACAAAGTCCAAAGGGGTACAAACTATATGCATGCAGACTCAGTTGGATTATTCAAAGTGATCGATGCACAAGTGACTGAGAAGCAGGAGGCAAATTAACAATTTCTTGTCCCTTAAATCTGATTATGAAAAGAACTGTTAAAATATAAGAGCCCTGAATTCAAACACAAGTTACCTGAAGGGACCAACAGGAAAGTTGTATTCAAAATTCAACTACAGAGAAAGGATTCAATATGTGCAGCAGCCACCAAATATCAACAAAGCAGAAGAATAGCAGACAATAAAACAACATAAAAAACATAAATCACAATTTTTTAAATCAGACAGCACTGTGTGAGGCTGTCATTCATGCATTTGTCTGTGCATACAATTAATAAAACAAATGCAGGACAATATTCTAAAGGCAGACAAGCCCCGTACAAAGAATTAAGTGAATATTGTTTTATCATAGTTTGAAACCCAAGCTCTCAAGTTAATTGAAGAGGTATACCAGTTGTTGGTGATGAGAACTACAGTCCATTCTGTTTATGTAATGAACAAGTATCCAATCATGAGACTTCCAATCTCACCATACAGAAAAAAATATTAGTTTAGTCAAGATGCACTACAGTGTTAACAGCTGTAATGATCAACAGCAGCCAAAAAGCACTAAGTTGAACTTGACATTGATTCTTTTTCACAAAATGTAACAAGCATAAGAGACATTACTCATACAAAATAAACATCATAACAATGCACTAAATCATATTGTGTCATAAATCATACTGGTGTGGGTATTGAGGTATACATGTCAAGAAATTGTTTTCCTAATCTGAATAATACTTAGTCATAAAAAGGTGGCATCTACCATCACCATTTCTGTCCAAGGAACAATAATTGCGTTCGTTGTATTATAGAAATTGATGGTATGAACAACTATTGTCACCCTCAGACACGAGATGAACATTTTTATATAACCAACTCGCTGTAAAGATGACTTGTTCAACACAAACACCAAAATTCATAAAAATGCAAAACAAGCAGGTAGACATGCAGAGATCACCAAATAAGCATACAATCAATAGAGTTGGACGCACCTGCGAACAGCAAGGCCTCCAAGGAGCTTGTAACGAAGAGACTCGGCCTGTGCAATGGCACAGAGTCCCCTGTTGTTAACTTTCTCAGCATAGAGCTCCACACCATTCTCAGGAAACTTGAAACGTTTCTGAACAACGGAAGTCAGCTCTCTGATCCTCCTTCCCTTCTCACCTGAAACAAAACAGAGGAGGTAGTAACATGTTGGGAACGAGTAGGTAATGCTACTCTCGCCCGTAATAATAATAAAAAATTACCAAGAACATTTTGGGTACGAGTAGCCCTGATGATGATCTCAGTGCGCATAGGAGTAACCCTAACTTCAACACCAGAGTAACCATCCTCAGCTAATTCTCTTGTCAATACCTCATTAAGTTCTGCATAGAAAACTCCATCCGCAACAAACTACATATTCCCAGAAACAGATTTTTTTATCAGATTCATCATTTTGTTTCCTAAGAGAACCAAGATCAAATCTTGTAGGAGTTTACCTTGCGTTTCTTACTTATTTGAATAGCCATGATTAGGAGGGAACTCAAGGGTGAAGAAGGAGCTACGCCGCGTCTTGTTCTTCTTGAGAGGTAAGTGCAGCGATGCGCAGGCCAAACCCTAAGGATTAAGTGGATGCGTTTATTTGTAAATAAAAAGAGGTAGGTTTTTTCGCAAAACGGGCCTGTTTCGGTTTTACACGCTACACTAATGGGCCTGGGTTTAGATTAGTCAGATTCACACAAACTAGGCCCATATTTGATTTTGAAAGTTCATAAACCATGTTTTCTCTTGTTTTTCCAAAAAGAAAAAGAAAATAAAATAGTAATTAAATGACGGTTGAGTATTCGGTTTTATGGTTTTTATAAATTCATTTTATTTTTATTAACCTTAACTCAAAAAAAAAAAGTCAAACCTGGGCCCAAATGTGATTCCGCGCTTTCAGTCTTTTGAACCGAAATTTATATTTTTTCAGTGAAAATATTTATTTATTATAAAGAAATAATAGTGATTTTTGTTTTTTTTAAATTGTTTTTTTTCAAGATTAATATTTTTATATCCATTTTTATATTAAAACATATTGTTATAGAGTCTTTTTCATCAATTGTTTTTTCAAAAAAAAAAGACAGAAAAATCATTCCAAAGTTTTGATCAATTAAAAATTATAAAAAACGATTAAGAAAATAATTTAAATATATAAAATATAAACATAAACATATTGTTAATTTAAAAATGAGAAAAGAATGAGAAAAATAAATAAAGGATTAAATTATAAAATGGTAGTTTATATTTATATTCAGTTTTCGATCATAACAAAATTTCTTTGAAAACTCAATTGAATTTCCAAATTAAATTTGGTTTGATTCCAAATAGAAAAATTAAAAAAAAAATACCACCGAAATCTTCAATTTTGTTTGATTATTTGGTCTAAACCTAATACATAGTTTTTTTAAATAAATAAAAACTTTTTATAACTAGTAATCTTCTTTTTATATATTTTCAAGCTAGATTTAATATTAAATTTAAATTATTTTTTATTTTTTTAGCCCGATGGTCTCTAATCTCCCATGAATTATTTGATTTTATGATAATAATATATTATTGTATTTAGTATGTATTTTAAAATATTACTGTTGTAGAAATTTTGCCACGTCAAATTGAAGCCATGGACTCCATTTAATGCAGACCTAATTTGAAGATTCCAAAGCTCGTATCTTTTTTATGTGATTAGTTTTGACATCAAGAGAATGAATTTTAATCATCAAATCTAAAATGATTTTATTGTCAAACTCATACTTACTGAAGAATATAGTATACAAATATTATTTTATCATATGTTTTGGTATTTATCACTAAAACGCTTTTAAATTGATAGAATTTATTTGCTCGACCATGTTGTTGAGCTTTCAACCACAATAAAAGTTAGTTTTTTACTCTTTTTTTTAAGTAATTTTGAAAAAATATATATATTAAAAAAATTGATATATTTAGATCATTTTGATATACTGATATCAAATTTTATATCTATGAAATATATATTTTATATCTATAAAACACTTAATTGATTTGAATGTAAGATCTTTCTCTTACACCGGGACTCTTTTATAATCTATATAATGTGTGATTTTTTTGTTTTTTGAATTATAGAAAACCTCACCCCTCAAAAAATATACTTTGTAGGTTCAGGTGAGCGAGCGAAAGTCTGGCTGTTTACAAGAGGTGCACGTCCTTACTCGAACTCGAGAGATGCCATGCAGTTCTCAAACCCTTTTGTCATCACGCCTCACTGGTGTATAAAATTAAATAAGTAATAAAAATGTATAATCTAATTGTTTTTCAAATTGTTTTTCGTTCAAAAATACATCAAAATAATCTATTTATTTTATTTCTTAAAAATTATTTTTGACATCAATATATCAAAATAATCTAAAAACACTAAAAATATTTAATTTAAAACAAAAAATATAAATAAAAAATATTTTTTTATTCAAAAACTCTTTTGAAACAAAAACAAATACTAATGGAAAATTAATTTTTCTTATCAGTGATTTTTGGTAGATTATCATTCTCAAGGAGATATAATACATCTTTAATTATCTGTAACCAAGATTGTTTTAGGTTATCGATCTAAAAACTCCATCAAGCTCGAGAGCAGTTCCTCCGTTAGACCCCACAGCATCTGCAAAAATCAGGCCCGCTCGTATTGACACTGCTGCTTCACTGTAGGCATAGTCCCCGGCAATACATCCACCGCTTTCCTCTTCTTTGTCATCCCAGACAAGGAGAAGATCAAATCATTGAAGAAGCCCCAACTTTTTGAAGTTTTTTTTTTTGCTTTTGCTTTGGTGAGTCGCTGATGCATTACTTATATTTCTTTGTATCGAACAATAACTGTAGGAAGAACATCATTGCGGAGTAGTTTAAGTCTTATATATACACTAGCCATTTATATATGCTTTATGTTTTTCAATACAAAAAGAATTAAGAGTTATGAGATTTTTTTATAATATTATAAATTTGGGTAAAATAATTTATCTAGAGAATTTATGTGAAACACGAGTTTTCGATAAAATATATGAATTTTAAATAGATATAAATTTATCAATTTAAACAGGTTTTAAAGAAATTACTAGCATAAAATCATCGTCATTAAAAAATCAAGAAGATTCGGATACCAAAATCATCGAATTCACTGTATTAGGATTAATTTATTTTATAATCTAATTAAATGAAACACAATAATAAAATAAAAACTGTAAAAATACCTATAATAACTAAACAAGCAAAAATAAGTCATTATTTATATTTTATCTATAAAAAAAAAAAAAAAACATCATTGAAAATCCATTTCTACATTACTATCATTATCATGACTATAACAGTTAATATTATCATCATCATTATTACCCAAATAATGAAAATTATTAAATTGCCCTGAAGAATAAAAACAAAACACTTTTACAAAAAAAACAAGAAAACAAAAAAAAAATCACTAAAATTATCATTATTATTGTTTAAATAGTAACAAATATAAAATTCTCTCAAAGAATAAAAAAAAACTTTAACAAAAGAGCAAACAAAAAAAAAACACAACCAAAATAAAAATACTATAAGCATAAAAAAAATCATCTTAACTGAAAAACAAATAAAAATAACAGAAAACACTAAAAAAACAAAGAGAAAAAGAAAGAAATATCAATTTTAAAGTGATCACCAACATAAATTAAAATTCCAGAATTAAACCGAACAAAAATAAAACCCCACCAAAAAATGACAAAAATTAAAAACCAAAACTAAAAGTATAGATGCATAAATATAGCAAAAAAATAAAAACTATCCAAGCAAAACAAAAAAAAAACGAAGGAATTAATATCAGATAAAAAATTGAAAGAATAAGGTCCAAAATAAAAATAAATAAAATATATAATTAATTTCAATCAAAGGAAAAAACTACAACAAATCAAAACCTTGAGACAAAAAAAAATAAAGAGATTTAAAAAAACAAATATAAAAAGACTAAGAACCGAAATGAAAAGTAACATATATGACCAATTTCAATTTAAGGATAAAATCGAAACAAATTAAAGTGTGCAAACCAAAAAAATTAAATGAGCCAAAAACAAACCAAAAATCAAAAGAATGAGAACTGAAATGAAAAATAATATTTATGATCAATTTCAATTGAAGGATGCAATTGAAAAAAATCAAAACTTATATAGAAGAAATCAGGAAGAAAAACAAAATCAAAAGTCATGGACTGAAATGAAACCTCCATAAACATAAAGGAGCAACATGTATTTTCCTGTTGCTAGAGAGAGAAAAGGGGTAAAATTGACCATCAATGGTCCTCCGCTCTCTAGACTACGACATGCGCACCACCATGCAGAAGAGGACATAGTGGAGCATTCGGAGACACGATGACCGAACATTTATAACCATCGTTCGACACCATGTGCGGCGACTGAAAGGCGTGTACGAGAGAAAACTGGTTGCGTGTCCAAAAGACGCGCCTACATTTACCTTAAAAAAATAATTAAAAATACAAAACTACCTAAATACCCCTGTATCCAGCGACAACAATGAAAAAACCGGGCATGAATGTACCAGCATACCCCCCAACGCCAGGTCTCCATTTTTGTTATTTATGAGGGTATTTAAGTAGTTTAACTGTACAAAAACATGAAAAAACTAAAAATAACCTTGTCTCTAGCTCCTTGTTTCTGTCCCATCCAAGGGCAAAGTTGTTATTTTACTGCTCAAGGTCAGATAAAAACCAAAAATACCCTAGTTAGCCTTCATCTTTTTGTCAGTATCTAGAGATAAATAAATAATTTTACTATGCAAATAAAAAGAAGAAGAAAAACAACCCCAAACAATCGGCTACCCTGACAGTTAGGATTAGGTTTTATGGTTTGAAGGGAATAATAATAATTTCAATGTTGAAATCCGGAATGATATGTGTCTAGGCGCATAACATTGGTGTATTTTATATTTTTTTTGTAATATATATAATCAGATTAGGGGGATGCAAAAAATCCCTTCATCCGAACCAATATAATCGGGTTAGAGCCGAAGTTTAGTGGTGAATGCTCGTAGGAGAGCTGCAAAAATCCAATTCTCAACAGATTCAGAAGGAAATGAATGTCCAAATCATAGGATACTGATACCGATATACCACCCAACTTCCAGGAATCTTCCTTTTGTCTGCACTAAACAGAGCAAACAGCCATTTATTTTCAAAGTTATCCTCTTTTTTCACGCAAGAGTCACGAAGAATGTTGCAGGGAAAACGCTGCCAGCACGAACCATCGGTGTGTTTCACGTTGACGATAGAAACAACAAATTTGCAGAACTCATTGTTTACTGTGGAAAAAGAAAAAGAAACGATCCACTCCTATCAAATCCCTGAAAATACAACAAGAATCCACCGCTGCTCTCACTCGACCCTCTTTCCCGGAACGTTCTTCGATTCAAGATTTTTGAACCCAGCCCTCGATTATTCACAGGATCGGATCGGTCGGATAGGATAGGATCGGAGGAGGAATATGGTGCTGCTGCTGCTAGTGATCCCTCTCTCGAGAAAGATTTGTGTTTTTATTTTCTTGGTTTACCTTGAGTGTTCAATTCAAAATGATTTATTATTTTTATTTTTCTCTGATTTAATTCACACCCCTAGATCGATTGATTGCGTGATAAAAATTTGAAGGGAACGAGAGATTTTTACACGATCAGGCAGTTGGCCCACGTAATTCTCGTACGGTCGTACTTGTGCTATGTGGGTCGTCTACTGGCTGTGATGGTGATGGACATCTTCTCTTCACCTCACGAGGATTAGCCACTCGATTTGTGTGGTGTCCGGTACTAGTGGGGCCGTTGAAGATTTTTTCTGCCAACTGATTTCGAACCCGCCAACTTATCAACTGATTTGTAATATTAGTTTACCAAAATAATCTAAAAATAAAAAAAATATATGAAAATAAAAAATAAAATAAAAATTCTTTTTTTTTCAAATAACTTTCAAACAAAATTTCAGACCCCCGCTAATTGTCCCCAAATTGAAATGGTGGCAAATAAAGAAGGATTTTTTTTGTCCTTATATAAAAATAAAAACTAAAAGAAAGGGTATTCTGAACCGTACAAAAAACTTTATCATAGAAATCATGTGACTGGACAAGGTGAATAACGATTTTGACACTCAAACCAAACCATAAGCATTTGGATTGGATACCCGCTGCAATGTTTTTTTTTTTTATTATTATTATTTTTAAATTTTTATATTAACATGTTTTTAATTTTTGTTTCTAATTTTTATTATTTTCAGTATTATTAAAGTTTTTTTATTTAATTTTAATTTTTAATTTATGTTGGTGATCATTTGAAAATTGATATTTATTATTTTTTGTTTTTTTTATTTATTCTTCAAATCAAATAATTTTTTTAAATTTAATAATATTCATTTTTGTTTTTGTCAGTTATTTTATTTTTTAATTTCTTTTTTTTGTAAATATTTTTAGGTGCTGAAATTTTTAATTATTCTAGATAAGATATAAAAAAAATTGATAATGATTATTTTAAAGTTTTTTTTCCTTATAAATATGTGAGACTAATTATATGTTTTAATATTTATTTAATATTAGCGTCTTAATATATATATATATATATATATATATATATATATATATCAAAATAAATGACCTAGGTTTTTTTGAAAAAAATAATAATATTAGTGTTCTGAAATACTTTTAATATTATAATATGAGGAATAAATATTATAAAATAAAATAAAAATTATTTTTTTCTAATAATAATTATGGTGTCATCAATAGTATGACCAATAATAATTAGAATATTAATTACATATAATACTAGTTATAATGACAACTCTAATAATTGTGACAATTTAACAATTATGATAATAACAATGATAATAATAATCGAAATAATTTTTCTATTAATGTTATTCTTCTTAAAGTTTAACTTTTACAGCTTTTTTATATATGATATCTCATATATAATATCATATAAACAAAAAATATATGACATCACACATAAACGAAACAGGTGAAAATATTGAGGCAAATTATCTATAATGAAAAAATTTACGAACCAATTGCCCTCCACTTTGCAGTAACCATAAACAAACTTTTTAACATGCAAAAAAATATTGATGGTCTTTAAATTTTTTTTTATAATGCTATATGTCTACGCAAAATAATCTGACTACAAAACTTTCGAATCTTACTATAGCAAAATTATTAATAGTAATAATAATAATAATAATATATATTATTATTATTATTATTATTATTATTATTATTATTATTATTATTATTATTATTATTATTATATAGTAAGTTTTTATATATTCATTTTATTATGGAAAATATGTTTAAAATAATAATAACGATTATTTTTAAAGATTTTTCTCTTAAAAATAATTATATATTTTGATATTTTTTAATATTAACACCTTAATATATATATATATATATATATATATATATATATATATATATATATATATATATGTGTGTGTGTGTGTGTGTGTGTGTGTGTGTGTGTGTGTGTGTGTGTGTGTGTGTGTGTGTGTGTGTGTAGTTTTTTTTATAAAAAAATCTCAAATTAATTTAATTTTAGTGTTCTAAAATACTTCAAATATAATAAAATGAAGAATAAATTTTAGAAGAAAAAAAAACATTTCTTTTTATAACGATAATGATAGTGACAACGATAATATTGTTAGTAATAATTAGAATATTAATTATTTACAATAATTGTTACAATAACAGCTATAATAATATGACAATTTAACAATTATGATATAACAATAAGAATAGTAATCAAAATAATTCATTAATCGGTGTTCTTTTTGTTAAAAATTGATTTCTATAACTTTTTTATGTATGATATTTCAGATCTAATATTACATGAATAAAAAATATACGAATCTACACGTAGACAAAACAGGTGAAATTTTTTCATCAAATCATCTACAAATAAAAAATATATGAGTTACTTGTTCTGTGCTTCAGTGCAAACAAAACCAATTTTTTTAACATGTCAAAAAATATTAATGGTTCTTGATTTGTTTTAATAATGCTATACATCAAAGAAAAATAATCAATCTACAAGATTTTCCATTATGTAGTTTTTTAATATATTTATTATATTATAAATAATGCATTTAAAATAACGAGAAAGATTATTTTAAAGGTTTTTTTTCTTAAAATAATTATATATTTTGATATTTGTTTAATATTAATGCCTTAAAAAAATATAACAAATAATTAATACTTGAAGATTTAATTATACATTTATGAGAGAGGGTTTTACTTTCATTTCACACTACCAAAGGTGAACTTACTCTCTTTTTTTAGTCGAAGCTATATTTAATATAAAGATAAATGATAATAAAAATTAAAAGTCAAAACTAAGAGTATAGATTCATAAATACAAATAAAATATTTAGAATTATACTAAAATTACTGGAAAAAAATAAAGGGATCAAAACTAAATCAAGAAATAAAAAAATTATTTAATTTTTCCTTGCAAAACTTTAATTTTTTTAATTTAATCATTCAGTTAAAATTATTTATATATTTTATTTTCATTTCGGCCAATATACTTTTAATTATTTTACTTTTTAGATATATTTCTAAATAGTCCCTAATTTTGTCCATATTTATATATATACGCTTTTAATTTTGTTTTTTTATTTTAATTATTTCCTGTTTTGTTTAGGTTTTATTTCTTAGAAAAAAATATTTCTTAGATTTTAGGTTGTTTTTGTTAAAAACAATTACTTTTACATTATTTTTTGTATAATATTTCAGATCTAATATTATGTAAACAAAAACAAAAATACAAGGCAACACTTAAACAAAATGGGTAGATAAATTTGCCCCAGTTATCTACAATAAAAAAATATACGAGTCACTTCCCCTACGTTTCGCCGCAACCAAAACCAATTTTTTTAACATGTGAAAAATATTAACAGTCCAATATTTATTAAATATTAATTCTTTAGTGTGTGTGTGTGTGTATAAATGAACTATTTTTTTTAAGAAATATCAAATTATTTTAATACAATGTTCTAATATCACATAAAATATAAAATATAAAGAATACATCTTAAGAAATAAAAACAAATACTTTCATTTTTTATGGCAATAATGATAGTGGGAACAATAGTATTGCTACTGATAATTAGAATATTACTTATTTGCAATAATGTTTATAATACCAGTGATAATAATTATGCAATTTAGCAATAATAACAGTAACAATGAGAATAAATTAATAAATTTTAGTAGTTGCATTTTTGTTATCTGTCAAATAAATTATTCATCAAATAGTTAAAATATGCCCAACAAACAATTAGTTGTTGCAGATAATAAATAACTCATCTTTAGTCAATTTGATCAACTGTAGTTTTGCTATCTACCAATTAAATTATTGCCCAAGTAGTTAAAACAAAACCATCAATCAAATTGTTTACTGTGTAAAACAAATCACTCATAAATTCATTGATTGTAATTTTATTATTTGCTACTAAAATAATTCATCAAATAAATAAAATATATACAACATCAATTACTGTGTTGCATGAAGCACATGACTCATTTTCAATGAATTTTATTGATTCCAATTGTATAATGTACCTATTAAATAATTATCAAATCAATTTTAACAATAACAATATTCAATTACTTTAGACGAAAAAACCCAATTTCTAACAGATCTTTATCAATTACAATTTCACTAATTAAATATTAAAATAATCAATTACAACACGCACAAAATCAATTTATTTTCTACATTAAAAAAAAGCTCAGCGCAACGCGTAAGCAAATAAACGCATATGTAACTATTTGCAACCATTAACCACTATAATTTTTGCTGCAACCGTGAGAAATCAAATCCAAGTTCTGTAACAAATTGATATTATTAATATGATATTGTAATTGTGTTTACTAACATTGTCCAAAATCTTCCCAAATAAATTAATTAAGTGGTATCTATATAGATAAATATTAAAATATAGTATTGCAATCAAGGTTGTCAATACCATTCCGGTCACTTTTCCGGTTTTTCTATTGGAACAAAATGTTTCGGTTTCGGAGCATTTCAGCGTGCTGTTTCGGGGTTATACTTTATATATATATATATATATATATATATATATATATATATATATATATATATATATGAAAAAAATTAAAATATTAATTTAACAAGTATAATTTAAATTCAAAATAAATTAACTTTAAATTATACAATACAAACACAAAGTCAAACAAACATAATTTCAAAATTAGAAATATGTCTAAAATTCCAAAATATTATGATAGTAAAATGTTCTAAAATAAAAGAAATATTATGATTTTGAGCCGGAACGGTACTGAGATGTTCTGACCGAAATTTCCGAAACGGATCAGAATTAAAACCGAGACAAAAACAACGTTGATAAAGAAGCCTAACTGTAATTATATTTATAATCTTTGTTCAAAATTTTCAGAAAAGACAAAATATTAAATGACAATCAAGTGATAAATGATGAAGTGTACGATCCCAAAGCATGAAATGATTAATAGAGGATTAAAAAGTTAATCACCATATCTCTTGAAAATATACAAAATAGTTACATTTTTTGTCCTTTAATGCCTCTAAAGCAAAACAAAGGGTAATAAGATAAGATTTTATATTGTCATGTCACACGCGCTTTGTAAGACCCCACTTCTACAACGCGCTTTCTATGGATACATACAGACCCAGAAGCCTCTTTCTCTTACCACCACCACATGTGTACACACCAAAATTACTATTACCAAGACAAAAAAAGAAAGAAAGATGAAGTTGATACAGCCAGTGTTATTCGTTGTGTTTTTTTTTTTTTTTTTTAATTATTTATTATTTTAATATACTTGTAAATAAAAAATATTTAAAAATAAGATCTATCATATTTTTGAATGTACTCGCACGAGAACAGTACATAAAAAGATAAAAATAATAGAAGAAAAAGAAAAGTGCTTTTTGATTCTACTCGCATTCTTATCATTTACTAGCCTTTAGCTGTGTGTTTTTTTTGGTGTATATAAATAAATTACTCATCGTGCTGTGGTGCATGGTGGTCTCTTTGCCTTCATGATTGTTTCCTTTTTTTTCCTACATAAAACCATCTACAAAGGCAGTTGCTTTGCTCTTCTTCTCTTTGTTGTTGCTGGGGTATGATTATGGCTCAAAAGAGGCAACCGGAGGAGGGCAAGCCTCGTTCTGATGGGAATAATACTCCTGGCGAAAAGCGGAGGAGGTTCAATTTGAAAAGGTGACTTTTTTTTTTTTCATTACTACTATATTCAAAGTGAAGTGGGTTTCATTCGCTTTGGTGAATTTTGTTGCTGGGTTGTAAATTATGATTGAGATTGTGGAAGCAATGAGGAAATATGGATTGAAAATGAAGTTTGTTTGCTCGTCTTTGGTGAATAATGAATGCTTTTGTAAATTTTGAAAACTTTGTTGGTTTTGTGTTGATTCTTACTTGAGAATGTTGTTGACTGTGCTCTGTTGATGAGCAAATGTCATTTAAAAATTACGAGGGAAATTGTGAAGTGGGTGAAGCCTGAACTGTCTCTTTATCGTGGTGAGTGTACGAAGGGTGGAATTATCGGATGTCATTCCTGTGCTTATTGAAGTTTTCTTTCATCTTTCTTGTTTCGGTCACTAATCTATTTGTCGATGATGTCTAGTGTGGTTCAGGAGGTGATTAAAATCCAATCAGTCCAGCATTTGCTAGAGCCAATTCTGGAGCCGTTGATTCGTAGTGTGGTATGTGTGTTTTTTCATGGACAATTGTACTGCAGAATGTTTATATCACGTACAGGTGATTGAATTTTGATGTTGTAAACAGCATCTTCCTGTTTTTCCATTCAAGAGCGGCGTACTAATATAGTTTATAGTTTGTTAAATTTACAAGCTTGAATAAATGTGACGTAGAAAAAAAGGCATCAAAACAGCCCTTTCAAAATGTAACATAACATTCTCAAATTAACATAATTTGCAGCTTGTATAATTGCGGTTGTCATTAATGGAAACTTTAGAGTAGCATATTTAAACCACCCTGCCCCCTCTGATGTTTGCAGCTTCCTCCATAATGATATGCTCTGATCAAATTATCCAAGCACGGGCTGCTGTTGCCTTCTCCAGCTATTGAGCCTTCTGTTACTAAATATATCCCTTTTTTGCTAGATGAGAAGAGGTCTATTTAGCACCAATGGCGTGGCTTTCAGTCTGTCAGATTTGAACATCAGGAACCCTTACCTAAACTTCTTAAGGAGTGGCAACTGCAAATTGCAAACATTGTTTATCACCTCACCCTTGTCTCTTTCTTAGATTGGACAAGCTGTCGATCTTTCTGGAACTGAGTGTCTGTGTCTAATAAGCTGAAATCTTTAGCTTCTGTTTCAAGTTGGTTGGGAAGTGCTGTGAACAAGAAAAAGAAAATGAGGTCCAACCTAGAATGGACATTGTAGCCTCTCTTAATGAATGATATAGCAGGCTCATGGCTACTCCAGGCCTTCTCTTCTACCTTCCATTATAACTCTTGGAGTACATTTTACTATCATCAATACTTTTTCAATGTTATATACAATGGCTTGACATCAATAACTGTCCAAAGTCTCGTGATGAAGCTTGGTGTATTGAGAATGAAATATTTCCATTAAAAATGAAATATATCCATTAAAAGCCTATGCTTTTTGTATCAAATGATGAGTGCTAACAAATTAAGATATTTCCTTGCTTCTTCTTCTGTAAAAACCTTTGTTTCTTTTTTCTGGTTTGCATCTATAGGTCCACCAACATTGTGTACATGATGTGTTATCTCTTTGTTAACAGATTTGGATTCCATAAGAAACAAGCAAATGGTTTGTCCAATGGACATAATGTGTTAGTTCAAATTAGTTGTGAACTTCCGCATCTTGTAGTAGTAGTTTATATATAAGATATTTAATTGATCATATAGAGTGGTAATGAACTTTTTTTTATTATGCTTTTGCAGGTAAAAGAGGAAGTTGAATTAGCTCTAAGGAAACATTTGGTCAACTTGAAATGGTAAGAATCAATCGTCTGAAGGTGTTGAATGGTTTATGTATCCTTCAAAGGTAATAGGAAGAAGTGAGAAATGTGTGTGCTTAGAAGATTGTGATCCCTACTACCCTTGTAATGGATTCTGTATGTCTCATGTTTCTTATGCATCCTTTTTCAGGAACATTGGGAAAGAGATAGATTCTTCTGAATCAAAAAGCTTAAAACTGGTGTTTGCTAACAACCTCTCACTTCCTGTGTTCACTGGCGGTCGTATTGAAGGAGAAGAAGGTTCTGTAATAAAAGTGGTTTTGATGGATACTCTTACTGGGAAAATTGTCAACTTCGGCCCTGAGTCTTCTGCCAGAGTGGAAATTGTTGTTCTTGAGGGTGATTTTGATGGTGACGAGGGTGAGAATTGGACACCTGAAGAGTTTAAGACTAACATTGTGAGAGAGAGAGATGGAAAGAAGCCCCTTCTTACAGGAGATGTACTTCTCAATCTTAAAGAGGGGATTTGTTTGGTTGGTGAGATTTCATTTACAGATAATTCAAGCTGGACAAGAAGCCGCAAGTTCAGGCTTGGTGTAAGAGCTGTGGACAACTTTGATGGTACTAGCATAAGGGAATCGAAGACAGAATCCTTCATTGTCAGGGATCACCGAGGAGAATGTGAGTGTGTGTATGGCATTCCTTTACTGTTTTCCTCAAAGGCTCAAACTATAAAATTGAAATGATGTCTGACAAATTCCTGATTAGGATTCTCTATGTAGAGTCCAAGATGCTTTCATTTTGAAAGCATGAACTCTCTCTTATGGAGAAAATGCAATAATTATACCCTGTGAAAACTATACTACAGCATATCAACAGAGGAAATTGATTTTCCTAGGTCCCAAATATGTGGTTAATTTGGAAAATGATTGAAATTTAATTTATTTAAATCGAACCACAATAAAAACTTGTATTCAATAGGAGATTAAACTTTTGCATGCTGAATTAAAAATTCTATTTTTTTTTTCATTTATGAACAAACAAGTTTAAATTTATTGTTTGTTGAACTGAGCACATATCTTTGGGACCAAGGATAAAGGTTGAATCTTTTCCTATATTATAGAATTTTAATTACTTCAAAATTGTGAGCTCTTAGAAATTCCGTGTTGCATATATTCATGCTATTGAATATATATATGAAAAAGTTATTTGATTTTGTGAGGAGAAAATGATATGATGGAAGTGAATAAGAATAAAATTGGCAATCTGAAGTGACTGATTTGAACATGTGATTGAATGCTTATACAAATTACCAGGGGAAAGAGATGTTAGCTTGGCAAACATGTAAAACTGTGTTCTTAACCATTAGTTTGTGGTTGCAGTGTACAAGAAACACCATCCCCCATCTCTGTTTGATGAAGTTTGGAGATTAGAGAAGATTGGCAAGGATGGAGCTTTCCATAAGCGATTGAATCGGGAGAATATCAATAGTGTGAAGGATTTCCTGACACTTCTTTTTATAGACCCTTCACGGCTTCGCTATGTAAGAATCTATTGTCTCTATCATAAACGTTGTATAACTTATGCCTCCTTGACATATTTTACTTTTGATTTTGAGTACCTGGTACAGTCCTCATCATTTTATCTGTTTGTTTTTATTAAGAGGGTCCATTCATAACATTTTTTTTTCTTCAACACAAGAAAATAGAGACTTATTAAAAACAAAAACTTCCTCACATATTGATAACTAGAACAACTCTTCATTTTATGTTTTAGGGAAAGACTTGAGACTTTGCAAATGTCCAAGTTGAGACCAGTCTGTTTGATAGATACAGAAGCCCTCTTTTTCTGTGACATATCAATGTAACCCCTTCAGAATTGTGTCCAACTTTTTTGCTTCATGTTTTTTTTTTCTAGCACCATGGTAGACACTTTATGTCCGTCTGAGTTTATAACCTGTCTTCATTGCCCTAGGCACTGCTCCATGGACGTCTTGTTTATTATCAGAAAGAAGAATCAGAAACTATTTACTTTAAAGGACCATACTTACAGCATGCCTCTAGTTTTGTCTATGTTGCATTTAAGTTTTAAGATCTTACAAGAACTTCAACAACTATGACTGCTTTAAATGATGTTTCCATTGTCTTGAAGTAACATGAAAATAACATTTTTGATGGGTGAATGCAGATTCTTGGCCCTGGAATGTCCGCTAAGATGTGGGAAGTTGCTGTGGAGCATGCTCGAACTTGTGTGATTGATAAGAGAATATACTTGTATTGCCCTCCTGTTTCTCAACAGAAAACTGGTGTCGTCTTTAATATTGTGGGACAAGTTATAGGATTGCTTTCAGAATGCCAGTATGTTCCTCTTGATAAGCTGTCTGAAACAGAGAAGGCACGGTTCTCTCACAATTTTAATTTTTTTTTCATTACTTTTTTTTTTCCACCAGTCATTTCTGGCCTCTTACACTCAACCCTGCCTTCAGGCTGATGCTCAAAACTTGGTAATCACTGCATTTGAGCACTGGGAGCAAGTCATATCTTTTGATGATGAAGCCTCTCTGGTGGGTGGCTCCTCGCAATTATCTGATGTTCCTTACACCTCAAGCTCACCCCGGACAGAGAATTCTTGTGGGAACAAGTTTTTGGAGTCACAAAAACTAGGGGGGTTTGATTATGCACAGACAAGTGCATCTTCTCCAGACATCATGTCATCAATATATACTTTTGGGGGTGGGAGTGGCCTGGAGGATTATGCCTTGCAGGGTATTGAAAGTATGGGTCTAAGGTATGACCAGCCTATGAACTTCCCTAGCCAAGTCCCCTACTCCCTCATCTGTGAAACTGATTCCTTGGCTCAAGCTTTCTGTGACGAGGAGCATTTGCGGTTTTTCGATACTGATCTTCAGTCTCAGAACCTTGGTTTAGAAACACAAGCTGATTTACAAAGTGCTGTTGACAGCTTCCTGTTGGCACGCTCTTCAGCTGTGGCTGCTGATAAGGCTCAGAGGAGATGGGCGAAGATCTCTAGCGTGTTGAAATGGTTCTCTATCAGAAAGCTTGTGGCAACAAGAAAAACTCGAGAGATTTTTAGATATTAGAGTGATTGGCCATAAAAAGGTTACCAGGTCACAGTGGCAAGTTTAGTATTAGCCAGTGTTAGCTTCAGCGAGCAAAGTTTCACCCGCAGATGTGGAGGCAAGATGAAGTTTCTTAATTGTAGATACAGCTGGGGCTCCAAGTACTGTGGAATTAGTACATGTTCATCCTTAAATTAGATTCTAAATTTGTGTATGTGCTTAAAACTGAGGTCTCTGGTTTTAGACCCTTGAGTTGAAGCTCGAATGCAAGCAATGAAACTGGCATGCTTGGAATTCTGTAGCTTTCTTGTGGATAATCGTTTTGTATTAGCCAGGGTCTCTAATGTTTTGTATTTCTATATCTATAAATATAATCCCTATATTAATTATATTTTTATTCTTTAATTTATAAAATATATTTTAATCAATTCATACTTAATTAAATTATCCCAGTTTAATTTCTTACTATTGACTTTTAATGTGTGTAACCCATTAAATTCCTATTATATTGACCAAAATATAAATTATAATTATAATTAAATAAAATTGGATAAATTCAACAATTTAATTTTTTATCAACTCAACAATTGATTAATATATATTTAAAGATCAGATGTATCGTCTAGCAATGTGTTATAATCCTCAAAATATTAGAACAATCATTAATGATTTGACTTAACCTTTCAGTGATTGGTTTCTTGGTATAATAAATATCATTTCATCAATAATTTTTTAATCTAACATTAAAACATGAAGTATGTATCTCATGTTAAATCATGTTTATTCTCTACATAATATTCATTGATCGTTTGAATAAGATTTTGAACTCTTTTCAAATCTCATTCCACCTTGGCCAAAAATCTCCTAGTCAATTTTATTTGAGATTATATGAAATATATATATATATATATATTTTCTAATTCATCAAGAGTGATGAATTCTCTCTTGATCACTCAAGTATCTTCATATAGTTTATGTTATGTCCAATGTCTTTCTTTTTTGTTACCTCAATTAACATAACGTGTAATATAATCAGAGCATAACATTTTCTATATAAGACAACTTAGAGTCTCAAGTTTAAAGATCACTTACAAAATCATCACACGAGTCTTTCCATAGACATAAGTGATTTCTCCATATGAAATTCTTATATGAGTTAGTTTAGTGTATTTGTCTTATTAGTTCTTGATGTTTCTTATATCTCAATTTATAAGAATAACCGCTTCTTTTCATAAGAGAAAGAATATAATATATATCAATCCTTATAGCTCTAGTAGATGTTCACTATTTAAGAAAGTATCAACCAAACACATTCTAGGAAGAAGCTTTGATTTGATAAATATTTCATAATTATAATAACTTTATAATTGTCTTTACAAAACATTTCTGTCCCATGAATATTATTTCTATTCTAGATTAATAAATAAAATATTATATTTATTAATATAATATTAAAAATAGTTAAACTTTATAAATAATAAATATATATTTATATAAATATAATAGTATCACATAACTACAAAACATATTAAACTAAAACCAAAAACAACAATTTCCTTCAACAAAAAAAAAAAAAAAGAAGTCATAACTCCACTGACAGTCAGCACCAGTCCAAAAAAAAGGGACGAAAATTTCCTTAAATGATGCAATTAATCCAACCGCACTATAAGGATAGGATACAGAGAGCCAGACTCGATGATTAACTCACAGACTTTGCTAGACATTAGTCACATAGATAAATCAGGAAATGGCTCTAACGCAAGGAAAATAACTCAACTCACATAAAATTTCTGCATTAATTGTCCAACGTTATGAACACTAATCAGTATCTTCTAGCTCGAAAGTTCCAGAAGAATCTCTCAATGACAGTGAATTGTATTGGACGATCACTTCCCAGAACCAAAATAAATTTTAAGATTGTAGGGGTCATCCCATCACCGAATCATACACTGCAAAGGCAAATCTTTTGAACTTCAATGTATAACTTTCAGTTTCATATCCTGGCTAGCCATTAAATATGCTGCTGATAATATTCTCATCTGCTCATTGCTTTAGCATGCTGGCAACCCTTTCCCATGGCTTATGTTAACAATTTAGAAATATGGTTACCATTGGACTCAGCAGATGAGACAGGGCTAGTTCTGAAGCGGTAAAATGAACTGAAGGTGCTAACTCGGCAAGAAGTTGGGTTAATTTCCTTCCTTAGATATATAGTGGATGGAATTCTAGGTTAGAGGGGCTGAGCCTGTGCTTGCCAATAATATGCGAGACGCAGTGTCCAGCAGATGAATGCAATGGAGTTGTGGAAGGTGAGAATAAGAGATAAGAAAGAGATGAAGGGAATTGTAACGAGAGAAGAATTTTACAGGTACACAGGAGAAGTCATGGATGGAGAAAATGGTGAATAAATCAAGAATTAAGAATGCGACTAAATGGAGAGAGAGCTGACAGTGTAGTTGGGAGCTCTGATATGAACATGAACGAAATGTAATGGAGATGATACTACGATCGAGGGAAGAGAGGATATGCGATTTGTTACTTTTGCTTCATGAATTAAATGAAATGGACTTGTTTATGTTGAAAACTAAGCAACACACTGACATTCAAGTCAAGTGAAGATAATGCCATGTGGAGCAGCATCA
The DNA here is from genome assembly GCA_027405865.1 of Salix purpurea. Lineage (NCBI taxonomy): Eukaryota > Viridiplantae > Streptophyta > Magnoliopsida > Malpighiales > Salicaceae > Salix > Salix purpurea. Next base: position 612,279 of record JAOWLH010000036.1, read on the forward strand.
AGAGAAGATGAAGAAGAAGGCTAAACTACTGTCTGTCATAACAGTCAGAGGAAGAAGAAGAGGCCAACTAGATTCTAACAGAATTAGTTAATTCATTGTAACTGATTCTAAGTAGTTAAATGTGGTTAACAAGCTGTTAATACAGTTAATCACACAAGTAAAGCATGTAAACAATCTGCTCCCTATGACAGTATAAATTGGGCATTTCATCAAGCACATTGTAAGCAATTTACATATACCCAATACAAGAATATACGAAGTTAGTGAAAAGCTTATCTCCTTCTCTTTCTCTCTTTAAACTCTTTCTTTTCATCTTCCATAAAATTACCCAAAGCAAATTACCTGCAACAAAACAATTAACAACAAATGTTAGTTGAAATCAACAAAATCAACAGTTTAGATTCATGATAGTGCTTTACTTCCAGAGATCTAGAACAATTTGTTGTAATATCTCAAGTGCAATCTAAATTAAGTTGTCCCGCCCAACAAACTAGAAACCATTTAATTTCACCATTCTTAGTAAAAACAATTTGTTCATCAAGAATAACATCAATATTATTCTTTTGTGCTGATGTCAAGATGCAAAGTGTGGAGGTTTTAATAGGATCATCAAAATTGAAATTGTATGACATTTTAAAGAAATCATTTGGTTCTAGCACATAACTATGTCCTTAATGTTAAATGTGGAGTGAATGCCAAATGTCGCGACGGAGATTTTTTTCGCGCTTCGCACCCCGCCATCTCCCTTTGATTCGGGGGAGACAACGGCGCGCGGTGAAAATGAGGTTTGTTTATAGCCATAAAATTTACGACTATAATTCTAAGGAGTTGCCACCTAGTATTAAGGTTACTAGGAACCTATTGGTCTGCGAAAGTCTAGGTAAGGGGACTTGTTGTGCAAGGGGAAGACGCATCACCCCCATTGCACCCTGCCTAAGGTAAGCTGCATTGTTGTTTGATTGTTTTTCTAAGTTAAAAAATTTGCACTGCATTTTCAAAAACCATTTTTTTGTTTGCGGGTGTACTTTACAATGTAATTTTACACCGCAGTTACAAACCCTTTTTTTATCTACGGATGTACTTTACAATGTAAATTTACACCGTAGTAAAAATCTTTTTTATCTACGGATGTACTTTACAACATAAATTTACACTGTAGTTTAAAAACCCCTTTTTTTATCCATGGATGTACTTTACAATGTAAATTTACACCCTAATAGATAAAACAAAAATATTTAAAATTATTTTTGATATTTTGGCCAAATTCCAATGGATAATCATAAACCGGTTACGATATCCAATTTTCGTTTCAAAATATGAGAAAGATGCAACATATATTTTACGAAAAATATGCATGGAAAAATCATGGAATTTGGCCGTATGCATAAAAAACAAATACATTTTTTATATTTTTTTTGTAATAATAACAGTAAAAAAATGAAAATACTTTTTTTTTTCAATTTGTATTTTTTAATTTTTTTTTTGGGGCTGGGCTGTCAGCCACAATGGGCTGACAGCCAGCCTTAGTGGGCTGGGCTTCCAGCCCTCACGGCTGGAAGCCCAGAAGGCTGTGTTGGGCTGGGCTTCCAGCCATCGTGGACTGGGAGCCCAAATGATATGGGCTGGGCTTCCATCCATCGTGGGCTGGAAAGCCCACCTTATTCGGCCTGGGCCGAAATGATGACCCATCTTCTTGCACGTTCGGGCCGGGCACAAAAGCCCAGCCCAATCTCCTTATGCCCGGCCCTGCATGAGCAGTGGGACGATTACGTCCCACTGCATGCAGGGACGAGAGGTTGAAGGCGATGAATAGTAAAAAATCAAATGTGGCGAAAAGCGCACCTGTTGGTATGGTCGGGTAGCTGAGGTCGAGGTGGTTGTCCTGGTGGTTGTGGTGTCATCAACGGTGGCCTGTGGTGGCCGGAGGGAGCTCTTGAAGTGTCGATTTGCTGCTGCTGCGCCGAGTGCTGCTGCTGCTGCCTTCACCTGAGACCACGACTGAGCGTCTGGCGCGGAGGGGAGAGTTTCTGGTGATGAATGGGTGATGCACAGTGGTCAGAGACGGTGGCTGGAGTTGCTATTTTTAGAGAGAGAGAGAAGCGATCGGGGAGAGAGAAGCGATCGGGGAGAGAGAAGAGCTGCAACGGGGAACTGTTCTCGTTTTTCTTCTTCTTCTTTCTTTCCTGTTACTCTCAGTTTTTTACTTCACTCTTTTTTCTGCTTCAAAACTCTGTTTTTTTTTCCTCCTCTACTCGTCCTTGCCCCTGCGTATTTATAGCAGAAGAAGCAGCCCTTTCGGCTACCCATGGCGTGTAACCGAGAGGGCACCGCCTGCCTTGCCCAGTAACGGGGCTCTGCTCATGCGGCGCATGCTCGCAGGTGGCGTGCTTAGGTGGCGTGTCTGCACTGTTCAGGTGACTGAACAGTGCAGTCACGCGTAATGATTTGGGAGGAGATGGAAAAAATCAATTTGGTCCCTCAATTTTTAATTGGTTCAATCGCACCCTCGATTGGTTTCAAACTTTTAATTTTGTGCGATTGTGTCCCCGTGAAAAATTCAATGTTAGCCTTAAATTTGCGCGCCTTTTTTATTTTGGTCCCTGACTTCCAATTTATGCTATTTGACCCTCAATTGACCATTAAACTCTCAATTGTTTCCAATTGGACCCCTGATTTTGCATAATTGGCCTGGAAAAATTCAATTTAGTCTCTGAAAATTCCCATCTTCTCAATTGAACCCGAATTAAGCTCCCTAACTTGATTTTTCACTTATTAAGCCCTAAACAAAATTAATTTGACCAACTTAAAGTATAATTAAGTCCTTGCACTTAATTAAATCCTTTAATTGGACCCTAAATTAATTCATGAACACAATTATATTTTTAAATTGGTTGACAATTAAATCAAATTGGCCCATAAAAATATAATTACATCTCTCGACTTAATTTTTACACAGATTTATCCGATGATAAATTATTTTTGCCTTGAATCTGTATTTTCCTCTTTTTTTAAGGACAAAAGAGATATGATCGGACTCGCAGAAACAACCAAAAAATCCACATTGATTTTTCTACCAACGTCGACCACCTTTTATTTTATTTTTGTTATTTTTTGGTAGATTTTGGGGAGTAACCCAAAAATTGGGTTATGACACCAAAATCAAGTGGTAAATCAATAACATAAACATCTAAACTAACCATTATAGCACTTTGAATAACCCAACATTACGTATATGTAATTTTCAATTAACTCGTGAAGAATACTATTCCAGTTTAATCCATATCATAACATAGGATCTAACATTAAACTCATTATGTTTTTTTTTTTTTTTTTTTTTTTTATGTAAATCAACTTGAAATTTATTGCTTGAATATGTTTAGTAATCTCAATATGCAAATCTTAAACACTGCGTAACTTGATTTTAAAAGGAAATCATGTTTATTGACTTATTGACAGAGCTATTATAAATAAAATAGGTTGTAGGAAGAACCTAACCCTAATTTTTATTATGACCACTTACTAAATATCTTAAAAAGTTGTTTAAACTCCTATTAACCACCATGGTTTGACCATTAGCTTAAAGGTGATAGGCATTAAAAAACTTCAACATAGTTCCCACTATATAACATAGGTTTTTTTCCCAGAAATAATTCATAAATCTATCGTTCTTATTAGAGATTATGGTTTAGGAAAGACCATACAACTTGACAATATCATCAAAATAGATTTTCATAACTCTAGAAGCATTTATGGTCTTAGTACAAAGAACAAAATGAGCTATTTTAAGAGAAACAATTGATAACCATAAAGATAAAATCATTCTTATTTGCAGTGCATGAATGCGCATATATAAAATTCATAGTTACATCTTTCCAAGGGCAAGTGGAAACAAGTAAAAGGGTATGAAAACTAGTGTTATGTTTTTTATACTTAGCTAGTTGATATGTTCTACAATGTCCTATCAATTTAGCTACATCTCTTTTTAAGCTAGACTGAAATAATTAATGTTTCACCTTTCAATGGTTATATTCTCCGAAAATGTTCTGAAAGACCTCCAATATAAATCTCTCATACCAAAAATCACGCATTGATATCTTTGGGATATTAAACTTATTATCCCAAAACAAATACCTTTTCTAGAGGTAATAATAATCTAAAACACAATTACTCTTGTCTCTTAATTCCATATATATATATATATATATATATATATATATATATATATATATATATATATATATATATATATATATATATATATATATATATATTTCGGGCAAGATTTATACTCCTCTTTGAGTCTCTTAAATCCAGCAACTTGAACATTTACTACGGATAACAATATTACCTATCGACTCAAAGCATCCACCATCTTATTCTCTATTCCAAATTTATCTAACAATACAAATGAATAGATATGCAAATACTCAACCTAATAACCATGCTTGTAATTGAGCTTCTTTTGAGAGTTGAGATAGAAAAAATCCTCATGGTTGAAGTAAAGAACAAACTCTTGTGATAACAAATAATGACACCAATAGTATAAAGTCTAAACTGCCATATAAAACTCTTAATCATAGGTTGACTACTTTTGTTTGGCCTTATTGCATTCTTACTAGAGTAAACTACAAAATTATATTTTTGACTAAGTACTCCACCTATACCAACTCTTAAGGCATTACATTCTACTTTGAATACCTTGGTAAAATCAGGAATCCATATTACTAAGACTTCTATCATCTTATTTTTAACCTTATCAAATACCTTATTAGCTCTCTATTGAATCTCATATTGTTTCAAATAATTTGTGATAGAAGAATAAATCCTTTTAATGAAACAATGATAAAAAAATCCTTTTAATGAAACAATGATAAAAAGTCATGAGCCCAAAAAACTACAAACCTCATAACTCTATAAAAAAGGTTTAGGCCAATCTACAATCCTTTGGACTTTAGGGATCATAAGAGATTCCTTCATATAACATTATAACCCTAAGAAACCCATTTAATTTGTGAAGAAAAAACATTTCTAACATTGGAAAACAAACTCTCCTTCCTTAAAGTGGTACAACTTGATAACATTTTCTAAATATTCTTCCTTGGTTTTTCTATAAATAAAGATGTCATCAAAATACATCACCAAGAATTTTCCTATAAAATCCTAAACACTTATGTCATTACCCTAATAAAAGTACTTGGTGTGTTATAAAGGCTAAAAGGTATAATTAGTCATTTATATAATTTATTTTTAGTCTTAAATGTTGTTTTTCATTCATTTCACAAACAAATTCTAATATAATAAATGAAAAGGTTATGGCTAGTCATTAATTTTTATGTAACAACATTTTGGAGCATTCTAATCTTATCTAGTACCTGCTAGGATGTTTTTCATTCTTTAAGTTTTAACTAAGATTGACATGAATCCTTTCTTGGTAAATATTGGTTTATACCAACTCTTTAAGTCAACGTTAATGAAAACTTGAGTTTCTCCATCATTTCTAACATGAAAAATATTAGTTTATATCCAACAACATTTTGAAGCATTCTAATCTTAAGTTTCCATTCATTCATGAAAAATATTGGTTGTATAAAACAAAGTCAAACCATCAAAGTATATTTCCTTTGGGTACATATAACTACATTAACCTAATTGTCTTCCATCCTATAAAGTCTTACTCGATCTAACTGAATATAAACCTAACATATCCTAATAGGTTGGACTCATCCTCCTCATTCATATTCTAAAAATTACCAAGACCTTGATTGTTAGAATGGTGACCCTGATTGTGGTTGCATGACGGTTCTTTGGGTGAATTGACATCTAACGGTAATTGTTAGAATGCTCACTATCATTAAGATCATCAAAATAATTATGAATCTAATGGTGTTCATTAGCAATTCCTATAGGGGACTAATATTTGAAGATTTCTAGAGTTATTATTAGAATGCTCACTTTCACTATATTACTTTATTTATAAAGTTTCTATGAATTACAATATCTGAGAAAAAATATTCATTTGAGTGAACATTTTATTCATTTCAACTTGTATAAGCTATAATTGTTCTTTAATATCCCTGACAACATTACTAGAGATTTTGTCCATGATAATAGTGAGTTTTGGGTTGTTTACTAGATGATCACTCTATAAATACATACAATACTAACCCTAAGGCTATCTAAGATCACAAATGACACTTACAAGTAAAATACAATATAAAATTGAAGTTATTATTTGTTTATATCTCAAAGACTAAACAATAACAAATTAAACTAGTAAAAATAACACACAAGCAATGTTAGTTCTCTATATGCACTAAAATAGCCCAAACACCAATTTCTAATTTCCTTAAGTATTTTGACAAGTTGAGCAATTAATTAAGAGGATTAGATATTCATATAAATGAATAAATGAGCCATAAACTAAGATAACTCAACTTGCAAGATAAAATACATATTTATGTAGACTCAAAAGAATAATATCAATACTGACAAGTGAAAAAAATAATAAAAATGATATTCAGGAGAATAATTTCGATATAGAATGCCATTCTTGCTCGTCAATTACACAAAGTCGGGGTTGCATTGCATTAGCGAAGTGAGTGTTTTGGAGTATAATTAAAATTGATTTTCAAAATATTATTTATTTATAAATGCATCAAAATATTTTTTTATTTTTAAAAATTATTTTTAATATTAATACATCAAAATAATCTAAAAATTAAAATATTTTTTTTAAAAATTTTTATATCGGTTTTCCAAACACGCACAAAGGAATGATTGAGAATTTGAGACTCAGATTAAAAAATGGTGAAAATATGGAGCAAAAATAAAATAGAAGAAATGTAGGGTTAAATGCGTAAAAGGAAGCGTTGCTATGCTGCTCTTTATACTTCGGAGGCTGGTGTGAAATGACGAATCTTATAGTCAAAAGAAAAAAGAAAGAGGAGGAAGGAAAGAAACCATGGGTTTGTTACTGAAGAATTATTGCTCCATCACTTCTCACTCCCGATCTCAATCTCAGGTATTGGGGTTTAGGGTTTAGTATTTAGAGTTTGAGCTGTATTATTTTCTTATCCTTTGAATTTATTTGTTCCGAAGACACAGGGCGCCTTCTCTATTTTGCGTCGCGGATTCCATGTTGAACCTGGTCCTCGCGAGCAAGCTGTTAGTCTCTCCATCTCTTTCTTTTTAATTATTCATATCCCAAATAATTTCCCCCCCTTTCGTTACTTGTAGTAGTATGCGAGCATTGAAGCATTTTTATTAGTTACTTTTTTTTTAGCCTTTGGTTGAGGCTTCGTTTGTTTCATTCACAAATGTAGGTCGAGTTGAGCTCTGTGATTCTTGAGATAAATAAAAAATCCCAACAAGGATTCAATAAACTTTTGGATTAATCTTGTCTTTCCTATCATTTTGCAACTAATTTCTCAATGAGATCCATATACATCGCCATTACTTTGCATTTTTTCTGTATGAATTTTGTTGGAAAACTTCTAAAGTGTCTTTTCTCAGGAATAAAAGTCTACCCTTTCTATTTAATTCCCTAAATTGCAGAAAGATACCCCATTTATAATAAATCTGTCATCTAATTCTCTTATTATCGATTACATTTTTTTAAAAGTTTCATTTACGTTAGAAGTTAATGCTAGTATAGATTAAATTCTGTTTACAGCAAGCTAGCAAGAATCCACCCTTCTTTCCTTCACATAAGATCATGGGTCGGGTGGATTTCTTTCAAATCTGTTATGGTGAAACTAGAAATCAATTTATTTTTCCATGCTATTGGGACTTGTCTTGAGTAGTAAAGAGCCAGGTATAGCCTATAAGCGTTCTTGACTTTTCCGATCACACCATAGCCTTAAGGTTTAGCTGCTTGAACTTCCTCTAGTCCACTGAAGCTGAGTTAATGTCATGTTAAAACACTTGACATTCAAAATGGGTTGCAAAAGATTTGTTCTTGCAGATTCAGTCTGTGGAACAGGTACAATCCTTTTGTTGCAGGCTGATACAAATAACTTCTCACAACCATCTGAGCCTTGTGATTTTGGTTTAAAATGCCTGCTCTAATCTGTGGTGCTTGGCACTTTTCTGTTCCGGTGCCTTGATATAATCCATTAGTTCATATGTTGTAAGCCAATGTCTGTCATCTTCTCAACTGCAACTATATATTGTTTCTGCTGAAAATTTTCAAGGACTTCTTCGACAACTTATCAATTTCAATTTTACCGACAGCTGTCTATGTGGTTTATAATTTCAACAGCCATTCATGAAGAATTTCCAACAAGCTAATTGTCCTCCACTGCTTTCAAATTCTCTTTGCAATGTCTGCATCTTTACAGTGATATCTTTTCTAATCCTTTAAACTCAAAAGTTTCCCTCTTATGTATTGCCTTTTAACACCAATTGTCTTGGATGTATTTGCCTGCCATTTTCTGGATTACCCCTAATCCTCCAGCGTTCCCCTTCTCAATTTTCCTTGTAATCCTTTCTTCCATGGTATTGTCCATGATGGCTGTTCCTTGTATCCTTCCTCCACCAATTTCTTTATTAATGGTGCTTTTCTGAAGTGGGAATCTGTTATGAGAAATATGGTTAAAAAAAGAACTGCAATTTGTGCAGGCATATAGCAGGCTTTCATACTAAATTTGAATGTACAGGCGGAAACTAAGATGTATAATTGATCTGACTAATGCAACAACTACTGTACAAGAGCTAAATGTAGCAGGCGGAAATCCTTATACTCAAGATGGGACAGTTTTTGTTAATTTTTGACGAACTCATCACTGTTGATACTTCACAATCTGTTTTGAAACCTAATTTCAAAGTCTAGGGAATCCAGTCATTAAAACCAGGAAACTACCTCCTGTAGTTGTAGAGACATGAAATTTTCGTGGTATAGGAAATAACAAAGTTATGACCTTATGGAGCCAGTGATAAACTGCTGGATATGTACACCTGCTGTGCTTTATCAACTGTTTGAAACCCAATTTCATAGTCTAGGATATGTGCAGAGCCAAAAACCAGAAAAATATCTGCTGCATTTCTAAAAACATGAAAATTCTAAAGTACCTCGTAATTCTACTTTTAAATAATCAGTTGCTAAAAATAATTGAATATGTGATTGTCGAGGTTCACATATGAGTAACATTCTAATTTGTTTACCTTACAGCTCCTGGCTGAAGATCCATCTCTTAAGCGATTCAAATCACATAAGAAGAGTGTGTGGAGGCTCAAAAGATTTGGAGATGTTCTGACACTTGTTGTTGTAGCAGGTAATGATGCTGTTGGTGTAACTGGAAGAAAATTGCATATATTTCTGAAAATTTGTTTTTGGTACAAAACTGCATAAAAATATTGGTAACTGATTGAACCTCTTTGGTGGGCGTTCTTTGGTGTGCTACAAGAATTAGACTAAAGGAATTTAAAATATTTGGATGGTATAGAATTGAAAAACATGTGGTTGTTATTGACTTTCCAAAGAGCACATTTAAACAAAAAGATGACTCGAGCATATTTATTCGTGTCAGTGATAGCATGCATGTTCTTTTACCTGTAAAACTGATTAGAACAACTTTAAGCAGCAATATGGAAGCGTCAACCTGGTTGTATGCTCTACCATGCCTCAGTATTTCATATCTAGATGACTGGCAATGCATTCTGATGCACTAGAGACTTACTTTAGTGTCTTGTAATGCTCAATGTTTGTTAATTTTTACCTGGTTGTATGCTATACTTTAGTTTTGAATAAGAATTTTTAATGCTTAAATTGAACCAGAGTTCCAATGCACAGTACAGTTTATCTTACCTGAAATTGCAGTCTTCTATCAAAGCCGTCTCTGTTAAAACTGCTAGTATTCTCATATGCTCTTGTTTCAGGCTGTTGCTATGAAATTTATGTCAAAACAGTAACGCGGGAAGAAGCTCGGACAAAGGAATGTGCATGATTGGGAGTCTAGTGTCTGAAATTTCTGTTTCTGCCAAGAACATCAGACCCTTTTCAATTTTGTCAGTGTCCAATAAGCATTAACTATCATGTTGTGATTAAATGCTTGCCCCCAAAAGCTTCTGTTTTTCGGTCGTGTAATAAAGGTCGTCTTTTGTCGTGCCATTTTAATAAAATAAGCATATGGAAAAATTACCCCATTTGCGTCCTGTGTTTTTCGAATCCCTTCTTGGTCAGTTGAATGGACATCTGTGTAGTTCCATCCTTTACTATTGAAAGATCAAAGAACATAAATTAATGGATTTATTTTATTTGCATTTATGTATCTCCTCTCTCTTTTTCCATGTTCCATCTAAATAATATTATTTAATAAATAAAAAATATTTTAGAATAAAAAGTAAATTCTTCTAACCACACAAATCAAATTCAGATTTCGTAAAGATTTGTTGTTGATTCTGTCAAACAGCTTGGCCGGGCTAAAGGTGCGTATGTTAGATGATTGTGAATAGCCCTCCCATAGAGGTTTCATGATCATGAGATCACTTGCTTTCAGATCCCGAATGTAATGATCACCAAAGCTTCGAGCATCGGCCTGAAGACAGTTGACAATAAGAAGCTGATACGTTACAGAAGGCTTAGTGGCTTAACGGGGAAAGGTCGTGTGTAGTTTATCAGTTATTATGTTCAGTATTTATGGGGAATTCATGGGCATTCATGACCACGCGTGAAGTGGGGTAACCATGATCGCATAGTGGAGCACATTCCTCTTCTTTTCAATTGTAACCATCTTTTCATTTGTAACTGTTTGTAACTTCCCATATCCAGAAGCATATAAAGCTGATGGTCACGGAAGAGCAAGGCATGCAGAAAATAAACCTTTCTTCTTAAATTCTTCTTCCCTGTTCTTACCCAAATCCCTTTTGTGTATAAGTACACATCAATTGGTATCAGAGCCATGGATACACGAGCTAAAACAAACACAGAGTTTCGAAATGAAGTTAGTGAAACCTTGGCTCGTCACGAGTCAGGAATCAATCAAACTAACCTCAGCATCGAGCAAATGAACGCAACTCTACAGACAGTGGTGGCTGGATTACAGGCCCTTCGCAACATCAGTTCGCAAAATTTCACACCACCAGAATTTATTGGTAACCTTAATTGTCAAGCAGAGACATCAAACAACCCGAATTCCGCACCACCAGACCTTAACCCATCAACCCATCCAATTTCCCGAAATCTCTCACACCTAGACAACCCCCACTACACCCAGAATACTGACCGAAATTACTCAACCCTGAAACTATCATTTCCCAGATTCAATGGAGTGGACCCAACAGGATGGCTATATAAGGCGGAGCAGTACTTTGAATTCCAGAATATCCACCCCCAACAAAAAGTTCATCTAGCTTCATTCCACTTGGAAGAAGATGCCCTCCAATGGCACTGATGGTTGAACAAATTCCGAGGCCATCTCACTTGGGCAGAGTTTACCCAAGCCGTGTTGCACCGCTTCGGACCCACGGACTATGAAGATCCATTAGAGGCTCTCACTCATCTGAAACAAACCGCCACTGTCAATATCTATCAAACGGAGTTCGAGCAACTGTCATAATGCATTGATGGCTTACCAGAAAATTACTTGGTGGGCTGTTTTGTCGCAGGATTACGGGATGAAATTAGATTGGATGTCAAAGTTAAACAGCCAAGGACTCTAATGGATTCAATCGGAGTAGCAAGATTGGTTGAGGAACAAATACAATTGTTGAAGAAAATCACTCCTGTTCCTCGGGCCCCCATAGTGTTTCCCCAACAGAAGAACCCAGGTACTACATTGGGCCTCTTAGGGCCTCCACCCCTCAACAACCCAAACTCAAATCCACATGGAGGTTTCAAAAGAATTACTAGTCAGGAGGCAAGAGATCGGCGAGCCAAGGGATTATGCTTCTACTGTGATGAAAAATTCACCCGTGGGCACCGGTGTCAACGACCACAACTCTTCATGATTGAAGATACACGGATCGAGGGGGACTCACCAAATGAAGAAGACAAAGAGGATTTTATTGGCCATGACCCTATCCCAGAAATCTCTTTCCATGCCATCTCGAGAACTAATCACCCTTAAACCATCCGCGTAATTGGTAAGATTAACCACCAATCCATCACGGTTCTGATTGATGGGGGTAGTACCCATAACTTCCTTGAACAATCGGTGGTGTCAAGGCTGGGCTTGCCTGTGCTACGTGATAAAAAATTCCAGGTCATGGTAGCCAACCGGGAGAAGATTGAGTGTAGCGGGCGGTGCTTGGGTCTAAGGGTTGATCATTGATGGGTACATCATCTAGGCAGATTTCTACATACTACCAGTGGCAGCCTGTCAAGCAATACTTGGGGTGCAATGGTTAGCAAACTTGGGACCAATCGAAACCGATTATCAAAAATTGATAATGAGCTTCCGTCAAAATGGTGTCACCAGAATTTTCAAAGGGTTACGTCAGACCCCACACAAGGCTCTGCGTGATAAAGAACTGACAAATTTAGAAGGATGAGGATTCTTCTTACAGATCGCACCAATGGAAATACATGAGAGTAGCACCGTTCATTCGCAGGACCTCTCTCGGCTACTTGACGAATTCCAATTACTTTTTAAAGAGCCATCTGGGCTTCCTCCAAAAAGAACACAGGATCACCACATACCTCTGCTGCCACACCATCCCCCAATTAGTGTTCGATCGTACCGATATCCACATTATCAGAAAAGCGAAATTGAGAAGGTGGTAAAGGAATTCTTGGACTCCAGCCTAATCGACCCAGTTGCAGTCCATTCTCCTCACCAGTGCTGCTAGTCAAAAAAACCGATGGCAGTTGGCGATTCTGCATAGACTACAGAGCTCTGAATCACATCACCGTTAAAGATAAGTATCCTATTCCAGTTATAGATGAACTACTGGATGAATTGTTTGATGCCAGGTATTTCTCAAAACTTGATCTGCGTTCAAGATATCACCAGATCAGAGTCAAGGAAGAGGACATCCCGAAAACAACATTTCGAAGACATGATGGGCACTATGAATTCATCGTGACGCCATTCGGCCTCACTAACGCCCCTGCCACCTTCCAGGGACTGATGAACGACTTATTCAGGCCTCATCTACGGAAATTTGTGTTGGTGTTCTTCGATGATATATTGGTATATAGCCACACATGGGGGGATCATCTTTTCCATCTTCACACCGTGCTCACCATCCTGACCACCAATCAATTATTTGTTAAGCAGTCCAAATGCCGATTCGGGGTCTTGCAGGTGAACTACTTGGGCCACATAATCTCCCATAAAGAAGTGCAGGTGGATCCTGCAAAGACTAGGGCCGTGAATGAATGGCCAACTCCAACCACGACTAATGGCATTAGGGGTTTTTTGGGCCTAGCTGGCTACTACCGTAAGTTTATCAGTGGATTTGGTGGGATTGCAGTCCCTCTTACCCAATTGTTGATAAAAGATGGGTTTCATTGGAGCCTACAGGCAGCCATGGCCTTCCACCAATTCAAGCAGGCATTAGTATCTCCACTAGTGCTACGGCTACCCGATTTTACACAAACTTTCATTGTTGAAAGTGATGTGTGTGGCGTGGGCATTGGCGCCATCTTAATCCAAGAGGAAAGGCCGATTTCCTTCTACAGTGAGGCCCTCAAAGGTTCATCCCTCACTCTGTCAACTTATGAGAAGGAAATGCTAGCCATTGTGAAGGCTATCCGTAAATGGCATATCGATCTTCTAGGCAAACCTTTCATTGTGAGAACCGACCAGCGAAGCTTGAAATATTTACTAGAGCAGTGGATCACGACACCCACTCAAGCTCGATGGTTACCAAAAATCATGGGGTATGACTACACAATTCAGTACAAAAAGGAGAAGGAAAATCAAGGAGCCGATGCCTTGTCCAGAGTGGGTGAGTGGAGTTGTTCGGCTATTTCACTTCCCATAGCAGATTGGTGGTCTGTCCTCCAACAAGAAGTATCTCAAGACCTCTTCTACTCACAACTGGACAACCAGTCTTCAACGCCAGCCCCACAAATGTATTTTAAACATGAAGGAGTGTGGTATAAAAAGGGGCGTGTATATTTGAGCCCTTCCTCCTCACTAATACCTGCTATATTGTTCGAACATCATGCATCACCCTCTGGAGGCCACTTCGGATATCATAAGTCTCTCAGGCGACTAAAACAAAGCTTCAACTGGCCAGGGCTCAGAACTGCAGTAAAGGATTACATCAAAGGATGTGAGGTGTGCCAGTGATGTAAGACGGACAACACTAAACCTGCCGGTTTGCTGCAGCCGTTACCGATTCCCCTACAGATTTGGATTGACATTTCCATGGATTTCGTGGAAAGGCTGCCGGTTTCTCAAGGGTTTACTGTCATCATGGTGGTAGTGGACCGTTTGTCTAAATACGCTCACTTTGTTCCGTTAAAGCACCCGTTCACAGCATCCTCAATGGCGAAGTATTTCATGAATCACATTGTTAGCCTGCATGGATTGCCCTGATCCATTGTGAGTGATCGGGACAAAATATTTGTAAGCTCTTTCTGGAAAACTCTTTTTCAGTTGCAGGGTACTACTTTGGCAATGAGCTCTAGCTATCATCCGCAAACTAATGGTCAGACGGAGGTGGTGAATCGCACCTTGGAGCAATATCTGCGTTGTTTTACTAGTGAACAACCAAAAAAATGGACAGAGTGGCTTTCTTGGGCTGAATATAGTTATAACACTTCCGTGCACTCCACCACCAAGGTCTCACCTTTCGAGGCTGTATATGGAATACCACCACCCTCTCTACTCTCATATGTGCCGGGCACTACAAAGGTCTAGGCTGTCGACGATCTCCTTCACAGCAGAACCAAAGTGTTACAGGATCTACGACGCAATCTACTTGTTGCTCGAGACAGGATGAAGTCTCAAGCGGATCAGCATCATAAAGATGTCATCTTTAATATCAGAGATTATGTTTACTTGAAGCTTCATCCATATCGTCAGAATTCAGTCAATTTCAGATGGTCCCTTAAGTTGTCTCCTCGCTACTTTGGACCCTATCGGGTAGTAGATAAAATTGGACCAGTTGCTTATCGGTTAGAATTACCCGTGGGATCCCTAATTCATGATGTGTTCCATGTTAGTCTTTTAAAACGACAAGTAGGATCCACAAACCCGGCTTCCATAGTTCTTCCACCAGTTTCCGAAGCTTCCACACTACTTCCCCAACCTGAAGTTATACTTAACACACGTGTCATTAAGAAAGATCGTTATCGTCCCAAGACAGAACTACTAGTCAAATGGAAAGGAGCTCCAGTCGAAGATGCTACTTAGGAGAACAAGTGGTGATTCTCACGTTTTTACCCTGAGTTCATCCTTGAGGACAAGGATTTTGCGGGTGGGAAGAAATGATACGTTATAACAGAAGGCTTAGTGGCTTAATGGGGGAAAGGTCATGTGTAGTTTATCAGTTATTATGTTCAGTATTTATGGGGAATTCATGGGCATTCATGACCACGTGTGAAGTGGGGTAACCATGATCGCATAGTGGCGCACATTCCTCTTCTTTTCAATTGTAACCGTCTTTTCATTTGTAACCGTTTGTAACTTCCCATATCTAGAAGCATATAAAGCTGATGGTCACGGAAAAGCAAGACATGCAGAAAATAAACCTTTCTTCTTAAATTCTTCTTCCTTGTTCTTACCCAAATCCCTTTTGTGTATAAGTACACATCAGAAGCCAGAAATGAGAAACAGAAGCCAGACATGCAAAACAAAATTGAGGTAATAAGAGCCCTTCCAGTTTCAGATAGCTTATCAATGGAAGTAAACTGAAAATCTGAAAGCAGTTCCACATATAAGTTAAAAATAATATTTTTCTAAAAATAAAAAATATATTTTTATATATTTTTAAGGGAAAAACACTTTAAAAAACAACTAGTATCATAATATCAAACGCTACCTTAGCCAAAACACATGTGCGACATGTATTGATAACTCACATACATTTGGGTTGTTAATTGTGAAAATTTAAGTGTATATTTCTTCAATCTTACTTTCTTAATCTCTTATGTTACAGTGCTGAAATATATATAGAGGCTACTCCTACTACAATACAAAGAACACACAATATTTCCTAACACTAAGGGCCAAGAATCAGTTATAACAAAATCTATTATAACAACTTCATTCTCTCTTTACAGATGGATTTTAACACTCCCCCTCAAGTTGGAGCATAGATGTTTATCGTGTCCAACTTGTTAATTGCACCGTGAAACACTCTTCCTGAAACCGCTTTTGTGAGTACATCAGCCAACTGATCTTCTGACCTTACAAACGGAAATTGTATAATTTCCGATCAAGGTTTTCTTTAATAAAATGTCGGTCGACTTCGACGTGTTTGGTACGATCATGTTGTACATGATTGTGTGCAATTTCGATGGCTGCTTTATTATCACATTATAAAACTCATGGCTGACCCATAATCAACTCCCAATTCCTGTAACACATGCTTTATCCATAATAACTCGCACACACCATAAGCCATACCTCGATATTCTTCCTTCGCACTTGATCTGGCGACCACTTTCTGTTTCTTACTTCTCCAAGTTACTAGGTTACCTTCTATAAAGGTAAAGTAACCTGACGTCGATCTCCTATCTGTCTGATCTCTTGCCCAGTCTGAGTCTGTGTACCCTTTAATTTCACGAACCTCATTCTTTGTGAATAGTAGTCCTTTTCCTGGTGCACTATTCAAATACCTTAAAATCTGATATACTGCTTCCATATGCTCCTCTCCTGGTGAGTGCATGAATTGACTCACCATACTGACTGAATATGCTATGTTTGGTCTCGTATACGATAAATATATTAGTTTCCTGACTAATCGTTGGCAACGTCCTTTATCTGCTGACGTTTGATTTTTTGACTCCCCTAGCTTGTGGTTCATCTCCATCGGTGTATCAACTGGTTTACATGCCAGCATTCTGGTTTCTGTTAATAAATCTAACACATATTTCTGTTGTGATAGACATATCCCGATTCTTGACCTTGAAACTTCGATCCCCAAGAAATACTTCAGTTGTCCCAGATCTTTCATTTCGAATTTCAAAGCTAGAAACCGTTGTAGCGCTTTTCTTTCTTCTAGATCATCTCCTGTTAAGACCATGTCATCCACATACACTATTAATGTTGTAATCTTCCCTTCTCTGTGTTTTATAAACAAAGTATGAGCGGAGTTACTTTGTTTCTAGCCAAATTCTTTCATTGTGGAGGAGAATCTTCCAAACCAAGCACGAGGTAATTGTTTTAGACCATATAACGCCTTCTTCAACTTGCATACTGTGTTTATACTTGGGGATTTACCTTTAACTACGAGTGGTAAATCCATATAGACTTCTTCTTCAAGGTCTCCATTGAGAAAGGCTTTCTTGACATCAAATTGTTGCAATACCTAATCTCGGTTTACCGCTAGAGCTATAAGGATGCAGATGGTGTTGATTTTTGCAACCGGGGCAAAGGTCTCCTGATAGTCTATTCCATATTTCTGTGTATATCCCTTTACCACTAACCTTGCCTTGTACTTGTCTATACTGCCATCCGCCTTTAGTTTGATTATGAAGACCCATTTGCATCCAACGGTTTTCTTCCCCTCGGGTAGTGGACACAACTCCCAAGTGTTATTCCTTTGGAGTGCTTCCAGTTCTTCGTTTATTGCCACCGTCCACTTTGGATCTGCTAATGCATCCTGTACATTACTAGGAATAGATACAGTAGATAATTGATTAACAGATGATGCATATGATCTTGACAACCTATGAGAAGAAACATAATCACTAATTGGGTATTTAGTCTTGTTTTTCAGATTAGGTTCATATTGTTTCTTCGGGACTCCTCTATTTGACCTCTGCGGGTATTTATTTTCTCTATTTCAATAATAACAGGAATTTCATTATCGAGAATAGGGTTTTGATTTACCTGAGGAAGGATATTCTGGATTGATTCTTCGGTTAATGGTGTAGACATTGGCAGCTCTGAAGAAAAGGGGGGGGGTGTTGCTCGGGAGATTCTGATTTATGTAAAGTTCCAAATCTTCACTACTATGGAGCTACATCATTTTCCCTTGTTTCCTCAGAAAAACTCTCAACTATTCTTCCATTTTCCTCTAATTCAAATAGATCATCATTCTCTTCATTGTTTCTCTCCCCCTGAAGAAATGACCCAGAAGCCCCTCCTGAGTAATAGGGCTCCATTTCATGAAAAGAGGTATCCAAGGTCACATGTAACTTCGGGTGTAGAGGATCATAGCACCGGTACCCCTTCTGAAATTCTGAGTAACCAAAACAGACACCCTCAGGTATGTAAACATAGACTGTACATCCAAATATTCTCGGTTCCAGGTTCGGTAAATGAGGGACTGAGAGCAAAGATTCCATCTTTTGCTGAGGAGTTTGAAAATGGATAACACTGGATGATGTGTGATTGATCAAGTAGGCAACTGATTTTACCGCTTCACCCCAATAAAACTTAGGCATATTCATGCCAAATAGTGAGGCGCGGACGACTTCCATAATCTGTCTATTTTTCCGCTCGGCTAGCCCATTTTGTTGTGGAGTGTAGGTGCATGAAGTTTGGTGTCGAATTCCATGTTTGCCCAAGAATGTACCTAAAATTTGATCCATAAATTCTGTACCATTGTCCGATTGTAGTGTTCGAATTTGCTTTTGGTATTGGCTTACCACCATTTTTTGAAATTCCTGAAAAGCTGTACTTACATCACTTTTATTCTGAAAGAGAGAAATCCAAGTCATCCAAGTACACTCATCAATAAATGTAACAAAATAACAAGCACTAGAAAATGACGAGACTTTTGCAGCACCCCAAACATCAGAATGAATAACTGCGAAAGGTTCTGAACTTTTATTCAAGCTTGGTAAATAAGGGATACGATGGCTTTTGGCCAGTTCACAAATTTCACATTTAAACTCTAAATTGTTGATATTTGAAAATAGATGCGGTTGTAATTTTTTAAGGTACCCGAAAGATAGATGGTCGAGCCGTCGATGCCATAACCATACGAGTGCCTGAGCTTTGTCCTTACTGATTGCTTGATGTGTTTGATTGAGTTTTCCCCCCTCTTTTTCTGTCAACTCCAGATAATAAAGATTATCCCATCTAACACCATAACCAAGAATATTCCGGGTCATAATGTCCTGAAAAACTCACAAAAAAGGCCAAAACGTTACAGTGCACGAAAGTGAAGAAGTAATTTGGCTAACCGATAGGAAGTTGTATTCAAGTGATGGGACAACAAGGACAGTATCTAGGGTGAGAGTAGCATTCAAGATGACAGATCCTGCTCTGGTAATCGGAGAAGTACTGCCGTTAGCGGTACAAATAATTGACTGAGAGGGAGTTTTCAAGGAATTTAAGTTACCAGGGTCTTTAGTCATATGATCAGATGCACCTGTATCAATAATCCAAGAAATATCCTTAGTAATAACAAAGGATGCAGAAGTGTTACCAATTATACCTGGATGAGCAACGTTCTCCGTTGGTTGTCCCTGTTCTGCTTCCGTAAAATTCACCACATTTTTTACAATATTTTTACGAGGTTTTTTCTGAAAATCCCACCAGTCTAGGTAACCAATAATTTCATAACATCTCTGTTTCGAGTGACTCGTTTCTCCGTAGTGTGCACACACTAACCCACTAGCCCTTAGGGTATTTATACCCATTTGGCCGACGGGTCGTTCATTTCCCCATTTCTGCCAACCCATTTGGCGCAGATGAGGGAGGCGCACCGGAGGTCTGTTCGTCACCATCACAGACCCTTCCGACACCAGGTGAGGCCGATGGCCACCCTCAAGTGCCCCTCCCATCGTGTTTTTCTGTTGGTTTTCTCGGCGTACATACGCTACGCACTCTCAAGATTGAGCTTAGGATCTATTCTTAGTATCTCCCCCTAACCTGATCAAACACTGAATCAAGGCCACTGAGGAAGATGTGTACCCTCTACCTCGCCATGGCTGAGTGGAGCTGGACTATACCGTCTACAGTTCCTGCTTGTGACAGAGTCCGATGGTCGATTTCTTGGAAAATTTCAACAAGTTCGTTGTAATAGAGGCTGAGTGGACGACCATTCTGTTTGGTGGAGAAGGATCGCTGACTCAGCTAAAAAATATGGGTTTCATCGGACCCATTGTAGAAGGTATGTGCCACTGCCTCCCATATTTCTCTTGCTGTGGGGAGCCTAAGAAATCGTTGCATCAATGCAGGGCATATCGAGTCAATCAACAAGCTTTTGACTCGGTGGTTCTCGGTTATCCATGTTTCGAGCCTTGGGTTAGTCGGGTCGGGTCTCGTTGTGGCTCCTGTGAGGTACCTAGCCTTGTTTCGGGCACCAATCCTCATCTCCATGAGCTGAGACCAAAGGGCGAAGTTCGTTTCATTCAGTACGATGCCAGAGGTGAGCGGGGAATTGTCTTAGTGGACAAGGATTTGTGTTGCAGATGGGGATGCAGGTACATTCATGGGATTAATTTCCATTTTCAAGTAATGCAGTGTAAAATTTGTGGTTGATGGATGTGTGATGATGGTTTTCTGGGAAAACTTTGGGATTTCTGGGGAAAATTTCCGGGTGTTGCTGGGAAAGTCTGGGTTTCTGGGGAAAATTCTGGGGAAATTTTTTGGGTGTTTGGTTTCTAGGAAAGTCTGTGTTTGGTTGATGGGAAAAAAACTGGGTTTCTGGGGAAAAAATTATGGGGAAAAACAGAACTTCGGATTTCTGTGAACTTCAGGGTTGTGATAATTCGAAAGAAAAAAAATACGAATTCGGATGTATATCAAATAATTCGCTCTGATACCATGTGAAAATTTAAGTGTATATTTCTTCAATCTTACTTTCTTAATCTTTTATGTTACAGTGCTGAAATATATATAGAGGCTACTCCTACTACAATACAAAGAACACACAATATTTTCTAACACTAAGGGGCAAGAATCAGTTATAACAAAATTTGTTATAACAACTCCATTCTCTCTTTACAGCTGATTTTAACATTAAATTTAGCCAACTATTTTTGCACTGGTACTAGGTGAAGGTAATTAATTTACTGAGTAGAAGCACAGTACTAGTTTCACTCCACCGTCCATGGCTAAATTCTAGTAGTCTGGACATCTGTGGAAAAAAACAAGGCAATCATGAAATTTAGCCAACTATTTTTGTTGATAAAATTACCACATTGACCACTGCTTGCATTTTTTTATTGGTTCTAAAGTCGACTACTAGGAAATTGTTTTTATTCCGTTAGGTTTCTGTCTGTGTGAGGCTGAGCTGTAATCTCAAACGCACTCAGAACTTTGGCTGTCTTCTCTTTCTTTCATCGTCATCCCCACCAATCATTTACTGACATTTGAAGAAGGAGAAGAAGATCAATCCGAAATCGAGGCGACAGGGAGATTGCGCTTGCTAGCTAGCTAGCTAGATATATCTCATCAATCATTATCTACTATTATCCATCAGCGTACCTAACAAAGTAAGGAATTTATCCATGGCAACATTTGCAGGGACAACCCAGAAGTGCAATTCATGCGAGAAGACTGTGTACTTTGTCGAGCTCATTACTGATAACAAAGTCTACCACAAGGCTTGTTTTAGATGCCACCACTGCAAGGGTACCCTAAAGGTAAGTTCATAAGCACATGCAGGATTCTTCTCAAACTTAAGGAGCTGAGCTTTATCATTTTTATATCCTCTTTCACTGGATCTTACATATTTTAGCCACCTTTTGGTTCAATATTATCACTTCTGTAGTAGATGGGGCTTTTTAAAGCTGATTGTTTTTCTTAACACGATTATCCAACACATTGCTCAGACAATATAATTTTCTCTCTCTCTCTTAGGACTACAGATTGAAATTCTGATTTTGCACTTGTATTCTTCTTTTTTTCACATGACCATTCCAATTCGATGGTCTACAGATGGCGTTGTTCAGATCCTTTGATGTTAGATGGTGTCTGTTCTAGTTGGTTTATGACAGGTCACTTTCTTTCGGCCATGAGATTTACTTGTGGATCCTTAATTTTTGAGAGGTGAGGTTGTAGGGAAAGGAGGTTAAGTGGAAATATATTAAAATTTTTATTTTTAACATAATATATAAAAAACAATTAAAAACTCTAAAAAATATTAACTTAAAACAAACAAATAAAATATTAAATTCTTTAAAAAACATATTTAAAATGAAGAAACAAACTGCTATTTCAATCACTACCAAAAAAATAATGACTTGTGTATGGTTAATAAGCAATTCTTAGTTGCTTTTGTTTTTGCCGGGCTACAATGGAATTTTATTCATTTTCAAACCATGAAACTGGTTGAACAGTCTTCCTGCAGATATCAAATGCAAAGTGACAGTTTCTTTAGTCCTTGGAGCGTGTGGATGATCAGATTGTATCCAACATTGAACTTTATTTCCTAGTTTAACTGAATGATTTAAGTTACTATATATGCGACCTGAAGAAAAATTAACTTGTGTTAAATTAATATTTTGTGCATCCTATAAAAGATTTCAAGCTGCTTGGGGTTCAGGTTTCGAAGAAAAACTTCTGTCCTGGTTTAACTGAATGATTTTATATGTTTGCCGGAACTCAGGAGAAATGTGTTGCTTGCATGAAAACTGTTTACCCGCTCGAAAGGGTAAATGGTGTGATTTCATATTAGTAATAATGCATGATTTGACAGAATTTTTTTTTTTTTTGTAAGCAAGCAAACTGAAGAAATTCAGAGATAGAGGAATGTAATCAATTGGTTTGAATTTCATATATTCTGTATTACTTTTCATTGATCCATATAGGGATTTATACAAGTGTATATGTATTAGAGTCCTAGTCTATTGCCTAATATTGAGCTGTATAATAACGGTAATATTTACATTAAATGTGATCTTTGACTAGATCTTTGACTACCTATTCTAGTTTTCTATAGTCTGTCTTAACACTCCCCCTCAAGTTGGAATGTATGTTAATTACACCCAACTTGCCAAGTAGTGTTTCAAATTGTGTGGAGCTTAATGGTTTGGTAAATAAGTCTGCTAGTTGTTCTGTAGTTCGAATGTAAGCTGTCTGAATCATTCCTTCTTGAATTTTTTCTCGAATTAGGTGACAATCGATCTCTATATGTTTGGTTCGCTCATGGAAGACTGGGTTGGATGCTATGTGCATTGCTGCTTGATTATCACAAAATAAGGTCACTGGCTGTCCGTGGTCTATCTTCAGATCTTTCAAGATGTTCTTCAACCATGTGATCTCGCAACAGGTGGTTGCCATGGATCTGTATTCTGCTTCTGCACTTGAATGAGATATTGTTGTTTGCTTCTTGGTCTTCCATGAAACTGGTGCATTTCCAAGTAAAATGCAGTAACCTGTGACTGATGTCCTTATGTCTCTGCATCGAGCCCAATCAGCATCACAAATGCCTGTAGTTGGAGTGAACTTGTGGATGGAAGCAGGATTCCTTGTCCAGGGGTTCGTTTGATGTACTTTAGCACTTTATTTGTTGCTTCTAGGTGTGGTTGTCGAGGCTTGTCCATGAACTGGCTTAATATGTGCACGGCATATGTCAAGTCTGGTCTGGTTATGGTGAGGTAGATTAATCTCCCGACTAATCTTCTGTATATTGACCCATCTTCTAGGAGTTCTCCATCGGATTGTGTGAGTGATATATTCTGTTCTAACGGAGATTGAGATGGTTTGACGCCCAAGAATCCAGAGTCTTCCAAAATCTCCAATGCATATTTTCTTTGTGATAAGCTAATTCCATGTTGTGATCTTGCAACTTCAATTCCAAGAAAGTATTTAAGTTTTCCCAAGTCTTTAAGCTTGAATTGCTTGGACAAGAGTATTTTAGTATCTTCTATATCCTGCAAATTATTCCCAGCCAATATCACATCATCAACATATATAAGTAGGGCTAGAAAATTACCTTGATGACTTCGGACGAATAACGAATAATCAGATAGGGATTGATGAAATCCTGCGGTTTTTAGTGCGGTGGATAGTTTGATGAACCATTGTCTAGAAGCTTGTTTTAAACCATATAGGGATTTATGAAGTTTGCAGACACGTGTCTCCCCCTTTCGTCCGAATCCCGGAGGTAAGGTCATGTAGACATCCTCATGTAGATCCCTATTCAAAAAGGCATTGTTGACATCGAGCTGGTATAAATGCCAACCACGTAAAACTGCCACACTTAGTAGTAACTGGACAGTGACCAATTTAGCTACCGGGGCAAAAGTTTCTTGGTAATCAAGCCCTTCAATTTGATTGTAGCCTTTAGCCACCAATCGGGCCTTATAACGTTCAATCTGTCCATTTGCCTTCATTTTGACTTTATAAACCCATTTGCAACCAATGGGTCGTTTATTGGGTGGTAAGGGTACCAAACTCCAAGTTTTATTCTCTTGTAGAGCAGCAAGTTCGTGTTGCATTGCTTCATGCCATTGCGGATGATGGACAGCCTGTGAAAAACTTGATGGCTCATTAAGTAGAGTGAGGTTACTAGTAAATGCTTTATGATTGTGAGAAAGATTAATATAAGATAAATATTTAGAAAGAGGATGAGCAGTACCTGGAGAAAATACCGAGTTCGTAGATGATGTTAGGTCAGGTCTTGATGGAAGGGTCATGTTGAGATGAAAATCCTGCAAATATTGGGGTGTGGTTATGGGTCGGCTGCTTCGGCGAGGTGGTGGGTTAGGTGCGGTGGGAGGTGGTGCGATAGTTTGGATCGTGGAAGATGTTGGTGTAGTAGTTGAATGCGGGTCTGTGTGTGAGTCATTTTGTGGAGCAGAAGGAAGTGGTCTAGTTAGGAAGTCAAGGCCAATGTCATACTGGGGAGAAGTAGTATAGGTGTTGTACTAAAAAAATGGGGTATGAGGGTCATGGAAATTATTGTTTGGGAATGGAAAAATATTTTCAAAGAAAATGACATCTCTAGAGACAATTACTTGTCTTTTGTGAAGATCGAAAACGTGATACCCTTTTTGGCCATATGGGTATCCGATAAAAATACATCGTGATGCCCTAAGGTCAAATTTTGATCTATTTTGTGAATGAGTAGAAACAAAACATAAACAACCGAAAACTTGTAAATGTGAGTATGATGGGGTTTTGTTAAATAATTTCTCGTATGGTGATTTACCTTTAAGGATTGGGGTTGGTGTGCGATTTATGAGGTAAGCGGAAGCAAGTATGGCATCTCCCCAAAAATGTTTAGGGAGATGCGCTTGAATAAGTAAAGCACGTGCCATATTTAACAAGTGTCGATGCTTGCGTTCGGCAACTCCATTTTGTTGTGGAGTGTTAACGCAACTAGTTTGATGAATAATTCCTTTTGTTGCAAAAAAATTATGAATTTTAAACTCAATGCCATTATCACTACGAATTATTCTTACCTTAGAACTAAATTGATTTTCAACCATGTTGATGAAATTGACTAGGAGTTCCCTAGCTTGTGATTTGTGTTTCATAAGGTAAATCCATGTGCATCTAGTGTGATCATCCGCTATGGTGATAAAATAATTTGCACCTGAAATAGACGAAACTTTATAATCTCCCCAGATGTCAACATGAATTAATTCAAAAGGATAAATTGTATCAATTGAACTTAAAGGAAATGAAAGTCTTGTTTGTTTAGCTAACGGACAAATTAAGCATACGTTATTATAGCAAGATTTATTCTTAAAATGAGTAAAAGGAAATAACTGGGAAACTTTGTCGGAGGGATGACCAAGATGTTGGTACCAAAGACTTGGATTGATTGTTTGAGCATGGTTACACAATCTTTTCTTGGTTTGTTGGAGATGATAGAGACCCTCCCGTTCAATTCCCGTCCCAATCATCTTCCCCGAACGTAGGTCCTGGATTACGCAAAAATTTCTAAGAAAAATAGTTATGCATAATGAATCATAGGCTAATTTGCTAATTGAAATTAAATTTAAACGGAAATATGGTACGCATAAAACATTATCAAGAATTAAATCAGAAGATAAATGAACTTTGCCAATGTGAGTTACTTATGTAATTGAGCCATTCGGTAGTTCTACGGTGCGACCAATGACAGGTTTTGAATATGTAAGCAGATTTTGATCGCAAACCATATGATCTGTGCATCCACTATCTAATATCCATATATATTTATTCCCATCAAAATTAAGTGAAAAGGCCTTACCTGATAATTCTTCATGAAGTGTGCAATTACTGACTTGATTGGCAGAGGAATTTTTGATCTTCAACATGTCTAATATTTGCTTGCATTCATCTGCAGTAAAAGGAAAACTTATTTCCCTTTTCTCGGGAAAATTAATTCCTTTTCTCTCAAAATTCATTTCCCTTCTTTCTGGGAAATTCGTCTCTCTTCTGTTCTCAAAACCCATCTCCCTTCTCTTGGAGAAATTCATTTCTCTTCGGCTCGATGTAACCTGATTTCCTTTGAGAATCATCCCGTTATAATCACCCTCAGCCATCGCCTTCCTTTTGCGGCAGTGCTCAGCCGTGTGTCCCTTCCACCGGCAAAAGGTACATCGGAGATGTGCTCGGCAATCTCTAGTGGAATGGTTAGTTTTATTACACTTGTTGCATCTTAGCCCCTTTTCAATTTCATGGTTACTGAAATCTCTCACGGCGAATGCAGCCGCGTCTGGTTGTCCATGGTGGCTTTTCCCGGCGACAACTTCCATCTGCTTCTCATGACGAAGAACCAGTGAGTAAGCTTTGTTCACTGTGGGTAATGGGTCTTGGAGCAGTGTATTGCTTCGAACACCTGCGAACGAATCATTAAGCCCCATGAGAAATTTCATGGTTTTCTGAATGTCCAGGTATGCTTGTATCTCTTTGATTGATCCACATGTGCATGTTGGGAGGTTACAAAGTATATCCCGTTCATCTCACAACGCTTTCAATTTCGTAAAATAGGACCCTACTGTTGTGTTTTCTTGAACACAGTTATGGATTTCACTTTCAATGTTGAATAATTGAACAACATTTACATGCGAGAATCGTTCTTGCAGATCGACCCACATCTGCCTTGCATCCTTGCAATTGATGAGACTGCCTGCAATTTCTTTGGACATTGATCCCAGCAGCCATGTCTTCACCAGGTTATTGCATCGATTCCACGGTTGCTGTTCTTCTTCCTTTCCATTTCCAGGGTCAGTAATTGACCCATTGATAAACCCAATTTTATTTTTGACTGTTAAAGCCATGACCATGGATTGGCTCCATGTGCTGTAATTGTCTTCCACCAATGGTTGTGGCACAAGAATGGCGCCAGGCTGGTCTGAATGGTGGAGGTATAGTTGATGATTGGGGTAGTCCCATTCTGCTCCTCTGGCCGTGCTTCCTTGGTCTGTGGTTGCTATGGGAGTCGGCTAGGGTTTGATTTGTGTTGAGTTTTGATGTTAAGATTGCAGCTCTGATATCATGAAGAAATTCAGAGATAAAGGAATGTAATCAATTGGTTTGAATTTCATATATTCTGTATTACTTTTCATTGATCCATATAGGGATTTATACAAGTGTATATGTATTAGAGTCCTAGTCTATTGCCTACTATTAAGCTGTATAATAACGGTAATATTTACATTAAATGTGATCTTTGACTAGATCTTTGACTACCTATTCTAGTTTTCTATAGTCTGTCTTAACACAAACTAATCTGTTCAAATGGTTGCAGCAGATGGTTTTGCTTGTTTTAGTAGCATATTTATGGTAGAGAATAATATATATTATATTATATATTATAGTATAATATAATAATATATATTATATTATGGGGCATCATTTACAAGTTTAAATTTTTAGGTGAGACGATTTCTTAACATGGTATCAGAGTCTTGTTTACCCAACGGTCACGAGTTTGAGTCTCACCATCCCCATTCTATTTGATAAAAATCATGCACAAAGTAATATGAACTTGTGCAAGTTTCAAGCCCAAAGGGCTTGGACTTGAGGGTGTGTGTTAAAAAATAATATAAATTATATTCTAGGATCTCACTTACAAATTTAAGCTTTTAGGTGAAATGGTTCTTAACAGTTTAAAGCTAATGACAGTAGCTAGAAAGCCAATGCACAAAGGATTTCTAAGAACCTCAAAGTTTTTAGCTTGAACACAAGTAATATGTTTTTCTGTTTTAAATCAAAATGTTATTGACAAATCGACATCTTAATTTTCATCACATAGTTCTCCATTTTTATACTCCATCAGTACTTTCAGTACTTAACTCCATTTCAAGAAATTCAAGCCCATCGATCTAATCTTCACCCCATGATTGTCGGTTTTCTAATGTTCTCATAGATGGGTTTTTGATGTCATCGATAAAGAAGAATATCTTATAGTTTCCTGTCTCCCAACTTACATCTTTCAGGTGGCAGTTGATGGAACATCTTATCATAAGGCTTGCTTCAGATGCGTTCATGGAGGCTGTGTCATCAGCCCATCAAACTATGTAGCCCACAAGCATCGCCTGTATTACAGGCACCATCATAATCAGCTCTTCAAGGAGAAGGGAAACTTCAGCCAACTTGACAAGCATGAACATGTTGCACCAGTGGATGAGACTACAGCTGCTGAATGACACTGCAAGATTTTCTATAAATCTACAAGTGTGTGATATCTCAAAAAGTCTTAGTTAATTTCCAAGAAAAGCTATTTTCAACATGAATATGAAGAAAGCAGTGTTTAGTTGGGGAGTTCCTGTTGTAAAAATTACAATAAATATTTCAAAAGACTATCCCACATTGATAAAACACAAAAGTTAATTGTTTTCGTTCCTTGTATTTCGTTCTTGATTCACAACAGTTCCAACTAGTCGTTGTACCATTTTGAGTGAGATTTTTGAGCTATTTAATAAATTGAGATGTATTATAGTCCCTTTATTTACGAACTATTTATATTCATGTTGAAGCTTATTTCTATTTCCATGAATGCAGTGTCTTGTCCTGATTTTTATGCAGTCGGCACTGTTCACCTTTGATCTTTAAATTTTTATTTAAAGCAATTTCATTATTCTCAAAGATCAATTGATTTCGATTTTTTAGGCAAGGGTAAAATTGAAAGAATAGAGACCCAAATTAAAATACATCAAACATGAGTGGCGAGCTAAAAGTTGTACGAATTATATATTTTGGTCCTCTAACATTAAAAATAGCATAAATCATACGATTTTGGTTCCTCAATTTTTTTCAAATTCAATTTTGATACCAAAGTTTATTTTTATTCTTTTTTTATTCCATGGTTGAGAGAGGAGAGAGAGAAGTAACTGAATTCTGATGATAAAGAGATAAATATTTTTGACACCAATTTAAACCACCAAAACAGTCAATATTAATATCAAATGGTTTCATTTGATATGAAAAGTTCATATTAGATTTTTTTTTTTTACCTTAAGTTCATGAAAAAACATGTTTGAACTCACTTTGGTTTTTGGGTTCTTATTGATTTTGATTTATGATTTCTTTTAGATAATAAATAAGTTTATTATTTTCTTAAGATATTTTTGATAAACAAATGTGTTGAATAGGATTTTAGGTCAAAATATCTTTTTAGTAACCATAATGGTTGGAATATAGGGCGAACAACATGTTGCAAATGAAAAAAATATGGCCCAATCATGTGGGCCCTGAGATAATGGTTCAAGTAGGACATTCAAGCTTGCCAAGCCAAGCAACACTTGGCCTTTGCTTACTTTTTTTTTCATTTCTTAAACCAATAAAAATCTTGTATTCATATGATAACGATCAATTAAGCTATATTAATTATCTATAACTAAACAAAGTTATATTTGAATAGTAATTATTAAATTATATTTTCATCCCTTTCTAAAATATGTTGTCATAGGTAACTAATTATATTGAGAGTTAATCATTAATAAAAGCATTAATTTCATGCTTTTCATTGAAGATTTCCTTACAACTTGAAAAGATAGAGGTTATACTAAACTAATAACCTAAGGAAATTAATTATAAATTAATAATTAATAAAAATAAACTGCAAACAATGAATTAAATTATATTATAGATAAAACTAAAAGAGGTAGTGGTTTCCTATACAAAAGTTTATTGTGCACATTCTCACATATCACTATAATATTAGTGATCTACCTTTTTAGTTATCAAACTTTTTCTAAATGATTTGAGATTTTAGTAGCAAAAGTGATGATCAATTGGGTCTAATTTGTTAAGGGATGACAAGATTAAAAGATGCAGGACTAAAGTGAAATAGGTATAGAGTTGGGTAACACTTTATAATTTGATGCAAAAAGTTAGTTTTGGTCTTTATACTTTCCAATTAATACATTTTACAGTCCTTTTGGTTTTTGTAAATTCATTTCTAGTCAAAATATATATTTACTTTACTTTTTCAGTCTTTTAGTTTAATAGAGGAGATAGAGAGTCATTGGATTCTAATAAGATATCATCGGTACTGGATCTAATCATAAAAATAGTTGATTTTGGTGTCAACGATTTCTATTCGATGAAAGGGATTCCACCTAGATCTTATTTGGCCACCATGCTTGAGAGAGTATATTTGGGGTAAGCAAGTTGATATGATCTAAGAAAAGGTTGAACAAAGAAATTTAGATTCCAGCATAATTATCTCTATTGTTTGATTTTATGCTATCAAGCATAACTCTTAATCAAACTGTTGGATTGGGATAAAATGTTAGGAGGAATTTTTAGATTTATTTTTCTGTATTGGGTTAAAGTTTCAAGTCAATTGGAGTTGAAAAAGGTCTTGCAATACAAATGAGCATAT
The DNA here is from genome assembly GCA_027405865.1 of Salix purpurea. NCBI lineage: Eukaryota > Viridiplantae > Streptophyta > Magnoliopsida > Malpighiales > Salicaceae > Salix > Salix purpurea. The sequence goes on from JAOWLH010000036.1 coordinate 643,062, forward strand.
ATATATATATATATATATATATAGAGAGAGAGAGAGAGAGAGAGAGAGAGAGAGGTATTTTGACTTGTAGACTTCTTATTTAGAGGAGATTCTTCTTACATAATGCATGGATATTCAACACCTTATTTTAAATAGTTTTTTTTTTAGTCTTACAAGGATTTCTTATAAATCTTACTACACAAGAAAATAAGAGTTAGTGGTATTTAATGGCAGAATATTTGACTTTTCAACTTTTATAAGAAAAACAAGGAATCATTTATCAAAAATTCTTTCATATTTATTTAGAACAGTTGAGGTCAATTTTATTCTTATTTTTTTATTGCAAAGTTATATGCTAATATGCATACTTTTGAATTTGATCATTGGATCAAATTGATATTGAAGGTTAATCGGGCATCGGTAAGGCCTTGCAATAGCTTTTAGAAGCTAATATGTGAGATTTATATTAGTTTCCTAAATGATTTATAACCTTTTTTCTATTTTATTTATATTAGTTTCATAAATGATTTATAACTTGTACATAGATTTTCTTGACAAACATGAATTATTGAATGAAATTGGTGTTTGCTTTAAGCAACATATTTTCTCTTATTTAAACAAAGAACAATCAAGTTATCAAAATATAATTGTTTTGTAGTGGTCTTTCTTATAATTATCGTTTATGAATTGCTAATCATTGGATGAGGATTCATTCCAATAGTGCTGATTTTTTGGTTCAAGTTATCATTATGTTATTTTATCAAACTTGATTTTTGACTTCTAGGATTGTATCAATCTTACTTGTTAATTTCTAAATTTTTATATCCACAAGATTTACTTTAAAAGTTTTGGAATTCAAGTTGGATTCAAGTTTTTTTTATCAACTTTTAAATTAGAGTTATTAGGGTCTATAAGGTGTCTTTAAGGTGTTTTTAGGTCAACACGAGTTGAAAAATAAGTTTTTTAGTATAAACTATCTATGCCTTGATATTTTTTTTTACCTATACTCTAAATGCTGAAATCAAGAGTAACAAATGGATTAATTAAAGTGGGCATAGATAAAATAAAAAGTAGGCATGGTGCACAAACCCACATGATCTACCTGATTTGTCTCAGTGTTTTCCTTCTATCTATCAAATAGATTAGTTAAAAAGTATTTTGAAACTAATTTCATTATTGATCGTAGATTTGTTTTCGACGATGTTTGATAAAATACTATTTGATATTTTTCATTTCTGTTCAAGAAAGTCATTAGAATAACATTGCCTATTTGTATGCACTATTAGACATGTCCTTGCAAACCCTACATGTCTACTCATTGTTTTGGGCAAGAAGCAAGTTCATATTGCTATCACTCTCATGCTCTTTCTAAGATCCTAAATTATCATTTTTATAAATAATTTTTAATAAATAACTAAAATTATTTTTAAATAGCAATCTTTCATTTTATAATGCACTTAATGATTTTTTTTTCTTTAATTTAATTAAAATTAATAATGAGATATATTTTAATTAAATACTAAATTTAATCAGTTTAAACTTCAATTGATGTAATAGATTTTTTAGAATTTTTTGTACATATAATTATCAAATTATTTTATTAAAGTATATATAAGTGTCTTTTGGTATTCAATTACAATTTTTGATAGTTTAAAGACATTGCAAATATATGTCTTTTAAGTGAAAAAAATGTTTGAGTTATAACAATGCACAAGGCCATGACTAGTTGTATCTAATGTGTTTTTCATAATCTTTACTTTAGGGAACTATCTAGGCCTTGTTTGTTTGTTAAAAAATAGTTTTGTTTTGGGAAGTGTGTTTTTATATAGAAAATAGATTTTTTTGGATATATATATATTTGGCAACGTCTTAAAAAATAAGCTAAAAAAAACTTTTTAACAAATAATTATATCATGAAAAATGAGTTGAGAAATTATTTATTAATGTTTTTTTTTATCTATATATAGAACATTAAATGTAACTATATGACAACTTACAAGAAAAGAATGAGATATAAAAGTGTAATGGTGAAAAATCAATTATTACATCATATATTTTAATTTTTATCATAATATTATAGACATATCTATTTATTTTGGTGTTTGGAGAAAAATGAAAAATCACAAAAAGAATTCAAATTTAATCTATGCTAATTTTTTTTTTGATGGAACTATCCTTAAAATTAATCTTTTTAATTGTATAGTGTTGACATTTATATTACACATTGAGAAAATAAGATCAAAGTTGGAGCTACATGTGATTTTTTTTCTTTCTAATTATATATTTTATGTTTTCTAATTTTCCAAATTCATACACATTTTTAATATTGTTGATGAATATTAAAACGTGATTGGCAATACAAAAGTTGTTATCTTAGAGTTTTGTCAATTAAAAAGAAATATAATGCAAGTATAGTTTTTCACTTTTTCTTCAATGGAATAAATACATGTATTATTAACCTAACATGTGTTAGAGGAAATCAAAAGGATGTGAAATATATATATATATATATATATATATATATATATATATATATATATATATTCTACTATAGTACTTAGATATAATTTATTGTGGATTTTTACAAATAAAATTATATTTTTCTTTCCTTGCATGGAAAAAAACTGAAGCCTTTTAGAGTAGAGGTGTTTTTTTACTTGCTCATTGAATATTATAATATTGTTGAGGTAAGTTAGTTTTGTTTTTTTTTAAAAATTAACAGTAAAAATATGTTTTTACCCTCAATATTAATAAATTTAGAGTTGTTGATTAGGGTTTTTTCAATTTTTGAAAACATCACCGTATAAAAAAAAACAAATCAAGATAACCTGCATACTTCCTATAAAAAAAATACAATCCACAAAAAAGAAAAAGTTAAATAACGCATGTGTACTATACAGCTAAAACATATCACAGCCCGATGCACTGTTCACCTAGACACAAAACGCTATGGACGATTACTATTATGCTCAATTTTTGGGTCGGTTCGGTTAGTTCGTTCGGTCCGTTTGGTCTATTGATTTTTTCCTTCTTGGCACAGTGAAATAACGAATTTATCCCTCGAAAAAGATAAAATAGGGCCACTGGACTGAGGGGCTAGACAATAATTGCACCATTTTTGATCGGCCCGGTCCAGCCTGGCTAGCCAGTTTATTTATTTTTTAATATTTTTTGCACAATGAAATAACCCTTTTGTCCCTCGAAAACGACAAAACCAAGGACTGGCCGAGAGGGGAGTCCTGGTAATTGACCAATATTTTATTCTTTTTTCCATCGATTTACTGTTGGCGTGTCGCCGGACGAGCCGTACGTTTCCACGTTAGCGTGTGTTTCTAGTGGCGCGTGCAGTGTATTCCAGCGTCCAAAAATACTCAACCGGTGTCTAGAATGAATTTCATCCATCTTCTCTTGCACTTGGTGCGACGCATGTGAGTACACGGTGGTCGGAGACGTGTCAATGGTCGTTCGAATTCCCCCTTTTCTCTCTCCTGCCTTCACATGCTAACATGACACAACTGTTTTTTGTGATATTTCATTCCAGTCCCTGAACTTTTGATTTGTTTTTTATGGTCCTTATTGCTATTATATAGGTTTTGATTTATTTTAATATCGTCCTTCAATTGAAATTGATTACATATTATAGTTTCATTTAGATCCTCATTCTTTGAATTTTCGGATTGGTCTGGAATCCTTAATATTTTTGCTATCAAAGTTTTGATTTATTTTAATTTTATCCTTCCATGCAAATTTATTATAAATCCTTAATATTTTCGGTATTAAATTTTGTTTTTTTTTTCAATTTTATCCTTCCATGCAAATTTATTATAAATTTCAATTTCATTTCGGTCCTCATTCTTTTAATTTCTGGTTTTGTTTTACATTTTTTAATTTCATCAGTATCAATGTATAGATTTATTTCAATTTTGTCCTTCAAATTAAATTTATTTCATATTTTTTTTATTTTATCCCTTATACTTTTAATCTTGGATTTTATTTTAGTTCCTTTATTTTCTTATACATATTTCTTACAAAGTTCTTATTTCTTTCCATGTTTATATATACATGCTCTTAGTTTTTGTTTTCAATTTTTATTTATTTCCAATGTTATTTAGTTTTTCTATTTAATGTCTAAATTTTAATATGTGCTGGTGATCATTTAAAAATTAATAATTATTATAATTTTTCTCTTTTTTTCCTTCAGGTCAAATAATTTCTTAAAATCTAATAATATTTATTTTTATTTAGTCATTTATTTTGTTTTTGAATTGTGTTTTTTTTAATATTGTTAGGCCTAGAATTTTCTAATTATTATAGATAAGACGTTCAAAATAATGATAATGATTATTTGTTAGTTTTGTTTTCTTTTAAATATGTCAGACTATTTATATTTTTTGATATTTTCTTAATATATATATATATATATATATATATAACCTAGGTCTTTTGGGGAAAAAATTACTATCATTGCTCTAAAATAATTTAAATATAATAAGTAATAAATCTTATAAAAAAAATTATGGAATATTTTTTTGTAACAATAACTATGGTCTCACAAATTTTTATTATTTCCACTGTTATTAAGATTTTTCTTAAATATTTACATTTTAATTTGTGTTGATGATCATTTTAAAATTGATATTTTTTATTTTTTCTCTTTTTTGTTTTTTAAATTCTTTTTATTTATCTTTCAAGTCAATTTTTTTTTAAATGTACCTATATTTTATTTTGTCATTTATTTAGGTTTTTATTCTTATAAATATGTTAGAGTACTTGTATATTTTAATCTTTATTTAATATTAGTGCCTGAAAATATATATAGAGACAAAAAAAAAAATGACTTAGGATTTTTTTGAGGAACAAAAAAATAATATCAGTGTTCTTAAATACTTTTAATATAATAATATGAGGAATAAATCTTCTAAAATAAAAAAAAATGATTTTGCCTTTTAATTCTATTCCTCTCCTCTTTTGTTTAAGCTTATTTCTTAGAAAAATTTGATTCTTGGATTTTAGATTATTTTTGTAAAAAAATAAAATTGTATAATATTTTAGATCTGATATTACTGGGGAAAAAAAATACAACTTACAAATAAAATGGGTAGACAAATTTACCCAAGTTAACTATAATTAAAAAATATACGAACACTTCCCCTACATTTCGATTACACTGTTCCTTTTAGATAAAAAAAAACTCATGTCTAACAGATTTGATCTATTACAGTTTCATTCATTAAATATTAAAATAACTAATTACAACACATAAGAAATCAATTAGTTTTCTACATAGAAAGAAAACTCAGCGCAACACGCGGGCAAATCACCTCGTGTGTGTGTATGTGTGTGTGTGTGTGTGTGTGTATATGTATATATGTATATATGTATATATATATTTGTGTCTACGACTAAATTTGCGTGAGAAGATGAGAGGCTCTATGCAAGATGCAAAATTGAGGAGTCGGGCTAATAGCCCATAACCCCTATAGCAATCAAAACAGCTGTAGCTCTGGACTTGGATTACAAGTGAGAAGCCCATATTCTGTGTCAAAATCAGGACAGCAAGAGTCCGTTTGTAACCGATGTGATACTGTTCCTACATACTGGAGACAAAGTTACCTGTTTCTTTCAAATTTCCAGTAATCAGGAAGCCAATGGATGGAAACGAATAGCGTTTATTACAAGATAGGAGTTGGAGATGCTCTTTCTTTGCTTTAAAAGCTGGAATCTATTATCAATCCCCTCCTAGTTTCATGAAAGCAATGTGAGTGGCGCCACTCTACTCAATCGAGATCATAAAAACCCTTTAATTATTTTCATACTTTCGAGTCACAGAACGAGTTTTCTTCACAGAAAATACACGACTTCAGAGCTTGAAACCATTTTTATAATATATATTTTTATTATTTCCACTGCAAGATGCTTGAAAACCCACCATGCCATTGAAACCAGATGAGGTAAGAGCAGCTGTTCCAATGAATTAATTGAGAGACAAGTTGTGAAAAGATATTATGACATGGCAACTTCAACCAGGCATAGGGAATTAATGGCCTACATTCCCCATCCACTGCTCCACAACTCATTGATTCGATTGTATTTATCAATCATTGTTCAAACTAGAGACAAATTTTTAATAAATTTGGAAAATAGTGGCGAACAGTATATCATGATGGCCCACGCGGTAGGCAATTCTATGCCCTAACACGATTTTGGACCACCGATAATGCACTCCCTTTCCATGCTCGGAGTAAGAGAACGTTGACAGGGTGAGTTGGCTGCAGTTGTGCTGCATAATTTCAGCTTATTAAAGGGAAGAAAAAGGCCATCTTTTGCTTTGCTAGCACTGGTCTGTCTTGCTTCTTGAACATGGAAAAAGAGAAATGGAACGAATGATGCAGTGAGAATCACTAGACACTCCACTTCTTTTGATGCGCTTGCGACTTACCAAATGATGTTTTTTGTTTTTCAAAGTCAAATCTACGAGCCTTAATGATAGCATGTCTCAGCACAGAATATTCAGCTCTGCTCTTTTTCTGGGAAAATAATACATATAATCAACGTATCTGTAGTAGCCTGTGCCAAGACCTTTCTGCATTATTGATGGTGAAACGTCAATAACAAGCTTAGACGCCATATTAAACTGGAAGACTAAGCCAATATCAAATCATTATTCTACACCATTATCCATCTTCTCAATTCCATTTCAGTTGGTGATTTGTTTTTTTAATGGGAACAAAATATTTTGATTTTGGAGTTTTTCGCTATGCTGTTTCAGGGTTATATTATTTATGTATGTATATATATGTATAATTAAATATATTAATTAAAAAAATTTTAGTTCAAATCCAAAAATAAAATTATTTCGAATTGTGCAATTTAATCTAAATAAAAACACAATAAAATGATTTTATCTATAATTTTATGAACATGTATAATATTATGAGATGTTATCATCAATCTCGCAAGGTCATTATATTTTCTGATTGCTCTGAAATTTTAACATAATATATATAAATATGTTAAGAGACTCCTCGTAAAATTTATCTCAATTTATCGGCCGGATTAAGAGATATGATTGATATTGTAAATTATTCATTATTTAAAAACAATATTATTTGGCTGAAATAGCAAAGGCGAAACGATTCCAGCGCGTTTCGGCAGGAATTTGGCTAAAATATCCGGAATGGATTAGTATTTAACCCGAGATAAAAACAACGTTATTTTATCTCATTTTTTTTTTACTGTTATGAAATGTTTTGATCATTTTAATCAAAACAAAACGAGATTGACATCCATGTTACAACCCACTTTTTCAAACTTGTCTTTCTTTCTTGCCTTCATATTCTTGAATACTGACTGATGATGCTTGATGAGCTATTTTTTGCTTGGACCACGATGAAATTTCCATAAACAATAAAGTGAGAATTTATCTCTAAGCAATTACAATAGTAGGTGAAGTGAAGCCTATGAGTCCTCTCATATCTCTGAAATAATGTCCATGCTAATCAGTTGGTTATTGCTGTCGGTCCATCATCAACCTTCCATACAGGAGCCCATGTGTTTCTGGCTTCATCTGGGGCATTAAACCTAGTATTTTTCCAAGCTTCTTTCCTTGCTGTTTTTTCCTCGTTAAATAGCTGGCGTTTGAATCCTTTTTCAACTTCAACTCTTTAATTTGCCCTCCTTTTTCCAAAATTAATTACTAGTATTATTAATTGCACTTGTGTATTAATAACAATCAGGCCCCTTCAAACCATGGGGAAAAAACAAACATAAGAAATTTCAAAAGTCAGATTTTTTGAGAAGCAGCAGCATGATGAGTGGTTACTATTAATGGCATCATGAATACGCCTGAATCTTGCAGGATGACTTTAAATCTTTGATTGTTGGTTAAGGGCCATACACAAGTTGACTGAGTTTTTAAACACAATATGGTATCCACATGTTTTAATCTTCAAATATAAACAATTTCGCATCTAACTTCAGTCTGACATTCATTCCATGTACGGTGTCCCCGAGTTGACTTGCAAGGATCCATCGGAGAGGGAGAGAGGGCGGAGAGCATATGCCCACCACCCCATTAGAATCTGATTTCCGAACCATGGAATTTTATGATTTCTATAATCTTCTTTGATTCTCTACTTCAACGTAATCTCCTGTCTTTTGGGATTGTATATTTGGGTCATTAATTGATTCATTAGCAGTAGAACTACATACAGTAAACCCACCAAAATCATTGTACTGTATAAAAATTCGAGACAAAGTTGAATTTCATTTCGAAAGAGCAGTTATTTAAGTCACAACCATGATCAAGACGCCACCTTTTGCTATACAAAGTATGCCCGCGTTAGCCGAATCTGTACTTGAAGGAAGATATGCTTTAATTTGTCCCTGTAGCTACTACTGCCTCCATGGATTAACTGTATTAGATTTTGCAGGTTGAAGCAAGCCTGGATTTTTCTGCTAAGCCCATCTGTTTGATCCTCGTGTATCTTTTGCAGCAAGGAAGGAAGATATGATTAGCTGCCACTGCCAGCCTCTGAAATGCTTCCTAGTGAGGGTTGCCATGTTCTTGATCTGGCTATGGCAGCAGAGTTGGTCGATGCTGTCGTCTTCGGTCTGCTTCTTTCATTTTTTCTCACCTGAAATGTTTTGGAAAATAATTAATTAAGACATGTGCTGTCTTTACAGTACTATACACAAGAACAATTAAAATTGGTTCAGCTTCCAATTATTCATGTCAATCTGAAGAAGTAGGTGGTGAGAGTCACCTGATTGTCCTTCACCCTTTCAGGTCTCTTCTCGGATTCTGGCTCATTTTTCTTCAGCCTTGCTTGTTTCTTTGCACACAAAACTTTCATAACCTCTGAAAAAACAAGACCCGGTAAGAAAATAAGACTATACTCAAAAAGTATGGAAGGAGATTAACAGGTATAGAGTAGTAAAAATGACAAACCTGGAGTGGTGATGAGTCTATAAACCTGGCCAAGAACAAGAGTATCAGCGGGTCTAAGAAGCTTAATTCGCGTTACCCTCAAAGGAGTGCTGTTAGTGGTGGTGGTGGCGGCGGGGCATTCTCCATTGTTATTGGCTGGATACAAGCTGGTGGAGAGGAGAAGCGCGACAGAGTGACCAGGGTTCATCTTCATAACCTCGCTAGCACTCACTGGCCAATAAAAGTTCTCTACTTTTCCACTTGGGTGTTGAATCACCAGTGTTGCTGCATCTACGGCCTGACAATTCCCCATCCTCCCTCCCTCCCTCCCTCCCTCCCTCTCTCCCTCTCTAAGAGAATGAGTCCTTGAGAAGACGAAGAAGAGAGGATAAATTGACGAGGCAGCATTGTGGTTGCAAGTGGTTGCTTTTATAGCACCCACCCACCAATTTTGAAGCTGTGTTTTATCTACTCGGCCTCGGCTTTTTTCCTATTGTTTATCATTGTATTTTAAAAATATTTCTCAAAAAAATTTAATGATTTAAAAATCTTAAAAAATAAAAATAAAAATAAAAAATTGATAAAAATAATTTTTTTAAAAAATAAAAAATATTATTTTAATATATTTTTGAACAAAAATAACTTTAAAAAACCATCACATCTATCTATGCTTCAATACGGTAACTGCGACCCCGAAATGATCATGGGTCTAAACTTCTAATCGCTGGCCATGAAGGAATTTGACAAAAAGATCGTTCTCGCGTGGAATGACGTGGCGCGGCGTGATTGGCTGACTTGAGAGACAAAGGGAAGTTGGCCCGGAGGTGACTTTCGATCCCTAAAGACAAACACATATCATACTTTGGTCCCCCTTCCAAACCACTACTGTTCAGGAACTCACAGTTCATAGATTCTTGAAACAAAGAGAACAAAAGGGTAAGAACCAAATAAGTACTCGAAGAAGACAAAAGAAAAGGAGTCACCAACTCAAAACGATTGAGAGATCAGATTGACCACTTGCACTCCAACAGTTTTTTCTCCCTTTTTTTTCCACTGTGGTGTAGTTGAGGGCTGAGTCATGGCCGAGTTGAGAATTGAGTGGAAGCTTGCAGATTTGCCATCACATGAAGATCAGATTTTGTCATGCTTTTCAACAGACCGGGTGTCACTGTGATGATATGTCCACCGTCATACCAGACCTCACTTGATTGTTTTTCAGACAAGAAATTAAAGATCACTTAAGCTGTTATTTGACCGTTAGAATGCACAAGTGCTGTTGTGTTTTGCCAGGAAGAAAACAATTCCTCCACACCTTTCATCGCCACGTGAAACACACGAGTTATTTTCTAACCTTCCATGAGGAGAAAAACAATCAAATGGATTAAAAGAAAATTTTATTTTTGTTGTTTTTTAGCCATTAAATTGTGTATTGTTGTGTATTTGACGAGTCTTGTAAGGTATTTAAGAACTTTGCAACGACATTTATGCTAGTCAATGGGCTTGTGAATCGCCATTACTTGGACGGATTTTCTATTGTAGTTCTTTATTGAGATCTTCCTTTTTAACTTTTTATTTAACTCCAATTTTTAATTAAATTACATGGAGAGTAGTTCTAATTAAATTCATTCACTTTTATAATGCAATCTTCATGGTTATTAAAAGTTTATTTTGATTTATTTAAAAAAAATTAAGATGGTAACAAAAATAAGCATTTATAAAATCAAATATCAACCTAATATTGAGATTTTGAAAAAAACAACAACAACAACAACAACAACAATAATAATAAAAATGTTAAACTCATCACACCTCTTCTATCAAACTATTTTTTAATAATTTCAGAAAAACAATTGATGAAAAAAAGTTAGTTCAATAATAATAAAAAAAATATACAGAGAAAGAGACACTCCAACATACTTGTTATGGGTTTATAATTTTCTTAAAAATAAAACTTGCAAACCTAAGAGACAAATATAGATCAAGATATTTAATATTGTAATATGGGTAATTTACCTAGTTTTTTTTAATGAATTTATTTATCAAATCAAATTGAAATAGAAATTGACAAACACATAAGATTTATTGAATAGAATAAAAAGAAAAAAAGCATATAATGCAAGAATACACATGTTAAAAATATCATAATAATTAAATATTTCACTAAATGTAACAAACAAATATGTGAAACAAAAATTTAATTCACTAAAAAATTCAAACACACCATATATTTTACTTGTGTATTGCACTGTAATCCACCATCTTACAATTCAACCATCACCCTAAAAAACATGAAATTGGATTCTAATTTGGACTAAATTGTACAGAAACAAAATTTGAGGACTAAATTACTTTTTTAAAAAAATCTACTATTATATTCCACGTTAAAATGTAAAAGGGTAAATAGTGGTGTGGCTACAATCAAATGTCACACCATATATCCTTATTCCTTATAGATAATAATAGTTTAGCTAGAGGCAATAGTTCCTTTATGTATATTAAGAATATTACTATTATTATCATTATTATTATACAAAACAATAAAAAGTGCGGTGAATAGTATAACTATTCCCACATCTCTCACAATTCACTATGATCTTTTATTTTTGTCTCATAACTTCTTCCTTTTTCTAAAACATCATTTACATTGATTATTGTCACCAAAACATTTGATCTTAATGTCAATGGTTTCTGCATCGTAAGGATAGTTTCACTTTGAGTTTTTTTCTCAACTTAAATTGCTTGTGAGAAAGATTTCTTAAACCCATCAACGGGTTTAAAAAGATCTCTAGGGTGTTTCATAGTTGGTTAGGGTAAAAAATATATTAAAAGTTTCTTCTCATTTTGAATACGTCTTTTGTCATAGCGTGGTAAAAAAAAATAGAGTATCAATCAGTTTTGGATAATATATGAAATTTGTTTTATATATTTAAAAACATATTAAATAATATATGTTATTTATTTATTATATTTATTCTTGACATTAATATATCAAAATAATTAAAATATACTTTTAATTTTTTTGAAAAAGAAAACACGCGTGATAACTTCAATAAAAACACCCTTGGCCTTTAGCAAAGCAATGGATGAGCTTAGCAGAGGGGAGATGGGCGTGAAAGTTTGTGAGGGAAAGCTGCTTCACTCGTGTGCACTCTGTGGGTACATTTATCTTCCAATCCCCCCTCGAGCCCTGGACACGTAATGAGTGGGTGTCGCTTGGGACCCACTTCGGCCAATCACATCAGTTATCACCATCTCATCTCATCAGTATGGCAAAAAAAAAAAAAAACATTCGGTGCTTTACATTGCATGTTTGCTGATGTGGTTTAAAAAAAATTAAAAAAATATATTTTTTATTTTAAACTATCTTTTTTTGTGCTTACAAATTGTTTTGATGATATTAAAAATTATTTAAAAATTAAAATAAATTTTTTTAATACATTTCTAAAAAAAACATTTTGAAAACAATTTCCATATAAAAAACAGTTTCTAGAAGAAACAAATGATGGAAGTGAAAAGGGTGTCTTTTAACTTCAAAAAGGAGAAATAATTTTTAGAGGAGATCCCAGCCTTGCTAAAGCAATTGGCTTCTAGGTCTTCTCTAAGATGGCAAGCAAAAAAAATTGCTTTCTCTTTTGTTCACGTTTCCTTTATGGTATCCTATGGATTGGAAAGTGTTTTTAGTTGCGTTCTAGTTTATATTACATCATAGATCGGACCATATTTTCTTCAAATAGGATGCTAATTTTAAAAATTTTCATCTAATTCTTTATTTAACTTACATTTAAAATTAAATTATAAAAAAATTATTTCAATGTGATCCAATTAACTTAGTCAATTTAAATCCACATGGCTAATTAGTAAAAAAAATCTTAAAAAAATTAAAAAAAGATAAAATTGACATGAAAAAATCTCTCGACTCAACTTATTTCCTAGCATAAGTTTGTAATCAAATCGTGTAAGGGTTGCTCTGATGTGACCTAATAGAAGAGTTCACTAATCCAAAGACAATTCAATCAACTATTAAAAATATTTGAGAGTAAAATTTAAAAAAGAATGAAATTGATAGGAAAAAAAAATTTCAACTCATCTTCTTGACTAGCCTAGATTTAAAATTAAATCATATGAAAATTGCTCTACATGATCAAGTTGATTTAATCAATTTAAAGACAATCCAAATAAATATAAAAAAGATTTGAGAATGAAATTGAAAAAAAAAAGTGAACATGAGAAGGAAAAAAAAGATTGAATAAAAAAACTGTTTTTAGATCTTCCCCTGTAATATGAACAAGAAATACATAAAGAAACCCAATCGCTTATATGTGTAGGATAAAAAAAATTGTTTTTATGAGATATTTTAGGGATCATAAAATTACGTGCCTCAAATATACCCGATAAAATAAATCTAATAGAGATGAATTTGAAAGATATTTTCTCTTTTTTAAGAAAAAATATAAAAGAGAAAATATGGGGATGGGAGAGAGTTACACACACACACACACACACACACACACACACACACACACACAAGAACTTGATTATATATATTGATTTTTTTATCCGTTCTTCTTGTATATTTTGAATAATTCATCTTTAAAAATAAACTTGTTTTTGGAATTATATTGGACTATGAGGATTAAAATAAAATTAGATATTATTTATTTTCTTATTGAACATTCAAATATTAATTGTAAATACAAAAATTATATTTTATTATTATTGAGAACTCCTAAACCCGAATTAAAAAAGAATTTCTCCCTTGCCTCGAACCCAATTAACATGGAGCGTAGATAGGACAGGTATAGCCCTATTGCATTGTCACACCTAGAATAATGATGCCAAGAACTATGACCCATTGTTGGATTTTTATATTTTATTCGATGATATGGCTTAATTTGGATTAGTGGTGCATGGAGAGTTTTGATGAATCTTGCTAAATGTCGCACTCCACGAGAGCGCGGCGTCGCGAAGACCCTCCCTGATAGTGGGGAATACTGTCATTTTTTTTTTTGAAAAAAGAAATCACCACCTAGTATTATGGTCACTTGAAAACCTAATTGGTTTTTTAGTGATTTTAAGGCATGAGATTGGTTGTGTGAAGGGAAGGTCTTAGCACCTCTAATACGCCCTACCGAAGGTAAGTTGCTTGGTGTTTTGGTTTGCCTTATGATTGCTATGGTGTTGGTGTTATCTAATCAATTTTCCTAGGATAGGTATGTTATGATGAATAGACTTGGGTTCAAAGTCTAAAAGGAAGTAACCTTGGTCAAATAGATCATAGCTGTAGATATGTTTATACAGTGTCAAGAGAACCGATGCAGATCTCTAGAATTTTGTGTTTGATAAATATACAACCTATGAATTAAGAGAAAACTAGGATAGAAATCTAAGGAGATTCAATGGGATGAAAAGCTCATTTTCCCTTTACTATTTCAAGTGTCCAGGAGTCCTAAATTGCAAGGAAAATGAACAAAAATTTAGAAATCTAAGAAAATTTAGAGTGCTTTAGAAGCCTATTTTTGCCTTAGTGTTTCATACTTTTACAACTCGTAAACAGTGAAGTCAAAAATTGAAATGTCTCCAATTATAATCAAGGCTTCTTTCAAAGATGTGTTGATTAAATAATAATGACTTATTATTTCTGAAAAAGTATGTTGAATATTTACTACTTAGGGTTTTTTTATATCCAAATATTAACAGTGAATAATAGCGAATTCACCATGAATAATAACGAATTAACCCCACTAATATTTTGGATACTAACCTCTTTGGGATTTCTTTACTCAAATATTAACAGTGAATAATATATGAATTCTAAAAAAATTAAGATTTTTGTATTTTTTAGAATATTGGCCAACACCTCTTAGAGTTTACAAACATTTTGTAAAATCCAAAAATACAAGAAAATAATTGTTGTGTTTACAAAATCCATGCTAAAACACATTTTCTTTTAAACACCCAAATTTTTTTTTTAAATGTTCAAGATATGTTAGTGTATAGGTCATTTGTATAAAAACATTTGTTTTTGGTATATATGTATATTTGTCTCGTCATGCTGAAAACCGGGTGTTCTAAATACGAGATTGATATTTTAAAAATATAAAGCAAATACAAAACTTAAACTAAATATGCTAGAAAATCATAAATCTCTTCCTCTTATTTTATATTGTTTATAAGAAAAAACAAAAAGTGTCAAGTCACTTGCTGACCTTGCTAGGTAAACAAGAGGCATGTGTGCAATATCTCACACATGCCTCCTTCATTATTGTTGAGGTGAATTATAATTCACTTGAATAAAAGAAAGCAAGGGGTCTTACTTGTGAACTGCCAGCCGAAGATAATGGAACTAAGCTCCTACACTGGCGATGGTTGTTGCTTTTGGGGACAATGACAAATGTTGGTGAAGCTGCTGGTGGCTTATAGGAGGAAGTTTGATCGGTGATAGGGGTTACTGGAAGTCATTGGCTGAGAGGGAGAGGTTGTGGGGAAGGAAAAAAGCTTGTTGAAAGGAGGCACTGTGTTTTTTATTCTGCTAGTTATCTCTCTCATCCCCTATCTCTCCTTTCTTTCCTTATTTTCTCTTATCTCTACTCTGCCACCTTTTAAGTCAGCAGAAGAGGGATATATATCATATACATAGCTTATATAGGGTAGATTTAGTGGATTTAATATAGGATGCAAAATCATCTTCTTTTTCTATAATTAGATAAAAACAAAATAGGAAAAAAAATAGTTTGGCTGACATTCTAAAGGTAGAAAAAACATGATTTGTAGCTCAAAAGTCAAGTGAGAAAATCATGGAAACCAAATAGGAAGTTGCAAAGAAAAAGAAAGAATTTTCAGGTAGGGGTTGTTTCCCAAAATGACAATGAGCAATACCTATTGCAATAAGATTTTCTGCTTTTATACTAGACATTTAAACTAGAATATATTGAGATTTTGATATCTAAATTAGGCAATTTAATACCTTAAATTCATCTACATGTGTAGTACTATAACTTTCATGAAGGATCCAAAATGAGAAAAAATTGCTTTGATGAACAAAATCTACCCGCAATCTTCTTGGTCAAAAACTGTTTTGAAAAAATATTAAAAATAAGGAATGAAATTAGAAAGAAAAAAAATAAAATAAAAAGAAAGTGGATATGAGAAGGAAAAAAGGATTACATTAAAAAAATTGTTCTTAGATCTTCCCCCTTCATATAAACAAGGAATCTATAAACAAACCCAATCACTTAGATGTGTAGGGTAGAAAATTGTTTTTATGAGATATTTTAGGGATCATAAAATTGAATGCCTCAAATATACCCGATAACATAAATCTAATAAAGATGAATTATAAGAAAAAATATGGGGATGGGAGAGTGTCACATCTCGTCCATGAACACACACACACATATGAACTTGATTATATATATTGATTTTTTATTCATTCATCTTGAACATTTTTGAATAATTCACTTTTAAAAATAAATTTGTTTTTGGAATTATATTGGACTATGAGGGTTATAATAAAATTATATATATATATTGTACTTATTAATTATTTTTTTATTGAATATTCAAATATTAATTGTAAATACAAAACACAATATTTTATTATTATTGAGAATTCCTAAGCCAAAGGAAAAAGAATTTCTCCCTTGCCTTGAACTCAATTAACATGCACCGTAGATACAATAGATATAGCCACATTGCATTGTCACACCAAGAATAATGATGCCAAGAACTATGACCTATTGTTGGATTTCCTATTTTATTCAATGATATGGCTTAATTTGTGTTAGTGGTGCATGGAGAGTTTTGACGAACCTTGCTAAATGTCACACCCTCTACGAGAGCTCGGCGTCGCGATGACCTTCCCCAATAGTGGGGAATATTGTCATTTTTTTTTGTTTTAAAAAAAGAGTTGTCACCTAATATGGTCACTTTGAAACCTAATTGGTCTTTTAGAGATTCTAAGGCAAGGGATTGGTTGTGTGAAGGGAAGGTTTTAGCATCTCTAATAGGTAAGTTGGAAACATGATTGTGTATGGTGTTTTGGTTTGTCTTATGATTGTTATAGTATTGGTGTTACCTAAGAATAATTGTTAGCCTTGTAATAAACAAACACCAAGAAGTTTAACCTTATCAATAGAAACCTCCTCATTTTGATTGTGTTACAAGGAATTCTCAATTCCAACCCTATCCTTAGGAAAGAAAAACTTCACATGCCATCAGGAAGAGCATATGTCAACCCGATAATAGGTTGAACCCAACATTGCTTCATTTGATATCAAAGTAAGCTTTTAACAAAGAAAAATTCTAGCAAGACTATTATAAAAATGACCGTGCAAGGCTTTATATGATTAAAATTCAATAAGGAAAAAATCAATAAGACTCCAGCAAATTATGACTTATCAAGGTTTAATGCTTAACAAGGCTATCTTTGGTTAAAACCCAACAAGGTTTTCATTAAAAAAAAAGTCCAACAATACTATAGCAAATGAAAACCCAACAAGGGTTTAAGCCTAGTACGGCTCCAATGATTAGAAACCCAACATTTTTTCCCTAAAAAAGAGTTTAGCATGACTCCTGTGAATAAAAACCTTGTAAGGTTATGAGACTTCATTAAGAAATATCCATTTCAATCTCTTTTACATGGTTCTTTTCTCATTATCTCTTTCTAAGTGTGCCTTTAAAGCCTCATTTGCTATATTTTATGGTTTTCAACCCCATCATTTATTGTCTAAATACATTTTCTAGCTTTCGTATCCTAGATGGTGCCCTTTCTAACCCTATCGTTTTCTTCTCTTATTGTTCTTTCAAACCCTTACCTCCCAGATGGTGTGTTTATTTAGCTTTATCTCTTTCCTTTTTCAAGCCCTTACTTTTCAAATTGTACATCTTTAAGCCTTATCTCTTTTTTTTTTTGGGTGTGTCTTTGAGTCCTTACCTATCAGATAATGTGTTTTCTAGCTCTATTTTTTTTAAGTACGTTTTCAAGCCCTCACCTTTCAAATAGTATGTTTTTTTAATCTTTATATCTTTATTTATAAGTGTACTTTCAAACCTTGCTTTTTCATATAGTGAACTTTCTTGACTTATCTCTTACCATTTGAATGCGCTTTCAAACTCTTAATTTTTATATTTTCTTCTAAATGTGTTTTCAAACATTTTTGTTTTAGATAGTGCACCTTTAAGTCTTATCTTTATCATTATAAGTGCATATTCGAACCCTCACCTTTCATTTAGTGCAGTTTTTAGCATTATATATTTCATTTTGAGTGCATCTATGATCCTACACCTATCAAATAGTACAACTTTGAGCTATATTTTTTTTAGTGCGCTTTTAAGCTCTTATTTCTGACATTTTTATTAGATTCATCTTTCTCTAAGATAACTTTGAATATCCCATAGTTTTTGAAAGGATTAACTATTTCTTGTTTGGAAAATCCATATTTGTTTTCCTTACAAACATACTATTTAAAATCTCTAACTAGACTTTTTATCATGAGCATTGTGAAGACGATGGTAATTGTTATAACCTAATTTTCAACCCCCTATTTTGCTAAATATTTATAGAATACAAGAAAAAAATATATGTTTTTCACGTGTTTATGTAATTTCCAATATTTTTAGTGTATTCTCAAAAGATTCAAAATCCATAAATAAATAAAAAATCATACGGTTTAGATTTTAATGCACCATTTTCAATATTGTTGATTTTATTTTTTTCTAGAAAATTCAACATACAAAAAATAAAATAAAAATTTAAAATAATATAATAAATAGGCAGAAGGGCCCAAAGTGAAAAGAAAAGAAAATGAAGGACGAAGAAGAATTTAGGTTGCTTAAGTACCAAACGATTAAGGGAAAGAAAACAAAATGTTTTACCTATAATTAGTGAAAGAATCTTACAAACAAAAGGGGGAAAGGAAAAAAAAATATAAGCCAAAAATCATTCTCTTCAGCTCACCTCCACTCACACAAACACAATAAAAGAGAAACTATACAAAGGCAACCAATATTTTAACCTTCCATCAAATGATCATCCATTAACTCCAAGCAATAACCTTTAATTGTGCCAGACACCATCAAGAGAGAAGGAAAGAATTGTGACAACCCCTCACCCATATATGGTTGATATGTTAGAAATTATCATTTTACCCCTTATGACACACTCATGTTCTTGTTTATTTAAACTCATGATTATGGAGATAGATCATGGGGATTGATTGCCTAATTTTCTCCTTTACCTAACAAACAGATGAAAGGTTCCCTAATCTACCTATAAATAATACTTTTATACTCCATCTACGACTACTGGTATACATAAATCAAAAGGTTTCTCGCAAAAAATAAATTTCTATTATTTTGAAGCGGTGTTGTTGTTGCTGCATTGGAATTTTATTCGGATCTTGAGCAAACATGGCTGAAGGTATTTAAAATCTAAATTCTCGTTGCTATGTGTATTTAGCATTTGATTATATAAAGTGTTTAACATGTGGTATCAGAATCTGCCTTTCTACTATTTTGCTCAGTATATTTGTTAGTGATTCTCGATATATTGAATCATTTATTTTCATTTCTAATTTATGAACTTGCATTGTTATTTTACGTAAGTATTTGTTTATAACCTGTTGTTAATGACAACACGTGTAACTAAAATTAAATTGGGTATGAACTGATGGAAAGAGAGGCCACTGGCCTCTCCCCGTCCTGTGACCGACAACACTTACAGGTCACCAATGAGTGTAGTGATTGTCCTTCATGGGTCGTCTGCTGCACAAGGAGTGGTCAGTGGCCTCTTCCCAACTGATGGAAGGAAAGGTCACTAGCCTCTCCCCATGTTGTCACCAGTGACAGCCCTTTACGGGTCGTCTGCTGCACAAGCAGGGGCCAGTGGCCTCTCCCTAGCTAACATAAGGAGAGGCCACTGCCTCTCCACATTCTGTGACTGTCGGCCCTTACAAGCCGCCGCTGATAGTAACAGTGACTTGTGAAGGTCGTTGGGTACTTTAAGAAAACTAGTAACCCACTGGGTCGCCGTGACAGGATTGGGCAGCGACTTTTATGGTCGTTGCATATGATTTAGGAGCCACAGGTCAGTGATGTGTTACCGGTGCATGAGCGAGGCGACATTGGTTCAGGTTTAAATGGGTCAAAGAGTTAAATATTCAAGTAGGGTTTATTCAAACCCATGAGGACCAAGGGCACCCATTTCGGTTTTATTTAAAAAAAGGTTCATTAAGTGGGTCAAACCGATTTGGTCCAACCCAATACAAAACTTACCCAATAAAATAGGTTGACCCACCTATATAGTTTAAAAAAAAGGAAAGGAATTGTTGGTGCAGGGATTCAAACTTGGGTTCTCCAAGTTCATAAAGCCAACTAAACCATTATGTTATGCCTCTTATATGCTTATGTATCAAAGTTTTTATTCATTCTATTTTTTACTGTAAGGTACATTATGCTATGCTTGTTTAATGTAGTTTTTATTCCTATTATCTTATGTTGTAAGGTATTATGTGATATAGTTTTATTCCCTTATTTTATGTTATAAGGTATTGAATTAATATATTACATAAATTTAGGAATATATCTTGTGATTAATATTATTTAAATATAAATTGATGCTTAGACCTAAGAATAATCAATTAAACCATAAATGTTAGTGAATTTTATGGTATTATCCAATTTTCAATGGCTAGGAAAGTTTTGTCTAGGAAAGTCTTGGTATTTAATTGTGTCCATTGAGATCCACCTCGCTTCTAGAAACTTACCTAGTTATAATTTGGGAAAATATTGTTTAATTCATATTGGTTTGTTTGATCTCTAAAAACCTTATCTAGGCATTGATATAAATATTAGATGTTAATGACGTAGTAATTATCATAATAATTTTAGTAATGACAAAACATTATGATTTTATAAATGATAGTTACATCAAGAATATATATGAGAACTTCACAGAGAAAATTAACATCGGGTTTAATTAATTCATAAATTTAATTGTTAATTCCCACAGGGATGTTTTTTAGGGCGTTTGGTATCGTGGCCCCGTCGGAGGTTTAAAAAAAGTAGGTAGAAAAGCAGGAATTTAGTGTTTGGTAAGGTTTAAGAAGTTGAAAAATTAGTGTGGCTCCCACTTGAAAAAAATGTAAAACGCCGGTTCGTGAAGAGTAGCAATTTGCTACTTTTCACGCTGCTGCGTTTTAGGGAGGGGGAGCTGGGTATAATTATTTACGGGGGATGGGGTATTATTTTTAGGGGTTTTTTATATATATATATATATATATATATATATATTATTTTGGGGGGGGGGGGGGGGGGGGGCTGGAGTAGTATTATTTATTACATTTTATATTTCTTTGGGCGGGGGGGGAGTATTATTTATTATTTATTATATTTTGCATGTATTATATTTTGTAGGGAGGGGAATGATTTATTATTTATTATATTTTCTTATAAAAAAATATTTTTAATATTAAAATAATTTAAAAATTAATTAAAATATAAATAAATATATTAGAAGGAGATCACAATATAATTTTTTCTCATAATTTTAATTTTGTTTCAGATGATATTTTACTATATGTTGTTCCGGGATTGTAGATGCCTTCACGTATGAAGTTATAGTTTGTGATGAAATTACAAGTAGTTTTATGGGAAAATAAAAACAATCATCTAATTTACTTAAATTATTAATTATATTTTATTATTATAATTTTTAAATATTTAAAGAACAATACACACACACACACACACACACACCTTTTTGTATAGATATTGTTTATGATGACATTTCAAGTAATTTGGTGAGAGAATAAAAAAACATATCCAATTTACTTGAATTATTAATTATATTATATTATTATAATTATTAAATCTATAATTTTTAAAAAATGATATATATATGTCCTTTAAAGTAATTTCACAAGTTAAAAGTAATATGAAAAGCTTGGTAACCAAACACATAAAACTGTTTTTCATTAATCTCAAACTCAAAAGTAGTTTTAACCAAACACTTCAAAACTTATTTTGAACCACAGCTAAAGTGTTTTTTATGAAACAACCTTTTTAAATCCTCAACCACAAAAGCTAAAGCAATACCAAACACACCTTTTATTTTTATTGACTTAATTATAATAAGATAGTAAATTTAATATTTAAGAAATAAAATTTATCTTAGTCCCCCAGGTACAAAAAAATGTATTTATTAATATTTAAATTTATTAGACTTATTAATAAGTAGTAAATTTCATGCATGATGCAATCTTAGCCCATAGGTAGGTTGAAATTTACTATTAAATTGACATTGGTTAATTTAAATAAAGTTATTTTATAACAATAAATATTTTTTAGTTTCCTTGATAATTACAATTATTCCTTCCACTTTGATTGAAATTGTTCCGATGCTAAATGGTAATATTTTTCTGAATGGAAAGAAAATTTGTTTTTTACATTGGGGTGAATAGAACTTGACTTGTCGCTTTGTGAGGACGAACCACCCACCCTAACAGACTCTAGTACGACACTAGAGATTGCTAAACATGAATGGTAAGAGTGATGTAATCGCTTAAGTCTCATGTTTATGAAATCTCACATCATTAAAGCATTCGGGGTTCAATCTCAGAATGTACCAAGGCTAAATATTTTATTAAAGCTTTAGAGGAACAATTTGTCAGTTCTGATAAAGCCTTAGACAACTCTTTAAGGAAAAGGTTGTCAAGAAAAACCTTTGACAATTCCAGAATTGTGTGAGAGCACATCATGGAAATGAGGGACATGTCTGCTCAACTTAAGTCCCTAGAGATTGATATTTCTGAGTCATTCTTGGAGCATTTCATACTTAACTCTCTCCTCTAAATATAGTCTTTTCAAAACTTCTTACAACACACATAAGGATAAATGGCCAGTAAATGAACTTCTGACCATGTGTGTTCAAGAAGAGAAGAGGTTAAAACATGAGAAGCATTGTTCAATAAAGAAAAATGCCAAGAGGAGCAATCGTGCTCACAAACCCAAGAAGGATAACAAGTTGTCAATAAAGAAAAAATGACAAGAAGGATGCTTGTTTCTTCTGTAAGAAAAGTGGGCATATGAAGAAAGATTGAAAGAAATGCAAAAGATTGCTCGAAAAGAAAGGTAATATCATATCTCTAGTTTGTCATGAATTTTTTTTTATTGAGGCTCCAAGTAATACATGGTGGATTGATTCTGGTTGTACAATCCATATTATCAATACAATGTAGAGTTTTCTCAACACAAGGAAATCAACAAGCCATGAACAATAAGTATATTCTGGAAATAAATTGTTTTTTCAAGTTAAGGAGGTTGAAACATTTAGGTTGATTTTGAAATCTGGATATTTTTTGGATCTGGATAATTTATTTTTTATTGCTTATTTTTCAAGAAACTTAAATTCTATTTGAAAAATTAATATTATTGGTTATGATTTGTGGTTTATTAATTCAACTTTTAGTATTTTTAAAGGTGAAAACTTTGTTGGTGGTGGAATAAAAATTGATGGTTTATTCAAAATTGATCTAGATCCTAACTTTGAAAACAATTATTTACCATAACATACAAACATTGATATAAAGAGGAGTCTTATGAATGAGGACTCCATTTGGTTATGGCACAGGAGATTGGTACATATCTCCATAGAAAGAATCAAAAGGTTAGTAAATGATAGAGTTTTAAAAACTCTTGATTTTACTAATTTTGGTACTTATGTGGATTATATAAAGGGAAAGTAAACCAACAAGACCACTAAAGGTGTCAAAAGGAGCTCTGACATTCTTGAGATCATGCATACTGATATTAGTGGACCTTTCTCCTACTCCCTACTTATATGGTCAAAGATATTTATATCTTTTATTGATGATCATACACGATTCATGTTTCTTTATCTTCTAAATGATAAGGTTAGGCATTAAATGATTTCAAGACTTATAAGATAGAAGTAGAAAAACAAAAGGATAGGAAAATCAAGACTGTAAGATCTGATGAGGCGGAGAGTACTATGGCAGGTACACAGAAAAGGGACAAATGATAGGTCCATTTGCGAAATTTCTTTAAGATGAAGGCATTGTTTCTCAATACACAATGTCTGACACACCACAACAAAATGGTATGGCAGAAAGAAAGAATCGCACATTAATAGACATGGTAAGGAGCATGATTAGTAATTCTCATTTGTCTTTATCTTTATGGAGTGAAGCCTTAAAAACTATTGTGTATGTATTAAACCAGCCTCATCCAAAGTTGTTCATAAGACACCTTTTGAACTGTGGAATGGATGGAAACCAAGTTTAAATTACTTACACATATGGGGTTGTCCTGCTAAAGTGAGAATTTATAATCCAAACATGAAAAAATTAGACCCAATGACAACTAGTGGCTATTTTATTGGTTATGCAGAAACTCCAAAGGATTTAATTTTTACTATCCTTCTCATAGTACTAGAATTTTTTAGTCTATAAATGCAATTTTTTTAGAGGATTCTGAATCTAGTTGAAGTGCTTGTCCGCAAATGATTGAATTTAAGGAAGCACAAGAGTTGATTGAAACTACTTTACCTCAAAGATGTTTGATTGTGCTTAAGGAAATTAAAAATGAGTACCTAGAACCACAATCAATTACTGATTTAAACTTTGTTTTACTCAAAAGGAAGACATTGATTATCATGAAACCTCTAAAGGAATCTAAGAAGGATTTATTTAGGATAATCATGGCATTAGTAGCTCATCTTGATCTAGAGCTATATAAAATGAATATGAAAACAACCTTTTTAAATGGAAATCTTAAAGAGGAGGTTTACATGAAACAACCAGAAGGTTTTGATGATAATAGTCAAAAAGCTTGCAAATTAAGGAAATCTATTTACGGACTAAAACAAGTCTCCTATCAATTGTATATCAAATTTCACAAGGTCATTACCTCATATGGTTTTATTAAGAACCTTGTTGATCAATTTATATACCTTAAGGTCAGTGGGAGTAAAGTTATTTTTCTAGTCCTATATATAGATGATATTTTGCTTGCAAGTAATGATTTAGGTTTGCTACACGAGACCAAAGGATTTCTCTCTCAGAACTTTGAAATGAAGAATTTGAGTGAAACTTCTTATATCATTGTCATAGAGATTCACAAAGATAGAAAACAAAAAATATTAAAATTGGCTAAAAAGACCTACATTGAAAAGGTTGTAGAGAGATTCAGACTGAAAAACTATAACAGTTATGTAACACTTATCATTAAAAGGGATAGATTTAGTAATGATCAGTGTCCTCGAAATGCATTGGAAAAGGAACAAATAAAATATATCACATATTCATCTACATTAGATAGCCTAATGTATGCACTAGACTTGACATAGCAATTACAGTTGGAATGCTGGGTCAATATCAAAGCAACCCAGGATTGGAACATTGGAAAGCTGCAAAGAAAATCATATGGTATTTGCAAGGAACTAAACATCACAGTTTGACATACAGACACACTGACCAGTTGGAGGTGGTTGGATAGTCAGATTCTGATTTTGCAGGATGTGTAGATAACAGAAAATCTACTTAATGATATGTCTTTTTTCTTGCTAAAGGGGCTAATCTTGGAGAAGCATCAAGCACACTATAGTTGTTACATCTACATTGAAGGCAGAATTTATCGCGTGTTATGTGGCCATTACACGGGCACTTTAGTTGAAAATTTTTGTTGGTGATCTCAAAATTGTCGATTCTATAGAGAGATCAATCAAGATCTTCTGCGATAATTGTTCTGCCATATTCTTCCCCAAGAATAATAAAAGTGGAAGTAGAAGTAAGCATATCGACATAAAGTGTTTATTGAGCATATAAGTATTGAATTGATGATTGCAGATCCCATGACTAAAGGTTTACCGGTAAAGCTATTTAAAAGTCATGTGGAGCATATGAGTTTGATTTATTTATTTTGTACTTAGTCTTAATTTTTGCATATATGGTACTTATTTAAGGGATATTTTATATGTAATACATGAAAGGGACGACTTATATAATAGTCTTACCACCATGATTCATGTGTAGTATTTCTTATATGAGTGGGAGGATTACATGATTTGTTAAAATAAATAAAGCAATGATCATATTAAAGAACATAATATAATGAGGAGTTTATGTGTCATAAGGGTCAAGTGGGATAGTGTTAGAAATTACCATTTTGCCCCTCATGACACGCTCATGTTCTTGTTTATTCAAACTTATGATCATGGGGATCAATTGCCTAATTTTTTTTCTTGATGGGAGGAGAAAATTAGTTAACAAATTAATGAGAGGGGTCCTCGATCTACCTATAAATAATAACATGTGTACTTCATCTATGGCTACTGGTAAGCATAGATCAGAAAGTTTCTCTTAGAAAAAAAAATTATATTATTTTGTGGTAGTGTTGTTGCTGCAGTAGGAATTTTATTCGGAGCTTGAGCAAATATGACTGGAGATATTTATAATATAAATTTTTATTGTTGTGTATTTAGCATTCGATTATATAAAGTGTTTAACATGATACACGAGTTTCGACCACGACCTCCATCAATGGTAGAAACAAACCTCAACAGCCACCATCTGGTAGGTGGCTCATTTACTACCGGTTAACATTTTGGTGATTATAGCTTGCATTGCAGCACCAAGGCAGCAGGAGATGGGTAGCGATGCTATGCTCTGGCACATGGTGGTCATTGTATTGTCAGGTCAGCTTATGAGATGTTTGACAAGGATCCAAGCCATCTGACTACGAAGGACCCGATTTGGTGTATTATATGGAAGTGAAATGGACCAGAAAAGGCTCGTTATTTCCTGTGGCTCGTGGCTCAAAATGATCTTCTGGCCAACGAAAGAAGAATAATAATACATGTAGCAGATAATTCTTCGTGTAGAAACTGGACTTCGCGAGATTATCCACTAGCTATGCAAGTATGGAAGGCAAATCTCCTTTCTTCGATTCTGAGAGGATGGTGTGGCGGCTTATATCCAGTCTTTCCAGCAGTGAAACCACGCGGGAAGGTCGGCAGCGAGGGACTTTTATCTGGGTGGCCTTGTGGTTTATATGGAAAAGTAGGAACAAAAGAATCGAGGAGAGGATATGGTGGGAGATGTCGGGGGTCGTAGTGGCTATCAGGTGCATCTAGCGTGCATTAGAGTAGTGTGGATGGTGGGAGTGTTTGCAGCAAACAGTTACGCCTGGTGGTGTTGAGTTCTTGAATGTCATCAATACACTACAAATAATAAAACAAAATTATTTGGGCGTTTGTTTTTAAATCGTGGTAGATAGATCTAGAGTTATTTAGTGACAATTATCTAAAGATCTAATCTTCTTCGGCTTTGAGTAATTCCTTGAAGGTTAGGTTGTCGCAAACCACAAGTCGTCCATTTGTCTTTCCTCTAATGATAATCCACACAAACCACTAGTAAAAAATGTTTTAAATCTATATTTAGTTCCCTAACAATCTTTAAAGGTTAGGTTGTTGCAAACCACAAGTTGTATAATTGTCTTGTCTCAAATGATAATCCACACAAACCACTAGTAAAAATATTTTAAATCCCTACTTAGGAGAGAGAAAAAAAAAAAAAAGGATTGTTATGTATAAAGTGGTAACTCTCTATTCTGTGATTTATGTGTATTTTTGTCCAACAAACAACCACACCAAAAAATAAAATGCATAACTTACTATTTATAGAAAATATGAAAACCATATAAATTGGAGAAATAAAAATTTTCCCCCTCAATAATATACATATATTAATTATATTATAATCTTTAATTTATAAAATATATTTTAATCAAGTCATACTCAATTAACTCCTGACTAATGGCTATTAATGTGTGTGACTCATTTGTTTTCTAATATGTTGGTCCAAATATAAATTTTAATTCTAATTAAATACAATTTATTTTATTTATTTATTATCAATTCAATAATTAATTCATTTATATTTAAAAATCAGGTGCATCGTCTAACAACATGTCATGATCCCTCTAAATATTAGAAAAATTATTAGTGGTTTGACTTAACATTTCAGTTACTAATTTCTTAGTGTAATTAATATGTTTTCATCAATAATTTTTGGACTTAACATTAAAGCATAGATTATGTCTATCGTGTTAAATCTTATTTGTTCTTTACATAATAGTTATTGATCATTTGAATAAGATTTGAAACTTCTTACAAATCTCATTCCACCTTAATGTTGCTAAACATATGGAATTATTTAATTCACCAATGGTGATAAATCCTCTCTTGATAACTCATGTACCCTTATATAGTTCATTATACCTAATGTATGTCACTTATTTATCTCTATTAAGATAACATATTACAGGATCAAATTTAGAGAGTATTAGTTCCATGCATACATATTTATATTCTAAATTTAAATTAGGTATTTAATTCTAATTCTACCTCTCACTCTTTTCTTTCAAGTTAATAGCCCTCCCTATTAATTAAGAAAATCTCAATTAGATCTTTCTATTGCGTTAGGATCTCCTTTAATTTATATAACCGTAAGTGACTCAATAAATCAAAATAAATTAAATTAGGTTGATAACATGGTTTTTTAATCACATCTATATGTGACTCGTAAATCAATTAGGTTATGACTCTTTATCTAAACTATCTTATATGTTTCACCTAACTTAAGCCTTTAACCTTATATGATCACGAGTGACTCATCCATATTATATAGGTTAGTTAAGTAGAACCCAATTTATAGCATTAAGGTAACTTTAAGTAACTCAACAAGTTATCCATGAGTAAAATATAGTTTTATGCATATAAAGTTGGAACATAGTTTTTAATGTTCTCGGCATATTTAATTAAATATTTAATAATCAAATATGTCTCATTCAAAACACATAACATGTGTGTGTATTTCATACATAAAATTTCTACATAAACATACACTCTAAGCTAGTCATTTTAATTGGATGGTTGTGGATGTATCTAAGCTAAATCCCTCGTGTCATTAAAGAGAATTATAGATGGTCAAATCCCAAGTAATTGATACAAATCTTCGATGGTTATTTGCAAGCACCTCGATTGTAACCTTCATTGTCATTTCTTTCTTCATCTTAGATTACAATTCTAAATCCCTATATTATAGCCTTCATCATCATTTCTTTCTTTGTTTTAGATTACAAAATAATTTCCTATCAAAATCATTATATTTCTAAACTACATAACATTTACATAATTAATTAATAAACCTCGAGTTACATTCAAGGGCAATTATATAAGAAAAGAGTTTACAATCTAAAATAAAAATAGAGACAAGACAAGACATGCAGACCCTATTTAATAAAAAAGCACAACCGCATTGGTCTTTAATATCCATAATCATTAATCAAGTATAAAAACATTTTAATATTATGATAAATTACATTGCATACTTTAATTCTAATTATTGGATTCATGTGCTACAATAAAATGATACTTAAAATACTTAAGACTTTTCGATCCAAATTATCCCAAACAAAACAGCTTTTATTTAATATAAATTCTATGAAAAACTATTTTTCAAAATTTAACAAGAAAAATAATCACATTAAAACCTAAATTATTTTAGGATTAATCAAATAAGATCTTCCAGCTTAAAAATGTTCTCTTTATTATAGAAAAAATATTTTTCTAAATATTATTTAATTAATTCTAATCCAATTAAGATATTATAAAACACAAAAAAATTGAATTAAACATTTTAATTCAATCCTAATCCTATTAGGAAAATTAATTTCATAATTAATTTAATGTGTTGATCTCATTAGTATGTGAGATTT
Organism: Salix purpurea; assembly: GCA_027405865.1. NCBI lineage: Eukaryota > Viridiplantae > Streptophyta > Magnoliopsida > Malpighiales > Salicaceae > Salix > Salix purpurea. The sequence goes on from JAOWLH010000036.1 coordinate 672,763, forward strand.
GGTGCCCTGAAATCTGACAAACTCATCTGGTGATTCATTTTCAAATATCTTAATAATTAAATTAAATTAAGTTGAATATATAATTATATATCACAAAGATTAATCAAATAAATCCGGTTTATTCTTACCATTTTCACAGTTTTTGCAATTTGTTGCGCTCCCTTTTCGTTTCTCCAAGTGTTAATTACTGGGGTTGGTGAGTTACAAAACTTCCAAACTTGCTTATAAGATGCCATGCGGGTTTCCAACTAATTATTCATTAATTAGCAGGCAACGTCTTATCACCTGCTCCATTCCTTTCTATTTTTTTGCCTGTCCATGAATGTGTTCTTCCAAAAAAATGGAATATCAAGGGGACGGGACTGATCATATACTTGTTTTCTCTTTCTTTATCTTTTTTTGAATGAAAAAACACTTCCAAACATATAATCACATTCCAAATTATCCTTATTTCATGTCTTCAAACACTAGAAGTCATGTAATTGTAATTGTGTAGGGAGCAAGTGATCCAGGCAAACAAATTTTTGACATTTTGTTCTTACAGAATCTGATCAGCCTTGTATGCGTGATATGGAAGAAGAAGAAGTCGTCCTGCTTTGCTCCTATATTTTTATGCTTCGATTTATGTGGGTGGCATTGAACAACTCCTCCTTTTCAAGAAATGAAACGGGTAGGAAATTAAGGGCTATCGGTTCTGTAGGACCCGACTGTCAGCACCATGGCATTTATGAGATGCATTCAAATTAAGCCTCATTTGACTCTCCCCCACCTAACAGCGTACAGACTGTTTTTAGGGTTCTTGTTAGTGGATGGATTTGTTTCTTTCAAGTGAACCTGTGGCCAGGAGGTAAGGTTTTAGCTGTCGTTCGTATAAATAAGATAATGAAAAAGAAAAACCAACAGAATGTTCTCCCAGTCGATGGACGGCGATAATCTTCACGCTAAGATCTTGTTAGACAAGTGGGGTTGATCAGAGATCTAAAATTAATCCACAAGTTAGATCGCCGGGGTGAGGGTGATAGAGATTGATTTTTCCAAGAATTCTCTGATGGAGTTGCTTAACTGTAAAGTGATGGAAAGATCTTGTAATCATCGTCTACCTGGTGCGGCCTTTACACCCAAACAAAGCATCTCCTTTTTGAAGAGCTAGCACCGGCTATTCTAAGAATTTTATTTTTAATAATTGTATCAGAAGTATTGATTTGAAGCAAGGAAAAGTAATTCAAAAATTCTTTTGAAATGTAAAAATCTCTTCTGCCCTTGCTATTCGCATCAACTTGGAAGTTAAAAGGTAGAAATATATGCAGTATCCACCACAGCAAGCTGAGTGCCCCCGGAATCTCTGTCATATTCTTACTGTTTATTTTCATTGGAATCGTCTACCCTATACTTTTTGTCTTCGCAATATAAAAGCCTTTCTGACGCTGCAGTGGTTCTGTCGTCATCATGGGGTCCGACAGACTTTAAAGAGAAGGCAGAGTCGCTGCCCGGTCACCGTTCTCAAACTTGTGTGATTCAAATCAAAATAAATATGGAAGATTCCAATCTCAGTCAAAGATGGAGTCATATTCGAAATCTTTAATTTGATGAATGATACGATTTGAAAGAGTCAGCAGCAAAACACAGGCAATGAAGCAAAGGGGAAAATCGTAGTGTTTATCATGGCACGGACAGATTTGAAAATTTCCAGCAATCAATCATCTGGTAAAATCCTCTGATAAATGGCAGTGCCGGTTATGCTGGAGCATGCAATCAGTACACTAGTAGTGCCTCTAAGAGAACAGGGAAAAAGGAAACTAGAGGCAATAAAACTGGTTCGTCGCTACAAGAAGTCCACTTCACCCGTAGGATTTTTTACAAGGAAAACAAATTCAATTGAATGTTTTCAAGTCATTCTGTGGAAGATGAGACTCTATCTTATACAGATATAGCGTGTGATAGGATTCACAACAAAGGAACAATTGAGAGCATGCAATTTTTTAACCCGCAAACAGCTATCGAGAACACATTTGTGCGATCAGCTCATCATTATTAATGCTGATTAAATTACACAGATGGAAAGTATTTGTTTAGATTAAAGGGCAGGGAGTAGAATTCCTCACTCCTTGTATCGCCCTTGAATGATTTGAACTTGGCCCACCAGTGCTTCCCCCTGTCTTTCCTTATTGAACTATCTTTTTTATGCAGTGTGTTGTCCAGGAAATAGGCCACGCAGCCCGCCACAAAGGCTTCTGATGCGAAAGGAACGTTTATAATATCGTTGAACTGCCAAGAAAAAAAAGTTACATATATACTTATCAGCCACTGGCAAACTTTTCACAAAAGCAAAAGACAGTTCAGGGGCCGAAAATTTTCATTCATACCCATCTTCCACTTGTGTTGACTGGACCAAAGCCCTTAATTGCAGTGTACTCGTTAAAGTACTGTGGCACCGATAACCCTATGAAAATAGAGAAGCCTAATATGAACATTGTTCGGAAGCTGTTGAGATTACAGAACTGGAGAAAGCTAAGACCACCAGCACCTGGACATCCATATTGAAAAGGACAAATCATTTTTCAGAACCAATCACTATATATCAGAGATTCACATCAGTTTGTGATCAAAATATCAAGATATACATACCCACGTAGGCAAAGAAAAGGCAATATAAACCGGCAAAAATGGATGATGGAATTGAAGCAAAGACTGCCCCAAATTTCCCTACACATTGATTCAAAGTTGAACGGTGTAAGTTAAGAATGGTATACCAACCAAAATGAATCGTACATCAATACAAAAAGCATTCAACAAACTCATATATTGACTTACCAAGAACAGAGAAGAATATCATGAATCCCGCAGATATCTGGACAACCCTACGGCTGCCAACTCGTGTTAAAGCCAGAAGACCAGCATTCTCTCTGCACAGGTAAAGCTCAAGTCAATTTTGAAGTTACTTTATCTAAACTGATAAAAGCTCATGCACTCGAAAGGCTTTCCTAGTGAATCTTACACAGATACTGAAGATCCATTTCCAGTTCCAAACAGCCCAGAAAGCAAAATGGCGACTCCCTGATGTAAAAATAAAATGTTTACATAACAAATATAAAAAAACTCAATATCCATCAGAATTATAATTCGCCAATGTGAAGATCAAATGTGAGCAGAAAAGACAATGCTTTTGAATGACAATTGGCTGTTGTGAAAATGAAAGTCACGGGAATTTGCTTGCCCAACTCCAAGGAAGGAAAATGACATTCTGGTTTCACAGACAGAACTATTGTTGTTGTTTCAAATATATAGTGACCACCAAAATATACAGCTAAAAGTTCCATGTATAAATAAACATCCTTTTCTTGTTCTTATTTAGTATAGATTTGCTTGGAGGGTAAAGAGGTGAGAATTACACTAGGGGCACTTTCTTTACTTGAGTTTGGTAGAGTAGAGAGAATTGGTAGAGCGGTTAACAATTAACACATTTTGGGGATTTAATTGTTAATCTTCAAGAAGAAGAGGTAAAAGCTTTTCAAGGGGGGGAAAGATGTCTTATATTTTCTATTTCTTGAAGCTAGTACCCCATTACCTATATATTTTCCGTACACTATGCATTAAAGGCCCATCAATATATATTTCTTTAAAATTATTTATATTTTAAATTTTGATTTAGCTCTTATTGGGCCAACTGACACTCATAATTTTATAACTCTTATCAAACACATAAAACAACACTACCTAGCACTCTTTACATCCTTAAAAGTTGATTTACACCCTTAAAGCTTGACATGTTAAGATTTCACCTTCATTTTCTTTCCATTTTGCACACAACACATTTTTAGTGCATTGTGTCCGCAACTGTGCATAACAGTGGCTAGGTATCACACTTTTCAAACAAATCTTGGAAATGAAAAGGTTTGCTGGCTGTCACAAAAGGAATTATAGGTTGGGAGGGATTTGGGGGGATTTTGATCATTCAACAGCTTGAAAATGAAAAGTTTTCTACTTTTTGGATCAAATAAAATGTTCAGCTACACAACAGTAAGTCTATACACTGGAGCACATATTTGATGCATGCTGCAGCAAAGCATGAGAAAGACAAGCATTCATACAATATCATTGACATAAAAACAATCATTCAAAACTAAGATAATAAAAAAACATGCAGTTTCAAAAGAAACCAATTCTTTTTATCACCTGCCAGCCAACACCACGGCTAAGAACAGAAGGTGGCATAGGAGTTGCACTTGCAAACCTTGATACAGCAATGAATGCGCCAGTGGACTGCTCATTCATGGAAAGTAATTCAGTGAACTTCCAAGATTAAATAACATAAAAGTTGTATCAAGTAGCATGTATAATCCACAGAATGAATGTTTGAACTGCATCACATGTGGGGAAAAATATCAGATATGAACAAAATCAATTAAAAACAACCTTGAAATTGTGAAAACTGTAGTTTCCAAAAAGAACTTTTATCTATCTCTGGAAGCTATTATTTGTAAGCTCATCCACATTACAACAATCAAAGGATTTATTATTGTATTGGTACCACTAGCATGTGATCAGCATTTACAATGACTTGGCGTTAGAATATAATATCAATGAATGGAAAATAATACCAACAAACTAACAGTAGTGCTGTTATTGCACAAAGCACTTTGATTCTTAGTTTAGGGCAACAGCATAGGATATGCACGAGGGAGAAGTGAATATATGGATGGAAGAATGCAAACCTCAACAAGAGCAACAAAGGAAGCCATCATCATGGCAAATGCTTCACCGGCATCGAATGAAGGTGCTCCCCATTGAAAGGGATATGGAACTCTTATCCTGCAAACCCATAATTCCAATAAGGAATAGTTGATGCCATCCCACAATGCTAAGCCATGATAAAGTAAATTACACTACATTAAAGAAAAATTAAGCTTTAATCAAACTCTTAATCCACTAATACCAATTGGAACAAAAAACTACCCAGCTGATCAAAGGTATGAATACGGTTAAGACGAGATTTGTCATATTTATTTATGTCCAAATCACATAACTGCATCACAAGCACTTCCTAATTGGACTATGACAACTAGTTCATCCAAGCAGTCTCCATCCATGTATGGACCATCTAACCCTTGCCTTTCAAAATCAGCAACCAAGCTCATCAACAGAGGAAACAAGTAAAAAGAGCATTAATTCACACTTTGATTTTCTCCATGGATAAAATGAATTGGTAGAGTCCACTGTGTTCAAAATCTTCCTACACTGGTTTTACCCTTTACGCAGCAGAGTACCTCAATTAACAGACCGGCAGGGATTTACAATCAATAGAAAGGACGACCATTGTAAAGGGAGTACCAGATAATGAGACCAACAGGGATTTACAATCAATAGAAAGGACCATTGTAAGGGATTACCAGATAATCATGAGCCATGCCTATAGGTAGAAAGAGGAAATAAAGACAAGTAAAGATCCACCTATAGCACCACTGGATATGGTCCAGCAGTGCAGGATATGGATGATTTCCCAGGTGGCTCAAGTTGGAATCATTCCGTTGTAAGATAGAAAGGACCATTGTAAAGGGATTACCAGATAATCATGAGCCATGCCTAAAGGTAGAAAGAGGAAATAATGACAAGTAAAGATCAACCTATAGCACCACTTGATGTGGTCCAGCAGTGCATGATATGGTTGATTTCCTAGGTGGCTCAAGTTGGAATCATTCCGTTATGAGCCGGGAAAAAAGAGACCCCATATAAAGGATAAGCCAAGAAGTAAATGCTAAATCATGCATCTGTTTTAAGATGCTGAGACTAACCATGGAGAAGCATCTATAAGTCCGGCACGATCAGTACGGCAAGTTACTTGTGTCCTTGGTGGTGAATTATTATAAGCACCACCCACAGTGAGCAGATGTGCATAAATCCATACAATCACCACTGCGAATATGACAGCAAAACGATCAAAGATATGCCTTCCTGACTTTATCAAATGGGGCATGTACTGCAAAACAAACAAGGACAATTAATAATTCAACCTAACAACAAATATGAGTAATAAAGTCATAATTAGTCAAACGCAAGTGATGACCATACAAAGCGTGATCAAAATAGACAAAACAACTGGGATCCATAACACAGCACAATACCTGTGAAACAAATACTAAAATGATAAGCTCTGGAAGGCCAATCTCCACGCATTTGGCTACCTAAACATTTCAATGAAAAACTTAATGCCCACTGGTAACTAGTTTATACATAATGTGCATGTGCATGAATATGTAGCAGAAGGAAGCTTACCCCAGGAAACCCAAACTCATACAGCCCAAAACCAACGAGGCTTACCAATGGAACAGCTGACAGTGGACTTAAAAACCTGCAGGGAAAAAAGAAAAAGAGAAAACCTTCTAACTTTCTCAGCTATGATGCAGAAGACTGCCAAAGTGAACATTACATATGGCAGAAAAATTGAATGAGCTACAGGATAAGCCAGAGTTTTCCATTGATCAGAAAATTTGTTGATTCTATATGTTGACCATTCATTATATCTGCTTAGCATTAAATGTAATTGATCACAGGGGCACTGCTAAAACATATGCATCGGTCTGGTTCTGAACTAACCTGGTGACATTGCGCCAAAGGCCACTGAAGCCTAGAACAATCTGGAGTGTTGAAGCAACAATGAGGGCACCTTGCGTTGCACGCATAATCCTCTTAAATTTCTGTGTAGGCATTAAAGGTTGTCATAAAGTTACTAACAGGACATTTATCAGTAGGAGTAAAGTGGCAGGAGGGTCAGGTTAAAGTATATAATACACACACCCCTGCCCAGTACCATTGAAATAGTGTAACAAGAATTTTCCTGGGAGCTAATACTATCTCTTCTGTAACATTAATAGAAAGGTGCCTCTTGAAATCCAAACCACAACAGCTTTATACAGCAGAAAATGGCAAGAAATAAAACCTCAACAGGATCTGCTTCATCGCTAAATCGACCAGCAAGGATAATTGAAATTGTGGTTGGGACAAAGGTGAACGAGCCTCCAATAACAGCAGGCAAACGAGTACCAAACAAACTTTGGAGCAATGTGTTCAAACCAGCAACAAAGAGAAGTGTCTGGATCACCTCCGCCTTCTCTTTCTACAAAAACAACAACAAGACCATCATACTCAGTTAAAGATAAACAAAAAGAAATGTCCGTATAATGTTTTTTTTCCCTTGGCCTTACATTTCCTCCTCCCATCTGGGGAACGAGAGCAGAAGGGATGAGAACAGTAGTTCCAAGCATCACAAGGTAATGTTGGAAACCAAGTAGGATAGCTTCCGCTGCAGTACACAATCTTGAAACAATCAAACGCAAGCAAACCCATTTCAGTGATGTATAAAAATAACCAAACACAAAAATACTTACTCCATTTTCAAACACTGTTACAAAAAAATCACTGAAAATAAAAACAGAATCTTAAATATTTTTTTACGAAATAATAATATAGATAATGGAGAGTATGATGTATTAATTTTTAAAATTCATTCAAAAATATTTTTAATGTCATTACATATAAACACATAAACTATCAAAAACTAACAAAAAAATTATTTAAAAAAAAAACTTTCAATTTTTTTTCAAAAATACTTATAAAACACACTCCCAACCAAACGCACTCTCAGCTCAAAGATTACCTTAAAATAAAAATTGCAAAAAATAGAATGATCAGATAATATTTAAACAAAAACATTAATAGTTAATTACAAAAGTAGTTGGGTTTTTGTCTTCCTTTCCTTTTTATAAAAAGAATAGGAAATGGGTTAGTGCACGCGGAATCTTGAAAGAAGAAAATAATGGAGCTTTTGAAATAGTATATACCATAAAGAACGAAAGAAAGAAAGAAAGCTCAAAAAGCTACGTTGAGCTTAAACAAGATTCAGTTTAGAGATAACAAAATTATACTAAAAGAAAGAGATAACAAAAACTCACGCCATGGAGGTGGACTCGTAATGCAATAAGAAATGTTGGGAAGCTGCTCCTTTGGTGGATGTGGTTGTGGCTCCTCAGCCTTTCCTCCTCCTCCAGCCATCAATCGCTTCTTTCCTTACGAAACTGTCTTTTTTCTTCTTTATTTAAAAAAAAATAAATAAATAAATATCAGCAACAAAAGATTGATTCAAAAGGTGAGAAGAACCCAGATCCCAAATCTCGCAGAAAAAAACAGCGAAGCAAAAACTCAACTCAATAATGTGAAATGAGTGAACCAGCTCTCTCTCACTGCTGCCGCTGCTGCTGCTGCTCTAACAACTACCCGTAAAGCACATGATAAAAGAGAAGCTAAAATACTTGGAGAAAGAAAAACGATAAGAAGGGCAAAGAAAAGTTACCTTTTCAACAATGGATATTCCTTTTTCAATCTTAGAAAGCAAGATTTTAAGGTCAAACAAATCATGCACCCCACACCCTCTTCAAAAGAGAGGCTGATGAACAAATAAAAAGTAGCTCTTCTCGTTAAGATTGAAAGATAGAAGCGAAGGAAAAATCCATTTTTCTTTTTTTAAATTTTTTTGTTAGAACAATAAACAATGAAGTAAGGGAGGATGTCTATAAAAAAAACAATGTGCAAGGTGTGAAGTAAAATCTCTCTCTCTCTCTCACACACACACACACAGACATTTTTATTAATATAGTGAAGTTAAGCTACGCACTCTAACGAACACTATTTAATGCGTATTATTATTATTCTTGATACTTACCAACTAGTAATCACTTTCCCTTGTTGTTATTCTGTTATACAAGCAATGTACCGTCATCCAAACATATATTTAGGTGGTTGAACTGTAAGAGCTTAGATTAAAAGTATTTTATGTTTTTAATAAATAAATAAAAAAAAAAAACATACGGTCGTCGAAATCATGGGACGGGAAGGAGGTTGTTTAATCTTTTTTTCTACTCAAAACGCCGGCGGTTTGAGCTTACTTTTTAAGATTATTTATAATATCAAAGATATAATAAAAAGATTAATTCCGAAAAAAAAAAATACAGGTGGCTGGAAGGAAAACACGCCCTTCACTTGGCGAAAGATCAAGCTCTCATTGATTTAACTTCCCGAGAAGGATGCAGTGTAGCAACCCACCCCTAGTTTTTGATACACGTTCTTTGCGTGAAAAGACGGGAATGGCCTTTGAAAGTTGAGCCCATGTGGATTTGTCCTCGCAAACGTGGAATGATTGGAGGGTGGCGAGGTTGGGGTAGATTGGACAATATGCGTGGGGACGAGGATGAGAAGAATATCGGGGTGCCCCAGGAAGAAAGAGGGGCGGGGCGGGGCGGGGCGCAAAAGGTGACAGCCGACACATTCTCTCTCCCTTATCAGCAGTAAATACTAAATACCCTCCCCCAGTCGCTGCTCCATGCCTGCTCTCTATTTCCACTGCCAGCTGGCACCCCTTCGGCTTTGTTCTTCTTCAACGAGAGAGGTTTTCTTTTTTTTTGGGCAAAGCGAAACCCTAGATAGCGATGGGTGAGAATTAAATAAATGAGGACGACAGCTTACGCATTAATCCACGTGCCCAAGAAAGGTTGGTCATTGCGTTCTTGTTGCATTGCTTTCTAAGTAATAAAAATAAAAAAAGTCTAATGGTTGTTTGCTGGTTTGGAATACGTTGTTTTTTAAAATATTTTTTATTTAAAAATATATTAAAATATTTTTTATTTTTTAAAAATAATATATAGAAATAATCTAAAAAAAATAATTTAAAATAAAAAATAAATATTTTTATCAAAAATATTTTTATCAAAAATATTTTCAAAACGTAATGAGTATAATTGTGGTTGAGATTTTTTTAAAAGTGTTTTTTGTTTAAAAAATATTAAAATAATTTTATTTTATTTTTTAAAAAAATATTTTTGATATTAGTATAATTATTTAAAAACATAAAAAAAAATTAAAACAAAATACTTTAAAAAAATATCAACGCTTTAATAATGAATTGGATAGTTTTTTTATTGAATGTTGAGCTCACCTTTTTATTCTCACAAAAATCTTGTCACCGTATTCGTATTTCACCAAATTGCTGTTCAAAAAGAGCAATCTCAAGACCACTCGTGTTTCTTAGCTTCTTTTTTTTCATTTGTTTTGTCATTGTCATTGTGGAATCAATTTCAATTAAAATATAAAAAATATAGTTTTTATTTTTTATTTTTATAATTCTAAAGAAAGAGCTATATTAAAAGATTAACATGATATTTTTAATTTAAAGAGTTACTATTACATATTTGATTAAAAGCACCAAAAGTTGTTTAATATATTTATATGAAAACGTGATTTTTATTATGCTTGTATTGAATAATTACTATTGATAAATAATTATATTAATATTATATATATTAAAATAGAATTGGTTTCTCTAAATAGATATTTTCCATTGAGAGTGCAAATATAAAAAATATTGTATTTATATTATTCAAAAAACAATGTTATTCTAAATAATTTTTTTCTTTTAGAGATGTTATTATCTTGTTCATATATTATCTAGTTGTTTTTTTCATGTTTTTAAATTATTTTGATATATTTAAATAAAAAGTAATTTTACACAAATATAAAATACTTGCGAAATGGGTAAAGACTAAAGACAAGAGAAGAGTTGAACAAGGCAAGGTAGAAAGAGAAAGGCATGGCCCCAGGTCAGCTGTATGGGGGTGGGAGCCGAAAATTCAATTGCTGTTCAAGAAAGTCTTCATCTTTGTAGCGCAAAATATGGGAGCTCTCCACCGACTCCGAGAGCTCCCATGAGGCCATGATAGTTTTTTTTTTACCATCATCGTTTTCCCTGATTTTTTCTATACTCAAGCAAGGTTTTTATTTTCGTTTTCCAGTGCTTTGTTTTTAATTGAGATAGAATGTTTTAATTTCTAAAAGTTTTGGTGTGGTGTTTCCAGGTTATACTATACATATATATATATACTAACCAGCACCTCGTCGCGGCTGAAATCATATTTTTTCAATGTAAAAAATAATTAATTTTTTTTATTATAATATAAATTTAGGAAATATAATAAATTTGTGTAGAATGGTTGTGAAGTCCAAGTTTTTTATCAAATATATAAATTTTTTATCGATATAAATTTATTTGTTTAGTAAGTTTTAAACAAATCAATAATACAAAATTATCATCACCATTAAAAAAAACAAAATGATTCGGATACTTGAATTATCAAATTCACTATATTAAAATTAGTTCATTTTATAATCCAATTTAAATTCAACACGACAAATAAAATATAAATTGTAAAAACACTTGCAATAATCAAATAAAAAAATAAGTGGTTAGTTTTCTATCTACAAAAAGAAAAACATCGTTGAAAATTCATCTCTACGTTACCATCATTATCATGACTATAACAGTTATAATTATTATCAATATTATTTTTCAAACAATTAAAATCATTAAATTGCCTAAAAAATAAAAAAAAATAATCACTAAAATTATTATTATTATTATTGCACAAATAATGAAATTATAAAATCAGTTGACCCGAAAAACATATAAAAATAACAGAAAATACAGAAAAAGAAAAAAGGGAAAAAATAAGAAATATTAATTTTGAAATGATCACTAATATAAATTAAAATTTCAGGATTGAACCGGATAAAAGTAAAATCCCAATAAAAAAAAAATTGAAAGCATAGGTGCATAAATACAAGTAAAAAATAAACATTGTCCAACAAAGACCGAAAAAACAAAAGGAATTGATACCAAAAAAAATTCAAAGAATAAGGGTTGAAACAAAAAATAAAATATATAATTAATTCCAATCAAATGACAAAATTGAAACAAATAAAAACCTTGAGACCAAAACAAATAAAGGCATTTTGAAAAAAAAATGCAGTGTAATTCTTTGAAAAATTAAAAAAATAAGGACCGAAATGAAAAGTAACATATATGACAAATTTCATTGAAGGACAAAATTTTTACTAATTAAAACTTGAATACCAAAAAAATTAAATGAACCAAAAACAAATAAAAAGTCAAAAAAATAAGGATTGACCTGTAATCCAGCATATATAATCAGTTTCAATTTAATGACACAATTGAACAAAATAAAATTTCAATTGAAGAAATCAAGAATAAAAAAGAAATCAAAAAATCAGGTACTAACATAAAACAATCACAAACATGAAAGAGTTGCATGTACTTTCTAACGGCAGGAGAGAGAAAAGGAAAAAAACTAAAAACCGTTCATCTGCGATTCACAGCCACCTTTAACCGACACGCGCCACATCTGGAGCCTGAATGTTGCTTGTATACGATGTGTCTGTAGTGTTTCAAAAAAAGAAATAATAAAAAATAGTAAATTATCTATACACTCCTAGACCCAGTGATAATTACAAAAAAATTGGGATGAAAGTACAACACTACCCCGACTCTAGACTTCTTTTTTGTCTTTTTTTTATGTGGCTATGTTTGTATTTTTACTGTGCACAAATATATGAAAAAAAAAAATAACCCCCTACTGTTCCTCGTTCTTTTGTTAGCATCCAGTAATAAAATAATAGTTTTACCATGCAAAAAATCAAAAATACCATACTTGTCACCTAAAAAAGTAAAAAATGACCATGTTATCAGCGGTTAAATTTTTTGGTATGGGATAAAATGATAATTTTACTGTCACAATCCACAATAATATGTGTCTACATACCGAATAAAAAAAAATGCTACAGTAAGACAACTATTTTAGTTAATTTAAGAAATCAATTTAAAATAAATAAAAAACTTACACAGTTTACTTTTTTAGTTAATATCCAATCCCCTCAACGTCTCTCAACAACACCATTCAAGTGGTTTCCTCCACTCAAAGAGTAAACCATCCCCCCCCCCCCCCCCCCCCCTCCCTCCCTCGTCTCCTTTCTTTTAATGCTTCTCGTCTGTCTGTAATATATAAAGCAAAGGTATGAACCTAATACATCTTTTCTCTTCTGTTTTCACAAATTCAAAAATAATATCGCTATTTGCGGCTTATAATCACTAAGTATTTCTAAGTTTGTATTTTTTGTTTGGGTTTAATCGAGTGGGGGCTTTTATATACTATTGTTGTAACCGACAAAGAAACAAATAGGAAACTCTCGTTTACTTTTACCCATTTTTGATTATTTTATATTGGGTTCTCTCAATCGGTATTTTTCTCTCACAATCCAAATCAGCTACCAAACTTGATTTTGATTCTAGGTATTTTAGATTTTGCTCTTTTATATCTTGATTTGCATTTACTTTTTGCCTCACTGTGTTATATTTTTTGTTTGCTTTCATCTCTCATTGTTTGTGATTTGGGTGATTAGTTTTCGTAGTAGATTTGGTCTTTTGTGTTATTAAGTGATTGATGGTGATGGATATCTAGTCAATGGTTGTTTCGAATTTGGGTTTTAAGTTTTTCCTTGCATAAGAAATGAGATTAAAATGATTTTTTTTCTGGAACGATAATTGATGAACAAACTCAACTCTTACCGGGGTCGAGAAGATGGTTTTGGATTCAACAAAAGAAATTAAGAACCCACAACAGCACACGAAAATAAAAGGGAAAAAATGAAAAACCAAGAAAGCCCCAGTCATCAACACACAACCCCGCGGTCATTAAGGGCAGAATCGTCTGTGCACTGTTGAAATCCACAATAAATCACCTCACATGCTATAGTACACTATACAGTAAAACACCCACACCTTTTATTTATATATATATATATATATATATATATATATATATATATTAATTCAAAAAAGTAGCTCAAATCTAAAAATAAAATTATTTAAAATTATGTAATTTAATATAAAAAAATACACAATAAAATAATTTTTTTGAACAAAATTATGAATATCTATAATATTACGAGAATGTCATCAATCTCGCAAGGTCATTACATTATGTGATTGCTTTGAAATTTTGACGTAATATATATATATATATATATATATATATATATATATATATATATATATATATCAAAAGACTTCTCGTAAAATTTCATCTCAATCTAACGGTTGGATTAAGAGATATGATTGATATTGTTAAACTATATATTATTTTAGAAAAACACTATTTGGACAGAACGGAACAAACGAAACAAAACAGGAACGCTTTGGCCAGTATTTGCTGAAAAATCCGGAATAGATCGAAATTTCAATTGAGGTAAAATCAATGTTGTTTGTCTTGTTTTTTGAACTGGGACGAAATGTTTCAGCTATTTAGACCAAAACAAAACGAAACTAACGACCCTAATTGCAGGTTAAAGTTAAATTCATGTTTCTTGCTCATTTATTGATAATGACACTTCCTTGCTTAAATTAATATTGCACAAATTAGAGCACTTTGATTTATTTCAAATTGTGATTATTGTTAAGATTGATAAATATGTGAAGTAATTTCACAGAGAATTGGAGAATCAAGCAAGGAAGAAGACAGTGTTTTGGAGGGAAAATATAAATTTCGAAAATGTTTGTTATGCTGGTTTTTCAGCTTACACACACAGTACCCATGACTCTTATTTATACTTAAGAGACATTCCTTAGGTATGCATACTCACACGTATGCTTACCATATACCTTACACTAACATTCCCCCGCAATCACAGACTTGCACAAACCAAGCCTGAGATTGTTACAATGAGTGTGAAACAGTGGTGAACTTAACCCCTTTGTTAAGATGTCTACAGCCTACTCTTGAGAGGAAACAAATTGCACAATGAGCTGATTGTTGGACACCCTTTCTCGAACAAAATGGACATCCACCTCAATGTGCTTAGTCCTTTGATGTTGAATTGGATTGAATGACAATGCAATGGCTGAGAGGTTATCACAGAAAAGAACAGGTGGTTGTGATAATTTGATTCCCAGAAATTGCAGCAATTGTTGTACCCAATCAAGCTCTGCTGAAGTGGTAGACAATGCCCGATACCCAGCCTCTGTTGATGACCTAGAAACTGTCTGCTGCTTCTTGGAAGTCCATGAAACTGGATTGGAACCAAGGAATACAATTAAACCTGTAGTAGACCTTCGATCATTAGGGTCCCCAACCCAATCTGCATCACTGTAAGCCAAGAGATCTAAGGAGCCTTTGGTGTAATGAATCCCAGACTGCAAGGTGCCTTTAAGGTATCGAAGGATTCTTTTCACAGCAACAAAATGAATCTGCATGGGTTTTTGCATAAACTAGCATACTTGATGGACAGAAAAAGCAATGTCAGGTCTAGTAAATGTAAGATACTGTAAGGCTCCTACAATGCTGCGATATAAGGTGGGATCATCAAAGGCCATGTCATCATCCTTCAACAATCGCTGGTAAGGAAGACAAGGAGTGGCACATGATTTGGCAGCAAGTATATCAGTCTTAATAAGAACATGTATATATTTTGACTGAGACAAAACCAAACCAGCAGAAGAATGAGAAACCTGAATCCCCAAGAAAAAATGAAGTTCCCCCAAGTCTTTAATCTCAAATTCAGATGCAAGTGACTGAATAACAACCTGAATTTCCACAATGTTACTTCCCGTGACTATAATATCATCTACATAGACTAGCAAAATGGTTATACCAGCCTCAACATTTTTGACAAACAAGGAAGAATCAGAATATGTGGATGCAAAACCCAGAGAAGGTAAAAAAGTTATAAACCTGTCATTCCAAGCTCTAGGGGCCTGCTTGAGACCATAGAGAGACTTGTGTAACTTGCAGACTAGGTGAGGATGAGTGGAATCTGAAAACCCAGGAGGTTGAGCCATGAACACCTCTTCCTGAAGAGAACCATGCAAAAATGCATTCTTAACGTCAAGTTGCCTT
Source organism: Salix purpurea (assembly GCA_027405865.1). Classification (NCBI taxonomy): domain Eukaryota; kingdom Viridiplantae; phylum Streptophyta; class Magnoliopsida; order Malpighiales; family Salicaceae; genus Salix; species Salix purpurea. The sequence goes on from JAOWLH010000036.1 coordinate 688,551, forward strand.
AAAGGCCATTCAAACTGTGTAGCAAGGGCTAGGACAAGCCTGACAGTTGTTGGCTTAACCACAGGGCTGAAGGTTTCCCCATAATCCAACCCAGGCTCTTAACTAAAACCTTGAGCAACTAACCTAGCCTTGTGTCGAGCAATAGACCCATCAGCATGTCTCTTGATCTTAAAAATCCACTTGCAGCCCACTAAGTTTTTATGAGCAGGAAGGGCCACTAGACTCCAAGTGCCCTGTGTTCGAAGGGCTGACAATTCTTCCTTCATGCTCATTGAATATAACATGTCGTGAAATATATGTACGATTTGCAACAACATCAAAACACAAACACCCTTTATATTGATTTGCATATCCTAAGAAAATACACATTGTGGTCTTAGGTTGCAATTTGTTGTCATTGTAGGGACGCAATAAAGGAAAGCAAGCACAACCAAAAATGCGCAAATGGGAGACAGCAGGGGCAAATTTGAAAAGCATCTCATAAGGGGATTGATTATGCATGACTATGGAAGGCATTTTATTGATTAAATACAAGGTTGTGTGTAGGGCAAAAGTCCAGAATGAAGAGGGAAATTTAACATGTTGCAGAAGGGTGATAGTGGTTTCTATAATATGTCTACTCTTACGTTCAGCTAGGCCATTTTGTTCAGGAGTGTAAGGGCAGGATTTTTGATGAACAATGCCTTTAGCATGGAAAAACAACTTAAGCTTTTGACTAGTGTATTCCCCACCCCCATCACTTTGAAGTATTTTGATTTTAGAAGAGAATTGGGTGTCAACATAATAATAGAAGGCAATGAATACAGAATAAACATCACTCTTGTTAACAAGTGGAAACAACCAACAATATCTGGAATACTCATCAATAAATGTCACATAGTATTTATAGCCGTCAATTGACAAACATGGAGAAGGACCCCATAAATCACTATGTATAGTTTGAAATGGGATTACAGACTTTGTATAACTGGAATGAAATGGAAGTTTAGAAAACTTTCCTTGAAGACAATTATGACACATAGATGAATTTGAATCAATTGAACATGCAATATTTGTTTTTTGTAACATCAATGCAGCAATCCTATTTGTAGGGTGGCCTAATCTGTTGTGCCAAGTACAGGAGAAGACTAACTGACACTGAGGTTGAAGTTTGAGATATGCTGGACTAGAATGAGGAACAAAGGGCAGAGGATAAAGTCCATTACTGCACTGTCCTATGTAGATGATCCTCCCCGTGGCCCTGTCCTGAATCCAAAAAGAAAATGCATCAAAGATTAGTCTATAGTTGTTATCCAAACACAAGCGATGTACTGATAATAGATTTTGTGTAAGTTGGGAAACATATAAAACTGATTTCAGTTTAATGGAAGCATGGCTTGTAGGAATAATAGAGGTTCCAACATGAGATACCAACAAACCTTCACCATTGGCAGTTTGAACTCTGTCATTAGCAGGATAGGGAGCAATCAAGGACAAGTTTGACAAGTCAGCAGACATGTGATTTGTAGTCCCAGAATCTGCAAGCCAAACTGAAGATGAAGGTTGAGGCTGAGATGAAGGGAGGACAATATTCATTGCTTGCATTGTCTGTTGATGGGGAGATGCATACGAAACTGAACCACTGAAATTTGGCCCTTCAGAATACATAGCCTTATGTAGCTGTGGTTGTGGAGCTTGAGGCTAAGGAGATGAGTACAGTACTGAACCACTGAAATTGTTCATCCCAGAACCACTGAAATTGTTCATCCCAGACTGCATACCTTGGAAATTCTGGGTGTGTGAGGGTTGAGACTGAGACAGTGCAAATTGGGTTGATCCCATAGAGTTTGGACCACTACTATTATAGTAGCAAAACCATGATGTATGATTAGTCCTTCCACAAATATTACACTGAATTCGGTCATCTCTCTTATTTCCATACATAGGGGATGTGTGACCTTCAAGTTGACACAACTGACAGATAGGCACATGAGGCATATTTGAGTTAAAATAAGGAGAGGAGGCTGGGTTAGACACACCAGAAGTCATTGAAGGGGAATCACGTGTTTGAGGTTTTGAGTAGTTCCTCAACCTTGGTTGAAATCTCCCCCTTCCCCTAGGCCTATTAAATGATCTATACCCCCAGTGCCAAAGTTGTTGCATGTATGGGTTCTTTGAGGTATTTGAACATATGAACCAGAGGGATTAACAGATTTTAGAATTGTGGTGTGCATGGCAGTAAGGAATGAGGACGAATCAGTATTGATGGTGTCTACAATCTTTTCCTCAGCTAGTAATTGAGACCTAAAATCTTTTAAGGAAATAACATTCTCTCTGCCTCGCACAACACATCTGAATGTATTGTATTCAGAAGGCAAACCGTTCAAAGCTAATATCACAATATCTTCATCCCCAAAATACACACCAGCAGCACTTAAGTAATCCCTAGTTTCTTTGATTTTCAGAAGGTATTGGCTAATTGAATCAGTTCCTTTCCTTATATTCTGTAAATCAGATTTCAATTGAAAAATGCTAGTCTTAGATACTGATGAAAATTGTTCTTTCAGCCTAATCCATAAATCCCTAGAGCTAGTACTTCCAATTGCACATGACATCAATGGGAGACAAAGTGGCAGTAACCAGTTGCATGATTGCTCGATCATGCATCTTCCATACCAGTATTTCATCACAATCAACAGTAGAGGAGGAATTAGAAAAATTCATACCACAGTCTACGGCTGAAGCAGAGGACGCAGAAGAAGGACAGAGATGAGACCCATCCACGAAGCCATAGATGCCATAGCTTTCCAGTAGCAATTGCATTTGAAAATGTCAGTTTAGGTAATTTGTGTCATCGAGCTTGACATTCACGGAGGTGGAGACAATAGAAATTAGGGTTGTAATTGGAGATTGGAGGATTTGAAGTTGGGCTGTTGTGACCATTTTCTTTGGTTGAGTATTGCACAGAACCAAACTTGATTTTGATTCTAGGTATTTTAGATTTTGCTCTCTTATATCTTGATTTGCATTTACTTTTTGCCTCACTATGTTATATTTTTTGTTTGCTTTCATCTCTCATTGTTTGTGATTTGGGTGATTAGTTTTCGTAGTAGATTTGGTCTTTTGTGTTATTAAGTGATTGATGGTGATGGATATCTAGTCAATGGTTGTTTCGAATTTGGGTTTTAAGTTTTTCCTTGCATAAGAAATGAGATTAAAATGATTTTTTTTTGGAACGATAATTGATGAACAAACTCAACTCTTACCGGGGTCAAGAAGTTGGTTTTGGATTCAACAAAAGAAATTAAGAACCCACAACAGCACACGAAAATAAAAGGGAAAAAATGAAAAACCAAGAAAGCCCTAGTCATCAACACACAACCCCGCGGTCATTAAGGGCAGAATCGTCTGTGCACTGTTGAAATCCACAATAAATCACCTCACATGCTATAGTACACTATACAGTAAAACACCCACACCTTTTATATATATATATATATATATATATATATATATATATATATATATATATATATATATATATATTAATTCAAAAAAGTAGCTCAAATCTAAAAATAAAATTATTTAAAATTATGTAATTTAATATAAAAAAATACACAATAAAATAATTTTTTTGAACAAATTTATGAATATCTATAATATTACGAGAATGTCATCAATCTCGCAAGGTCATTATATTATGTGATTGCTTTGAAATTTTGACATAATATATATATATATATAAATATATCAAAAGACTTCTCATAAAATTTCATCTCAATCTAACGGTTGGATTAAGAGATATGATTGATATTGTTAAACTATATATTATTTAAAAAAAAACACTATTTGGACAGAACGGAACAAACGAAACAAAATCGAAACGCTTTGGCCAGTATTTGCTGAATAATCCGGAATAGATCGAAATTTCAATTGAGGTAAAATCAATGTTGTTTGTCTTGTTTTTTTAACTAGGACAAAATGTTTCAGCTATTTAGACCAAAACAAAACGAAACTAACGACCCTAATTGTAGGTTAAAGTTAAATTCATGTTTCTTGTTCATTTATTGATAATGACACTTCCTTGCTTAAATTAATATTGCACAAATTAGAGCACTTTGATTTATTTCAAATTGTGATTATTGTTAAGATTGATAAATGTGTGCAGTAATTTCACAGAGAATTGGAGAATCAAGCAAGGAAGAAGACAGTGTTTTGGAGGGAAAATATAAATTTCCAAAATGTTTGTTATGCTGTTTTTTCAGCTTACACACACAGTACCCATGACTCTTATTTATACTTAAGAGACATTCCTTAGGTATGCATACTCACATGTATGCTTACCATATACCTTACACTAACAATTATAAGTGTTTTTTTTATTGTTTCTTACTTGAAAATATTAGATTAGTAAAAAATATATAAATAAATACATGTGATTTTCATACTTTTTATATGCTTATTCTTCTTAATTATTACACAATTGTTTTACTAAAATATCAACTAAGATAGTCGTCTCTTTTAAGAAGAAAGCTAAAACAAATTGTTCTTTCATTGTACACACAGACTAAAATTATTGTGGATTGGAACAGTGAAATGACATTTTTGCCCCCATGTGTGCCTCAGGTTTAACGCTGGAATCAGGGGTAGTTTAGCATTTTTCACAATTTTGTGCATAGTAAAATAATTCTTCTAGCCCATAGCAAGACAAAAACAAGGTTTTTCCTTCACGGGTATCTCTATGAGCAATACACGCACTACTGATCTGCCCCCATAAACGACAAAAAGCCTCATTTGGCATCAAGGGTGAGACCGTAATTTTCATTGTTTCTAATTATATTTAATTCTGGAATGAACACTATCTTAGGTACGCTAATATTGATATACCCCTATATAAGACAAAATACAAGAATTAGTTGTAGGAGTGATTAGGTAATTGACCATGTTTAAAATAATATTTTCGACTAATTGCAGCAGGCGCGTCCAGAGGACGCGCGTGCGGTTTCTGAGCTCCTGCCCCCTTCGTGCGACATGTGCAGGCTACTTCGACAGTGAAAAATGTTGATCCGGCATGTCACCAGATGCGCCTCCATGTCCTCCGCCTAATGGCGAAGCGCGTTGCATTTAAAGGTGTCCGGAAAACTCCAATTCACCATCGAACGTTTATTCCCTCTTCTCTCCTGCCGGCAAAAGTGTGTTCCAGCCCTCAGTGTTGTGCAAGTTTTCATTTCAGTCCCTTATCTTTTGAATGTGTTCTACATTCCTGATTGATGGTATACAAATTTTGATTTGTTTCAGTTTTGCCCTTCAATGGAAATTATTTATATATTGCATTTTCATTTCGGTGCTCAGTCTTTTAATTTCTGAATTGGTCTGAAATCCCTAATATATTCGGTATCAAAATTCTGATTTGTTTCAATTTTATCCTTCAATAGCAATTGATTATAAATTCAAGTTTCATTTCGGTCCCTAGGCTTTTAATTTCCAATTTGGTTTGATTTTTTTTAATTTTTTCGGTATCAAAGTTTAGATTTGTTTCAATTGTGTCCTTTAAATCAAAGTTCATATACATTTTTTTTTATTTCGGTCCTTATACTTTTAATCTTTAATTTTATCTCAATTCCTTTATTTTTATATATATATATATATTTCTGAAATGGTTGTTATTTTTGTTCATGCTTATACGTACATGTTCTTGGTTTTTGTACTTATTTTTTATTTCCTCTATTATTATTATTTTTAAATAATATATAAATTTTAATTTGTGTTAGTGATTATTTGAAAAATGATATTTAGTATTCTTTTTCCCTTTTGTAAAATTCTTTATTATGTATTCTTCAAGACGAATAATATTTTAAAATGTAATCTATTTTTTTGTCATTTTTTTTTCATTATTTCTTTTTTTTTTTTTGTTAATATTTGTAGCTCTGAAAATTTCTAATTATTATAGATAAGGCATTCAAAATAATGATAATAATTATTTGTAAAAAACATTTCCTATAATATATGAGACTAAGTATATATTTGTTTAATATTAACAGATATATATATATATATATATATATAAGTGACCTATTTGAATTCTGAAAATACAAAATTAATTTATTATCAGTGTTATAAAATACTTCTAATATAATAATATAAAAAATAAATCTTACAAAAAAATAAAAAATAAATCTTTTTTAACCAAAAAAATGTTGTCATCGATAGTATGACCAATAATAATTAAAATATTAATTATGTATATGATATTTATAATGAAAGCTATAAGAATTGTGATAAAAATTCATTGGTCAATATTTGTTTTGTGGAAAAGAAGTTCTGTGTCTTTTTTATGTATGATAATTTAGCTCTCATATTACGTTAAAAAATATATGAAACTGCGTGTTGACAAGACAAGTAGAAAAAATATGTCTAATTATCTACAATAATAAAATAAAAATTTCCCTGCATTTCGCTACATTCAGCACCAAATTTTTGAGCATGTAATAAAAAACAAATTGTTATACATTTGAGTTAAATAATCAACTTAAAAATTTGAAATAATCAATTATATCTCACACAAAAACAATCAACTTTCTACATAGAAAAAAAAAACTAATCATTTCTAATAAATTTTATCAAAAAAGTTTTAGCAGTAGCAACATTCAATAATTTTTAGACGGAAAAGAAAACCCTTTTCTAACAAATTTTATCAATTATAATTTTACTAATTAAACATTAAATTAACCAATTACAACATGCACAAAATCAGTCAGTTTCATATATAGAAAAAAAGTTCAGCACATCACGATGGCAAGTTAGCTCGTTTCTACCTAAATCATTACACCATGTCTAACATTTCAAGGCCAAAGTGTCTCTATATATTATTGTTTTTCTCTTTTTTTTCTTACTTAGATTTTGATTTTCTCTCTATGAATTTATTAAAAATTATTAGAATTGATTGTTGAAAATTTGATAATTAAGTGATTTCTTATAGTGAGTATTTAGTTATGTGTTTGAGATTGATTGTTGATACAATTCATTATATGATCTAGTTTTGGATTGTTGGAGCTTAATATCTTCCCATCATATTAAAATTGATAATTAAGTTTAGGTTAATATAAAAAAGATTTACTTTATAATAGGTTGTATGTTATTAACTTTATATATTGTTATTGTTTTATTTATTTATTCATCTAATATGAGATGCTTGGTTTTTAATATATTTTGAAAAGGTAAGTTTTTTCTTTCTCTAAAAACTAGTGGTTGAACGTATATGAGCTAATCATCCTTTTTTAAATTGTTTTTATGATCAGATACAGAGTTTTGATGATCAATTGTTGTCAACCTTTTGATTTATCATTGAGTTTTAGATTATTTTTTTTATTTTTTTCCTTTAAATTAAAAAGAAACTACAATTAGAAACTTAATCATTTATGAAGATAAATTGTAGCCTTGCAAATCAAATAAAATATAAACCTCTAAATTTATCCTTATTATGTTTAAAATAACACCAAAAATAAGAAAAAAATGACAAAAAAATAAATATACAAAAGTATTAAAGAAAAACTATAAATTATAATAAGTAAAAGAAAGTGGTATGTACCAAAATATCATGAGTGACCATCAATTTATTATCTTTATATAAAGTCACTAAGATTATATTTCAAATAAATAAAAAATTTTAATCATATACAATTGTTTGTGATATATAAGGTTTTTACATTTTGAATCCTAGCTTAATCAATACTACTTTATCTCCTTTATCTCTTATTAGTAATTGTACATGTTTATATTCTACAATTCATTTGAATAATTACTAGGAGGAATTTAAGGGATCATGATAGATGATTAATCATATTGATTATCTACTTGACCCATTTCTTTCCTCTATAAAAAAAAACACCAATTAGATAAAAACTAATAATCAAATTTAATACGTTTTTCTTTGCTAAGAGAATAAGAGCTATAAAGAGATAAAAATAGGAATGCAATCGGGAATATTTTCTACGATGATTGTCTCATCATTTATCATGGCTAATAATGGTACATAATTCAATCTTATGATATATATATATATATATATATATATATATATATATATATATATATATATATATATATATATATATATATATATATATATATATATGCATAATACCCATATATCATGATCTATATTCATCTTCATCGATAAACATTATCCATACAATAAACAATCCATTAAAGAAAATAAGGTTCGCATAAACGTACAATATTGCAGTTTTCATAACTAAAGCTTTTGATTAGAAATATGCATACATAGATATGATTTACATTCTTAATCTACTGGTGGAACCTTCCGATTTACACAAAAAAAGTTTTACAAAATTATGCATTCTATACATTGCTTCATCCTAAAAATAACTTAGTTTCGAATGTAATCTACGTGGTTCTTAGCCAAAAGTAGTACCCTTTTTGTATTAGGTTCCCTAGACCACCCGTGGCTGTGACGTCCCTGCAGTAGCACAACATTTAATGAAATGCAATTACTTAATACTAGTACTAAATAATTCTAATCAAATGACTAATCGGTTAAAAAGACACTATTAAATTGAAAGTTCTGTATATATATAGTGCAATCTACTTGTAAAATTTATAGGGACTCCATTCCTCTTTTCGAGCAACATTATCATTACTCCAATTATTATTTTAAGACACTCATATCTGAGGTCAACCATTCTTTTATTCTGGTCATCCTTTAGCTGTAGCTAAACACTCATTTATCCCGGCCGTCCCTTTTGGACGCCATTAGCCGTAGCTAATCAATCATTTATCCCGGCCATCCTTCCGGACGCCATTAGCCGTAACTAATCAATCATTTTTCCCGGCCATCCTTCCGGACGCCATTAGCCGTAGCTAATCAATCATTCATCGTTCCGGACGCCATTAGCCGTAGCTAATCAATCATTTATCCCGGCCATCCTTCCGGACGCCATTAGCCGTAGCTAATCAATCATATAACCCGGTCATCCTTTCGGACACCATTAGCCGTAGCTAATCAATCATTTTCCACATTTACGCATTCATTAATTTAGTATAAACCTCATCGTATTTTGTATAATATTCAATTTAAAATACTTCTCACATGATGTAAGAATAAAGGAATACAAATCACTTACTTGTTTTACTTCGGGGTTGTTCCTGTCTGGTCGATGGTTCAATCCCGACTGTTCCGCCTGCGACATTAATGTCTAAAAATTAGCATACTTCTATTTTCAATTTCACATTCATCAATATACTTATTTCAACAAATTTCAGCCGAACAGGCTTACAACTTTCAATAAAATTTACCAACAATTTTTAATCATGAACCCACAAATTTTCTAGCGCAATACATACACGAAATTTCAGCAACATTACCCATCAACTCTCATCCTAAGTCCACATTTTCCAGCCCAATTTACTCATGAAAATTTCAGCAACATTACCCATAAATTTTTCATCATAAACCCACATTTTCCAGCACAATCACACATAAAAATTTCAGCAACATACTCATCAATTTTTCATCAAAATCCCACATTTTCCAGCACAATTTATACATGAAAATTTCAGCAACATGCTCATAAATTTTTCATCATAAACACCCATTTTCCAGCACACTTCACACATAAAAAATCCAGCAACATACTCATCATTTTTTCATCAAAATCCCACATTTTCCAGCACAATTTATACATGAAAATTTCAGCAACATACTCATCAATTTTTCATCATAAACACCCATTTTCCAGCACATTTCACACATAAAAATTTCAGCAACATACTCATCATTTTTTCATCAAAATCCCACATTTTCCAGCACAATTTATACATGAAAATTTCAGCAACATACTCATCAATTTTTCATCATAAACACCCATTTTCCAGCACACTTCACACATGCAACTTCAACAATTTCAGTGCAATTTCAGTACAATTTCGAGTTCGAGCCTTGGGTATGCAGCTGCTTTAAAACTCGCTTGGGAGAGCTTTGCCACCTTTAAGGGTCCTACCCGGCTCGAATCCGGATTAGTCGGCAGTGGCCGGATTACCGGATGGTTTCTACCAAAAAAAAAAAAAAAAAAAAACAATTTCAGTACATATTTATTCAAAAATTCCAACAAAACCCCCCCTTAAACAAGAAAAATCAGCCCCCTTTCACATAATTAATTAATTTCATCATCATTTTTTTTCATATATTTTCTTTGTCTTCCAATTCATGTTGTTTCATCTTTTAAGAGGAACAAGAAAAGAAGAGAGTTTCATGCCACTTATCGTATCTCACTATTTTTTTTCGAAAGCTTTGATACTCTTCTTCCTCTTCTCGGCTACTTCACTATTTTCCCTAGGTCTCAACTACCCATACACATTCACAAAGTCTTCTCCTTTAATATAAGCTTAGGGTTCGGTTGGGAAGAGAAGAAAATGGGGTGGGAAGAGAAGGAGTTTGTTCGGCTGGGAGGAGGAAAGAAATGAGGTGAAAGAAAGAAGATGGGTTCGGCTGGGAAGGGAAGAAAATGAGGTGAAAAGAGGGAAAATGGTTTCGGCTGGGAAGAGAAGAAAATGAAGTGAAAAGAGAAAAGATTGATTTCGGCTGGGAAGAGAAGAAAATGAAGTGAAAAGAGAAAAGGTTGATTTCAGCTGAGAAGAGAAAATGAAGTGAAAAAAAAAGAGGAAATTTGTTCGGCTAGGAGGAGGAAAATTGGGTGGGGAAAAAAATCCCCACTCCCTCTCTCCTCTTGTATTTATATTCATGAAATGAGGGGATTTGTTTGGGGTTTGGGTTAAATATGTTCTAATCCTTGTTTCGTTCTATCTAAAACCGGTTTTGTTCTTCTTCTTTTCCCCCCTTTTTATTTATAAAACGAACTTGTCTTCATTTCTTATATATATATATATATATATATATATATATATATATATATATATATATATATATATATATATATATATATATATATAATGTTTTTTTTTCCCGGGTGTTTACATTCTTCCCTCCTAAATATGAATTTCGTCCTCGAAATTTAAGGGGTTTAAATATTCCATACCTGATATTTCGAATAATTCTGGGTATTTTTTCCTCATCTCATATTCTCTCTCCCAAGTTTCCTCTTCTATCTTAGCATTTCGCCATAAGATTCTAACGATAGGGATCTTTTTGTTTCTCAACTCCTTTTCACCTTTATCTAGTATCCTTGTGGCCTTCATTTCCAGCGTTAATTTATAATTGACTTCAATTGGAATCTGGGGTAGTATTCTAGCGGGATCTACATCAGCCTTTCTTGATAAGGAAATATGAAACACATCATGGACCTTAGCTAGCTGTGGAGGTAAGTCTACCTTGTAGGCTACTGGTCCCACTCGCTGTAGAATTTTGAAGGGTCTAATGTACCGAGGGGTTAATTTTCCTCTCAAACCAAATCGCAATATATTTTTCCATGGGGCTACTTTTAAGTACACTTGATCCCTTGTACAGAACTCAAGGGGTCTCCTCCTCACATCATCATACTTCTTCTGTCTATCCTGCGCGGCTTTGATGCGATCACGGATAATTCTCACTTTGTCCGTGGTTACTTGGACCAGCTCTGCACCATATAACCTCCGATCTCCAATTTCTTCCCAACACAAGGGTGTTTTGCACCTCCTACCATACAAGGCTTCATATGGGGCCATCCCTATTGTGGCTTGGTAACTATTGTTATAGGTGAATTCTATCAATGCTAGGTGTTCCTCCCAGTTTCCCCCAAATTCTAGTACACAGGCTCGTAATAGGTCTTCCAAAACTTGGATGACCCTTTCTGATTGTCCATCCGTTTGGGGGTGAAACCCGGTGCTCATATCCAATCTGGTCCCCAAAGCTTGCTGTATGCTGGGCCAAAGTTGAGAGGTGAATCTAGGATCTCGATCCGATACAATGGACACCGGAATCCCATGGAGTCGTACCACCTCATTTATGTAGATTTTGGCAAGCTTGTCCACCGAGTCAGTCATCTTTATAGGCAGGAATAGTGCGGACTTTGTCAACCGATCTACAACAACCCATATTGCGTCACTTCCCTTTCTCCCCTTAGGAAATCCCGACACAAAATCCATTGTTATCATCTCCCATTTCCACTCTGGAATTTCTAATGGTTGTAGTGGTCCCGCAGGCCTTTGGTGTTCAACCTTGACTTGTTGACATATACCACACTTTGACACATACTCAGCTATCTTTCTTTTCATGTTCGGCCACCAGTAAAGAAGTTTCAGGTCTCGATACATCTTACTGCTGCCAGGATATATGGAGAGCTTGGACTCATGTGCTTCTTGTAGAACCATCCGTTTGATTGTTTCATCATTAGGTACGTACAATCTTTGCCCCAACATCATGGACCCATCATTTGCTATCCTAAATTTCATTTGTACACCAACCTCCACATTCCTCCTAATCTTGGATCCAACCTCGTCCTGGAGCTGAGCTTGTAGTATTTGTTCCCGATACGTTGGTCGTACCAAAAATTGAGCTACTAACCCACCTCCGACATTTACGTCTAAATTTGCACCCATCATTTTCAATTCCGTCAATTGCCGCTCCTTCCCTATCATTAACCCTTCTAGGGTGGCTTTATTTTTTCGACTGAGGGCATCTGCTACCATGTTTGCCTTTCACGGATGATATTCTATGGTGCAATCATAATCCTTAATGAGTTCCACCCATCTTCTTTGTCGCATGTTTAATTCTTTTTGTGACATTAGGTACTTTAGGCTCTTATGATCGGTAAAGATTTGGGTTCGAGATCCGTACAAATAATGTCTCCATATCTTTAAAGCAAACACTACAGCAGCCAACTCCAGATCGTGCACCGGGTAATTCACCTCATGAGTCTTTAACTGCCTTAATGCATAGGCGATCACCTTCCCATGTAGCATTAGGACACACCCCAAACCTTTTCCCGAAGCATCATTATAAACCACAAAACCTTCTGTCCCTGAGGGAAGGGTTAACACTGGAGCGGTGGTGAGCCTTTTTTTCAATTCCTGGAAGCTCCTTTCACACTCCTCCGACCACACCCATTTCTTATTTTTCCGAGTCAGCTGAGTCAAAGGTGTCACAATCAAGGAAAAACCTTCGATAAACCTCCGATAGTATCCTGCAAGTCCCAAGAAGCTACGTATTTCAGTAACTGAAGTCGGTCTTTCCCATTTCAAAACTGCTTCAACTTTTTGGGGATCTACAAAAACACCTTCTGCCGATATAACATGTCCTAGAAACATCACCCTCTTCAGTCAAAACTCACATTTACTCAGTTTCGCATATAACTGATGCTCTCTCAATATTTGCAAGATTTGTCTCAAATGTCCTTCGTGTTCCTCGAAAGACTTCGAGTATACCAATATGTCATCGATGAATACTACTACAAATTTATCAAGACAGGGTTGGAAAATCCGATTCATTAAGTCCATGAAGAAAGTTGGAGCATTCGTCAATCCAAACGGTAACACCAAAAACTCATAGTGTCCATAACGAGTTCTAAATGCAGTCTTTGCTACATCTGCCCCTTTTATCTTCATCTGGTAGTACCCTGATCTTAGATCTATTTTTGAAAATATCCTCGCTCCTTTTAATTGATCAAACAAATCATCTATTAGAGGTAACAGATACTTGTTCTTCTTTGTTATTTTGTTCAACTGTCGGTAATCAATGCAGAGCCTATGGGTTCCATCTTTCTTTCTCACAAATAAGATTGGCGCTCCCCAAGGAGAATTACTGGGCCGTATGAACCCTTTGTCTAACAATTCTTATAATTGGGTCTTTAACTCGTTCAGTTCTGTTGGGGCCATCCGGTAAGGTTGTTGCGATATAGGTGGGACTCCAGGGAAAGCGTCTATGGACACCTCTACCTCCCGTTCTGGGGGTAATCCCGGTAATTCCTCGGGAAACACATCTGGGAATTCCCTCACCACAGTAATATCTTTCAATTGTGGGCCTTCATCATTGGAGTTTAAAATGTACGCGAGGTACTCTACACACCCTTTTCTCAATAGTTTCTGGGCTGTTACTACCGATATTATGGCAGCCGGTTTGAACATTCTTTCTCCCTCAAAATTTTTTTTTCTCCTTTTGAGGTTTGGAAGGTAACAGTTTTAGCATAACAATCTATTAGAGCTTTGTATTTATTCAACCAATTCATGCCTAGAATTAAGTCAAAATCATGCAACACCAAGGGAATCAGGTCTACTTCTATTTCGCACCCAGACAGGCTAATCCCCACATTTAAATACACAATATCGGTTTCAACCATGTTTTCCATTGGAGCTCCAATTAAAAATCCCCTCTCTACCATCTCTACCCCCTTTCCCAATTTAGTGACAATCTTTTTATCAATGAAAGAGTGTGTGGCACCAGGGTCAAACAACACATGCACATTAAAATCATTTAATCGTAGAGTATCTGCCACCACATCTGATGCAGCCCTGGCTTCCTCCTGTGTCAGATGAAAGACCCTTCCCGGGGTCCTATCATTATGCGCTCTCAGTCTTCCTCGACTGGGGTTTGCTCCTGATTAAGAAGATCTCACTGGCTTGTTCATTGTGACTGACTGTTGAGAGCTCTGACCAGGCTATCTATAGCTTTGTATTTGTTCGGTTTTCCTTTTTGGGCAATCCCTCTTGAAATGTCCCCTTTCACCACAATAATGACACCCTTGACTCAAGTACTGACAATTCTTCCACCTATGCCCTTCACCTTTGCACACAAAGCATCGCCCGGGGGAAACTAAGCAGTCCCCAGGATGTTTTTGTCCACATTTTATACAAAAAGGGTAATCTATCCCCTTGCGATCACCCGTTCCTGTTGAAACGTTTTCCTTTGAGTACGATTGTCCGATCATCACCCTCCCACTTGACTGTTGGTGTGACGAAAACATCAAACTCCCTTTTTTTCTGTACTGATCATGCTCTCCGCTCTTCCCTTTTTTCGGAAATGGTGGTCTACTGCTGTATAAATCCCCATCTCTCTTTCTGCTTATACTCTGATGTCCCCCATGGCTCTCTCCAATGCAAGCCTCTAGAGCTTGAGTAGCTTCAATTAAACCTCTATCTGTTTTAAATTGTAAGGCAATTAATCCTTGTCTCAAATCCTATCGCAACCCATCTCTCAACTTTTCAATCATATGTTCCTCTGTCGGCACATAATGTGGGGCAAACAATGATAAATCATGAAACCTCCGTTCATACTCCAATACCGACATATCCCCCTGCTTTAAAGCCAAGAACTCTTGTTCTTTCACCTTATGGTGGTATCTGGAATAAAATTGATTTTCAAACTCTGTCTTGAAGTCACTCCATACTAGTGTCTCGGCCGCACGTCTCATCTGAACCGTTTCCCACCACGTCATGGCCCTATCAGATAGTAGTTGAGTTGCACAGTTTACCTTCAAACCCTCAGGTATGTTTATTTGGGTCATGGTCTTCTCTACCTTTCTAATCTATCTCCCGGCTATTTCTGCATCATGCTCCCCCAAAAACGGTTCACAACCCATTTCCCTCATACTTTTGCCTAGACGTACCAATGGCACCACATTATCCGTGGTAGTGCTAGGTATAGGGGCTACTTGTGGAATCTGCGTGGTGGGAGTCATACGTGTTGCTGTACCTGCCATGCCTTCCATCACTGCCTTAACTATTTGCGCAAGAAGTCCAGGGTCTACACATTGTGGGGGTACCCCGGTTGGAATAGTTGATGGCTGTGTTTCTGATCTTTCTTGTTGTTTTGTTGCAACGGGAGGGACCTCCCTGGTCTCATTTGGTCTCTCGTCTTCCTCTGTAGCCCCAGTTCCCCTTTGCAAAATTTCGGGTAACATCATTGGAGCGTGAGATGCCGAATCATCCAAAGGATCCTCGTTTTGCCAGCCTTGAGCACTTTGATTCCTACCCCTCCTTTCAAAAGAGGGCAGCCCAGTTCGTGTTCCTTGCCGGGTGCGTACCATCTTGAAATTCAGCAGGGCAAAGTCATCATCATAAATCCTCAGGATCAGACCAGGGGCTCTGATACCAACTGTAAAGACCACGAATTTTTTTTTCCCCAGGTGTTTACAATATATATAGGTTTGGCCATTATTTTATTATTTATTTATAAAGTCAAAGAGATTAAATTTCAAATAAATTATAAATGTTAATCATATACAGATTGTTTGTGATGTATAAGGTTTTTACATTCCGAATCCAGATTTAATTAATGCTACTCATCCACTTGCATTTCTTATTGGTAGTTGTATGTGTTAGAAATTTAGTTATATTCTGCAATTCATATAAATAATTATTAGAATCGATTTAAGGGATCATGATATATGATTAAACCTACTAATTATTTTCTTAACTCACTTCTCCTCTCTATAAAAGGACACTAATTAAATCATTATTGAAAACCAATAATAAGATTTTATACATTTTTCTTCACTAAAAGAATAAGAGATAAAGAGAGACAAATAAAGGAATGAAGTCGAGAATATTTTCTACTATGATTGTTTCATCAAGTATAAGGATAACAATGGTACATAATTTAATCCTATTATTTTAAATTTTTTATCACATGTAAAATAGTATAGTTTTTATTCTTACAATTGTTATTAGAGCCTTATTTAATTTCTAATGATAGTAGTATGTATATATATATATATATATATATATATATATATATATATATATATATATATATATATATATATATTATTCTTTCAATTGTTCAATGTGTATACTTTGTATTCTAAAAATTAATATTTAATGTATATGAATGCAAAAAATCATAGATATGCAAATATGATGTCATGATCTACATGGTTATTGGACTCAATAAAAGACAAGATTACCCCTTTTAACTACCTATAAATAGAAATCGATTTCATGCCCAGATAATAAAGAAATTCAAAGTCAAAGTTGCAAAGAAAATCAACTTATTTCCTTCAACAACCCATTCCCTTCAACAACCTATTATGACCATCTTTCTTGTAACATCGGGAGCACCTCTGACCACCACACTCCTTTGATAGGGCAAACAAATCTATATCCCCCCCCCCCCCAAAAAAAAAAAAAAAAAAAAAAAAAAACCCACAACCTCAAGGTGCCCATTGCATGCAATGGACACCACATACTTAACAAAATTATTGATTTGTTCTTAAATTTCCAAAAAACAATCATTATTTAAAAAAAAATATTTTGTTTTCATGCATACGATCAAATCCTAAAAAGTTCTTTTTGAATATTTTCATAAAAAGAAACATAAATCAAAATGCTTCTTTTCCAATATTTTAAAATACAAAAATGGATGCTTCTTTTCTATGTTTTAAAATACAAAAATGGATATCGTAATCAATTTATGATCATCCTTTAGAATTTGACAAAATGTCAAAAATCATTCATCATTTATTTTGTTGGTTTTTATTTCATATATTAGGATTTAGTTATAGTCTTTAATATTTGATGGTGTAGACTTATATTATAGAGGATACCCTCAGGTATTAAAGATATTAAAAAGTAAAATGTGATATTAAAAACCTAGATTTAGAACGATTAGGTTTTTAACTTAATAAGATAGAGAATCCCTCATAAAAAGAGATCTATCTTGGACCTTAACAAGACCAAAGAATATAAAACTAACATAAAAAATAATCAAATAACAGTATAATTTACTGTACGTATGGTGCACTAAGGGTAATATGTCTTTTCCTTGCACAACAAGTTCTTTTTCCTAGACTCTCGTTAACCATTAGGTTTCTTGATGACTTAAATATTAGGTGATGACTCTTGAAATTTATAATCTTAATTTTATTACTATACAACATTCCTTTTTCATACACAACATCTCGGGAAGCCTAAAAACACTGTTGAGACAAATTATATTAAGTAAACAATATTTACATGATGACTATAAAGTTGGATAATTGGAATTTTATTAGCATGGGGTGTATGGAAAACAAAGTAGAGTCAAATTCAACATGAGTACTCATTGAGCCAAAAACAGTTTGGATTATATCCATTATGATATTCAGGGATGATCTCATGTTTTATATCTTGGTAATGGAATATATATGTTGACTTTTATCGATGGTTTCTCTTAAAAAGTTTTGGATATATATTTTAAAACACAAAAATAATGTCTTTGTTTAATTTAAATAACGAAAGACTATGATCAAGAAGCAAAATGCTAAAAACAAATCAAACACTTGTTAATTGATGATGACTTAGAGTTATGTAGTGGTATGTTTAATGAGTTTTGCAAAAAAAAAAAAAGATTTATAAGGCATTACATAGTGAAGGAAACACCAAGGCAAAATGGACTTGTTAAACAAATTAATAAGATTTTTTGGAAAGAACTTAATGCATACTCTCAAATGTTGAGTTATCTAAAGAGTTTTGGGTGGAAGCTATTAACAAAGCTTCTAATTTGGTAAATACGTCTCAATTAATAGTTATCATCTGTAAAACTCTAGACAATCAATTTCAGCTTCAGTTTCATGCTAGTTATATGAATTTAAGAGTATTTAATTGTCCTACCTACCTATATATATATATATATATATATATATATATATATATATATATATATATATAGGTTATGTAAAGTAAGTTATATGATACAACTTATGGTGTAACTTATGATGATCATTATTAGCATTGGTATGACTTTTAATTAGTTTGTAATGTTTAAAGATAAAGTGAAGTGTATTCATACTGGTAATGACCATGATGCTAGTAAAATATAAAGCTTTAATTAGAAGTTTTTTTTAAAAAAACAAGAAAATGATATCCCAATTTAGCAAAAAGATGAAAAGTTGTAATGGGAATCACCATTTCAAGAATACTTGCTCATAAAATATAAAGAAATGAGACTCATCAAACCACTTTAAAAATAAGACCATGTAGATATGATTGCTTATGCACTTAGCGTAGTAGAAAACAAAGTGGATAAAAAACCATTCACTTATCATGAAGCCATTACCAGTAGATAATCAACACTATGGACTATTATCATGAGTGATATTATTATCTTACAAGCTAAAAGAGGTCGCGGGTGTCAACACTTATAAACAATATTTGTACAATTCATCTAGATCAGAGCCACTGTGGATTAAAATAGTAAAATTATTATTTTTCCCCTCTGTTTACTGTGTTTTTTAGCCTTGGGTCTAGGGGTATTTTCAATTTTTTGCTTTTCTGTGCAAAGTAAAATAACCCTAATACCCATGAATAAGACAAAACAACACAGGAACCACCGGGGGCATAAAGGTTATTGCATTTTTTTTAATGGATCAATACGAAAATACTCCCTAAGAAGACAAAAGTGCATAGTAAACTCTAGGGTCAGAACGGTAACTGCATATTTTTTAAATATCCAAATACATATATACCCCTATATAAAACAAAATTCATGAGTTATCTATAGTGGTGTGGTGGTAATTTACCATTTTTTTATTATATTTACAACCGAGTTATTGTTGGCGTGTCGCCAGATGTGTCATCTGTTTCCGCGCTCATGCGGATTTTGGATGGTACGTGATGCGTGTTCCGATGTCAAAAAATATCTTACCGACATCTAGAATTATTCTACACCATGTTCTCTTCCTTCCGGGGCGACGCATGGGGTTCCACGATGGCTGAAGACGTATCGGCGATTAGTTGAAGTTTTTTTACCTCTTTTTTATCTCTTGCGTGCAAAATTGCATGTCAGCCCCCTCTGTTTGTTGCGTTTTCATTGTAGTCCCTGAACTTATGATTGTTTATTGTGGTCCTTATTTATGCTATATAGGTTTTGATTTGTTTCAATTTGATTTTTCAATTGAAATTGATTATATATTGTGGTTTCATTTCGGTACTAAATCTTTTAATTTCCTGTTTGGTTTGAAATCCATAATATTTTCGATATCAAAATTTTGATTTGTTTCAAATATATCCTTCAATTCAAATTGATTATATATTTTAGTTTCATTTCGATCCTCAATCTTTTAATTTCCAAATTTTTGTTAAACTCTTTATTTATTGTGGTACTAAAGTTTAGATTTGTTTTAATTTTGTCCTTTAATTGAAATTAATTATATATGTGTTTTTCATTTCAGATCTTAGACTTTTAATCTTGAATTTTATTTTAATTTTTTTATTTTCTTATACATATTTTTTAAATGGTTCCTATTTTTGTCTATATTTATATGTACATGCTCTTAATTTTTGTTTCAAATTTTTATTATTTGCACTATTATTAGTTTTTTAAAAAAATTTAAATTTACATTTGTGTTCATGATCATTTGAAAATTGATATTTATTATTTTTCTTCTTTGTTTTTTATTTATTTATTCTTGAAATCAAATAATTGTTTTAAATCTAATAATATATATTTTTGTTTTGTCATTTATTTCTTTTTTTAATTGCTTTTTTGATAAAATTATTAGGTGTTGAAATTTCTAATTATTATAGATAAGACATTTAAAATAATGATAATGATTATTTGTGAGTTTTTTCTTCTTATAAGTATGTGATATTGATTATATATTTTGATATTTATTTAATATTAGCACCTTAATATATATATATATATATATATATATATATATATATATATATATATATATATATATATATATATATATGACCTAGGTTTTTTTTAAAAACAATTATTATCAGTGTTCTGCAATACTTTTAATTTAATAATATGAGAAATAAATCTTATAAAATTAAAATAATTTAATCTTTTTTTCTAACAATAATTATGGTGTCATCGATAGTATGAACAATAATAATTATAATATGATTTATTTATAATAATATTTATAATGATAGTTATAATAATTGTGATAATTTAACAATCATGATAATAACAATGACAATAATAATCAAAATAATTCATCAATTGATATTTTTTTTCTTAAAGGTTGACTTTTTGCGGTTTTTTAATGTATGATATTTCAGATCTAATATTACATAAATAAAAAATATATGAATCTACATATAGACAAAACAGGTGAAAAATTTGGTCAAATTATTTACAAATAAAAAATATTTGATTCCATTGTCGTACACTTCGCTGCAAACAAAATCAAATTTTATAACATGTCAAAAATTGTTAATGGTTCATGATTTTCTTAATAATGCTATACATTAGAACAAAATAATCAATCTACAAGACTTTCAATTATTTAATTCCTTAATATATTCATTTTATTATAAAAAAAATGCATTCAAAATAATGAGAAATATTATTTTAAAGGTTATTCTCTTAAAAATAATTATATATTCTGATATTTGTTCAATATTAATGCTTTAAAAAATATAACAAATAACTAACAACTAAGATTAACTATACATGCATAAGAGAAGGTTTTACTTTCATTTCACACCACCAAAGGTAAAATTACTCTGTTTTTTAACCAAAATTACATTTAATACAAAGATAAATTCTAATAAAAGTTAAATATTAAAACTAAGAGTATAGATACATAAATACAAATAAATTATTTAGAATTATACCAAAATTACTGAAAAACTAAATGGATCGAAACTAAATAAAAAACAAATTATTTATTTTTTCCTTGGAACACTCTTATTTATTTTTTAATTTAATCCTTTGGTTAAAATTATTTACATATTTTGTTTTCATTTTGACCCATATACTTTTAATTATTATTTTTTTAATTCCTTTAGTTTTTAGATATATTTATAAATAGTCCCTATTTTTTCCATATTTATATATATATATATATATATATATATATATATATATATATATATATATATATATATATATATACGCTCTTAATTTGGTTTTTAATTCTAATTATTTCCTCTTTTGTTTAGGTTATATTTCTTAGAAAATTTTAATCCTTGGATTTTAGGTTGTTTTGTTTAAAAATTACTTTTACAACATTTTTATTTATAATATTTCAGATCTAATATTACATAAACAAAAAAAAAAAGACACATTACATAAACAAAATGGGTAGATAAATTTGGAGAAGTTATCTATAATTAAAAAAAAATATATGAATAATTTCCCCTGCGTTTCAATTATAATGTTACTTTTAGGCGGAAAAAAACTCATTTCTAGAGATTTTATCTATTATAATTTTACTAATTAAATATTAATGTAATCAATTACACCACACATAAAATCGATCAATTTCCTACATAGAAAAAAACCCAGCGCAGCGCGCAGGCAAGTTACCTCGTAATTTCTTTATAAGAATCATATTTGGGATTTGATGAAACCATC
Organism: Salix purpurea; assembly: GCA_027405865.1. NCBI lineage: Eukaryota > Viridiplantae > Streptophyta > Magnoliopsida > Malpighiales > Salicaceae > Salix > Salix purpurea. The sequence continues at coordinate 710,773 of JAOWLH010000036.1, forward strand.
AAAAAACGAAAAGATTGTTGGTTGCAAATGAGTCTTTAAAAGAAAGGAAGGAACTTCACGAATGAAATAGGCTAAATCGAAAACACGTTTAGCTGCCATAGGGTTCTCTTAAAGGGAAGAAATTAACTTTAATGAAGTATTCTTTTTTTTTTCTTATGAAGCATATTTCCATTTGTTATGATTTTTTTATTTGATTTTAAGTTCGAGCAACTTTATATGAAAACTATTTTCTATATCACGAGCTGGATTAATAGATTTACATGCATCATCCAGAGGGGTCTAAGATCTAATTAAAGGAATAATGTATTTATTTATTGAAGAAAACTCCTTGTATGACTTGCAATAATCAATAAGGTAGTGGTACAAGCGCTTTGATACATTGGTGGTTGAGAATAACTATTATAAAAGTGAATATGATAATTATGTATATCATATGATATTCCTAGATGGTTTATTCATTTATTTGTTATTATATATTAATAATTTGTTAATTGAAACAAAACAATATGTTAGAAATCAATGTATTGAAGAATATGCTTAGATATGAATTTGAGATGAAATATTTGACAATTCTGGGAATACCTCTCTATATTTCATATTCAAATATGTTACAGAGTCTCTCTTCTTATAGAGAACCCTTTACAAAGATAACTCAAATACGACAAGTAATAATAATCCCATACAAATCGGGATACAATCAATTACAGAATATAATTTCCTATATTGGACTCTACAGCTCATGCCAATATTACTTCCTAATCTATACAGCTCACGCTAACACTCCCCCTCAAGTTGGTGCAAAGATGTCTTTGATACCCAACTTGCTAAGTGAGCCATGAAAATTTTTGTTTGAGACTGCCTTTGTGAGCATATCCGCGAGTTGATCTTCTGATCTGACAAAAGGGAAGTGGATCACTCTTTCTTCAAGATTCTGTTTGATGAAATGTCGGTCTATCTTGATATGCTTTGTTCGGTCATGCTGGATTGGATTTTGAGAAATTGCAATTGCGGCTTTGTTGTCACAATATAGATTCATTCCTGACATGGGAGTGAAGCCAATTTCAGAGAGTAATCTTCTAACCCAAAGGAGTTCACAAAGACCCTTAGCCATTCCTTTGAATTCTGCCTCCGCGCTTGACAACACAACTACCTTTTGTTTCTTACTTCTCCATGTAACCAAGTTTCCTCCAACGAACGTGAAGTATCCGGATGTAGATTTTCTATCAACCACATTTCCTGCCCAGTCAGCATCTGTGTATCCTTCAACATTTAAATGACCATTCTTGGAGAACATAAGCCCTCTTCCTGGGGTAGATTTTAGATACTGCAGTATTCAGCTAATTGCATCCATGTGATCCTTGCTAGGGCAATGCATGAATTGGCTAACTACGCTGACAACATATGAAATATCTGGACAAGTGTGAGATAAGTAAATTAGTTTACCTACCAACTGTTGGTACCTTTCTTTGTCAGCGGGTTCCTGATCAGGATACATTCCGAGTTTTTGATTCTGAATCGTTGGGGTGTCTGCCAGCTTGCAGTCAAGCATTCCTACCTCAGTTAGTAGGTCCAATACATATTTTCTCTATGAGATAAAAATTCCCCGATTTGATCTAGCCACTTCAATCCCAAGGAAGTATTTAAGTCCTCCCAAATTCTTCATTTCAAATTCGACGGATAGCTGCTTTTGTAATCTTTTAATTTCTTCTTCATCATCTCCTGTAATGATCATGTCATCTATGTAAATTATTAGGACAGTTACCTTTCCTCGTTGCTGCTTAAGGAAGAGAGTATGATCGGAGTCGCTTTGCTGAAACCCGTACTTTCTCATAGCCACGCTAAATCGACCAAACCATGCACGTGGAGACTGTTTTAGTCCATATAAAGCCCGTTGTAACCTGCAGACCGTTCCAGGTGTGTTGGAACTATATCCTGGTGGGATATTCATATATACCTCCTCTTCAAGGTCTCCGTGAAGAAAGGCATTTTTTTATGTCAAATTGGTGCAATGGCCAGTCTAAATTTGCAGGCATAGATAACAAAATTTTGATTGTGTTCAATTTTGCTACCAGGGAAAATGTCTCCTGATAATCTATCTCGTAGGTTTGTGTGTACCCCTTCGCTACCAAACTTGCCTTGTGTCGCTCAATGGATCCATCTGCCTGATATTTGATTGAAAATACCCACTTACACCCAACGGTCCTTTTCCCTTATGGTAGTGTGATGATTTCCCATGTTCGGTTCTTCTCCAGGGCTGTCATTTCTTCTTGGATTGCTTGGGACCATTTGGGGTCTGCTACTGCTTCATGGATTCCCGAAGGAATATTGCCAGTGGATAACTTGTACGCAAAGGCTTTGAGTGACATTGGCAGTCTTTGTGTGGAAACATAATTGGAGACGGGGTACTTTTCCTTTTTCCCTGTAGTATCTGGTGAGTACCTGGATGGAGGCTTGCTTCTATTCTGCCTGAAAGGTAAGTTATAGATAACTGGAGAGTTCAAAGAGTTATCGATGGGTAGTGTATGAGAGATTACCTCAGGAATATTCTCATGTAGAGGAGTGTCATTGTCCGATACTAGAAGAGAGGGAAGAGAGGGGGATTTACTTCTGTTGTCAGATGCAATGTTTTTTTATCTCTGCATCATCTTCATCTGTCACTCTTTCTATCCCTGCGTCATCTTCGTCTGTCAATACCACATTATTCTCAGCAACTTCAATTCCCTCAAAATTATCACCACCATGAGCTTCGGTCACGGGTCCAGTTCCCTCTTCAGTCACGGGTCCATTTCCCTTAATAATATCACCACCTTCATCAGCTTCAGTCACGGGTCCATTTCCCTTAATAATATCACCACCTTTATCAGCTTCAGTCACAGCTGTAACTTCAGTATTATCTCCACCATCAACAGCTTTGGTCACGACAGTATTATCACCACCATCAACAGCTTCGGTCACGGCTGTTGATTCTATATTTCCCTAAAAAATATCACCACCATCAACTTCAGTCACAGTCCACCACTTCTCATGTTCATTTTGTGTCTCCCCCTGGAGAGGAGAAATGGATGTCGTGGATATATAGAAGTATTCTGATTCTAAAAAAGGTAACATCCATTGTTGTATAGAGTCGTTTTGTTTTAGGATCATAGCAGCGGAATCCCTTCTTATTAGAGCCATACCCCAGAAACATACAACGCACAGCACATGGTTCAAGCTTTGTTCGTAGATGTTTATGGATGTGAACAAATGCTATGCAGCCAAACATTCATGGTGGAAGCAACAAAATGGATGGTAGAGTAACATGCTGTGACAGTGCCTATAGTGGGATCTTGAAGTCCAAGGCTTTAGTGACATCCTATTCAATAAATAGACAGCAGTAGTAATGCCATCGTTCCAGTATCTACTCGGCACCTATGCTCCAAATAATAATGCCCTTGCTGTTTCTAGGATGTGTTGGTTTTTCCGTTCTGTCACTCCGTTTTGTTGTGGAGTATGACTATAGGATAACTCATGCAATATCCCTTTCTTTTGGAAAAATTCTGCGAAGTTATGATTCACGTACTCCCCCTCATTATCCAATCGAAGGATCTGGATTTTTGCTGAAAACTGAGTATGAACCATAGCTTCAAACATACAAAACACATCAAACACCTCATCCTTATGCTTCAATAAATATAGCCACGTCATCCTAGTACAATCATCTACAAATGTGACAAACCAGCGTATGCCAGAACTAGTGGTAATCGGTGACGGTCCCAAACATCAGAGTGAACCAAGGCAAAAGGGGTATCACTTTTATTCAAACTAATCGGAAAGGATACACGATGGCTCTTGGCAAGAATGCAAGTTTCACATTTAAAGTCTGAATAATTCAAAATCAAAAATAATTCTAGAAACAAGTACTTCATATAACTAAAAGATGGATGTCCCAATCGATAATGCCATAGCCAAATCTGATTTTCTCTTGTCAGGAGTGATCTTCTCATGGTGTTGATGCTGCCGAGATTGAAATCATCCATGTAGTATAATCCCTCTCTCTTAGTACCACGCCCAATGATCTCCCTCGTGAGAATATCCTGAAAAAGGCAGAATTTTGGATACATTAGTGCTACACAATTTAAGTCTTCGGTAACTTGGCTGACAGATAACAATTTATTTGAAAGAGAGGGCACTAACAAAGTGTTGTTTGATGATATAGATGGTGATATCTGCATGGTGCCAGCCCCTGTTACTGGGTAAACTACCCCATTTGCGTTGGTGATACCAGTTATTCTTGGTTCTGTGGTATCAACAAAATCATCTGAAGAATATGTCATGTGGTCAGTTGCACCAGAGTCCACAATCCAGTCGGTGTTAGAGTCTGCATTACCTGGGTCTTTAGGCAAAATAGTGGCAGCTTCTCTAGTTTCAACCAGTGGGGCTAATGACAGCTGGGCTTTAGTATCTGCCAATGATGCTTGCCCTGTGTTTCCAGTAGAGAGTCTCTGCTTCCGTGTCTTCAAATCATTCCACCATTCGGGATAACCATGCAATTTGAAGCAAGTCTCTCATGTGTGCTTCATATTTCCACAGTGAGAACAACCACTGCCTTCACTCTCCCCTGGTCCTTTAGCCTTAGTTACGTGATGCATGTTACGCCCTCCTGATGAAGACATCCTAGCTCTGTTTAATTGGAGTGTTTGCTGTCATGGAAAATATTCTTTCCCCCCCTTAGAGACCATTGCTGCAGCAGAGGAGTTTCTGTTGTTGGTGAGCATCATTGTCTGTCTGGTTGCTTCCCTCCGGACATAAGCATAAGCCTGTTCAACCGTTGGGAAGGGCTTTAGTTGGAGAACATCACTACGAATATGATCAAGCCTATCATCCAGTCCATCTAAAAAAATATACACTCGATCTTCTTGAAGTAAATCATTATATCGTTGTATATCAGCAGTACATTCCATAGGATTTAGTCTACGGAAATCAATTTCCCTCCATAAACCTTGAAGGCAATTGTAATAGGTTTCAATGGACTCTCGTGATTGTTTCATTCTTGTTACTCGTTGCTTTAGATCGTATACTTGAGAAGTATCGGATCCATCAAAATATGTGGTGTCAATTGAGTCCTATACCTGTTTGGCAGTACAGAATCGAATAAAGTTGCTGATGAGAGATGGATCCATGGAGTTGATTAGCCATCCTTTCACAATTGAGTTTTATGTTCTCCACCTCCTGAAATGGGGATCATTCGGTTCTGGTTGGGGAAGATCTCCATTTATGTATCCCAACTTGTCTTTTTCGGAGATATACATCTCCACAATTTGGGACCACAAAGCATAGTTGGTACCATCAAGCTTGATACCAATCGATGCAGCCGTAGTGTCATAGATCACAGATGGGGTCTGGATCTGGTTTTGAGTTACAATCTGAGTCATTTTTGTCGTGAGATCATCAAGGGTTGCAGCTGTAATTTGTTGTTCTTGTTTTATCATGTCAGGTGGCGTCTCCATGCCTTTATTTCTTCCTTAGGCCTTCTGTCAAAATTTTACGTAGCAAAGAATGGACCTTTGCTCTGATACCATGACAATTCTGAGAATACCTCTCTGTATTTCATATTCAAATCTGTTACAGAGTCTCTCTTCTTATAGAGAACCCTTTACAAAGATAACTCAAATACGGCAAGTAATAATAATCCCATACAAATCGGGATACAATCAATTACAGAATATAATTTCCTATATTGGACTCTACAGCTCATGCCAATATTACTTCCTAATCTGTACAGCTCACGCTATCAATATTTAGGTATGGAAAAAAACATGAGTACTCTGTCATTTCAAACTCTTAACTAGTTTATCACTTCGAATTGAGGATGAGATGGAGCACATGCGCTATGTTTTTTATGCTGGTAGGAAGCATTATGCATGTCATGATATATATTGGATTAGATATTTCATAAGTTATGTGTGTGAGTCTATACATCGATTCAAATTATATTAAAGATTTGGATAGACAAAGGTCTCTAACTAGTTATGTCTTCACTCTTACTAGTTGTACTATTTGTTAAAAGACAACATTACAATCTATAGTTGCCTTCTATACAGCTAAAGCATGATATATGACAACTACAAGAGTAATGAAGAAAGTTGTACGGTTTAAAGGTAATGTTATATGTTTGATTAAAAATCAAATGTATCATGAAAAGACATTAATGTGAAAACACACTTTATCCATCCATGATGTGATTGTTAAAATCACTATTACATGTGATTGTTAAAATCACTATTACATATTTCAAGTATAAAAAATCCAATAGACATAATGACAAAACCCATCATGATTAAAGGACTTACTCTTCACCAAAGTAGAGAGCATCACAGCCACTTCATCATGACAATTAACCATCCTCTGTATCAAACGAATCTATATATCTATAAATTTGGCCCTCCAAAGCTTGCTTAATTACAAAGCTAGATGCTTTGCTATAAATAGGGCACTTATTTTGTGCCTTGGACATCAAGTTTTTCTTAGAGGGAGACACTAGTGAGAAGTATTTTACAGGATCAATTCGTTCCACGTATTAAATAGTTTGATTGTGATATGTCAAAGCCATAAAATTTCAGCTTATTAATGCGTTGAAAACAGAATCCAGCGTGAGATGAAGCACCGACAATGTAGAATATTTTTATACACAAGCAAACAAGATTCCAAGTAAAGACACCTGCAGGCTGCAGAGCTGTGGTTTTGACATTTAGCAGATCGAAAGAGAGAGGCACCAAGAAGACAGAATGTTTTTGGAATCACGTAAGAGGGAGAGAAGAAAACAAAATAAGGAAACACTTAGGTGGGTCTACGATGCATTTTATTGGCCAATTATAAGATTAGGGTTTCAATTTCATCGTAATAATGATGAAGAAAGGCTGTCGACAGAGAAAACAAAGAGACAAACGCTCACATTCCTTGGCTATCCAATTCCATCCCCTCTGTTAAGATTTCCAGCAACCACAAGAACACAGATTGATTGATAGGTTGCATTTGATTGATTGTTATAGTTTCAATTATGCCACATTCCGCTGGTTAGACACCACTTGATTGGAAATGTTTCGGAAAGGTGGAAAAAAGAGAGAAGGGAAATGATTCTTCTTCGCGATAGAGTTAAGGAAGGGATCACCTTGGTGCTTGTACGTGTTTGTAATCTTCTTGGGGTCAAAATCAAGGTTTTCAATAATGTTTTGATTTTGATTGATGTTTTGTTTTGTTAATAGAACATAATCTTTTGTTTTTAGAGTATTTCGACACGTTATTTTAAGGTTGTACGGTTTATATACATTAAATATATTAATTCAAAAAATAGTTCAAATCCAAAAATAAAATTATTTAGAATTGCGCAATCTAATGTAAAAAAGACACAATAAAATTAATTTTTTTGAACAAAATTAAGAATATGTATAATATTACGAGAATGACATCATCAATCTCGCAAGGTCATTATATTTTCTAATTGCTCTGAAATTTTAACAATATATATATATATATATATATTTAATAATCAGATTAAGAGATATAATTGATATTATAAAATTATTCATTAATATTATTTAACCAAAAATTACTTGGGAATGGAGGAGGCGTGCCAGCATCATGCTGGTAGGAGCCTCAGAAACCAATTTCAAAATCCAGACCTCTATCTTTAAAGTTAAACAGCGGCTGGGATTAGGAATAAGGAAAGGAGACAAGGTGATGGTGGATTAGGAATAAGGAAAGGAGAGAAGGTGATGGTGCCAAAAAAACATTATAAAAAATGCAATGCCACCGTTAGAGCGAGCGAGAGAGAGAGAGAGAGAGGGAGAGAGGGGTAATCATGTAAATTCTCGAAAGCTGTGAGGAGGTCTGCGATCAGAGAAAAGAGAAAAGAAAAAAAGTGCACGAAGAAGAAAACAAAAGAAAGAACGTGAGCGTTGCTTTCGGTCCTTGAGGAGAGACTCGTAGCATCCTCCTTCCTCCTGCAAATACCGACACCACTTTTCGCAAAATTCTGGACCTTTTCCATTCTAAATGTATGGTGAGTGAGTGGGTGAGTGAGTGATTCAAAGATAAAGATTGATTGATGTTTTTTTTTTTTAAATAATTTTGATATTAATATATGAAAATATTCAAATACTCCAATTTTTTTAATTTTTTTTAAAAAGTTAAATTGTTTCAGAAATATTTTTTAAGAACATTTTTTAAAATAACGTCAAACATGCCCTTAGTGGGGGCTTTATATGATAGTGTTTGGATTGTGTTTCAAAGGGTAAAGATTCGATTCTTTTTATTAAAATTTTGTTATGTATGTATTTAAATTGTTTTGACGTATTAATATTAAAACATAATAATAATATTTTGATATATTTCTTATACAAATATTTAAATCATTACGAGCAATTTAGCTAGTAGGACTTTAGAGTGGAATTGTGTATAGTCTTTGATAGTCTCTGGTTCTGCTGAGTGGGGCTTGGAAGAGTTTTTAAGTTGTGGGTGATAGACAAAGGATTCCCGCATTTCACTTTTTCTCTTCTAAACGGAACACTGCGTGGTGATATTTGGGCCTGCAGTTAGCCCAATAATTACGAGCACGAGCTCACGAAAGCCCACCATCTGTGGTCCAGCTCATGACCTCAATATGTGACTGGAGAAAGCTGTCAGGTTAGCCCAATAAATCAATCTGCATCATAGACCCGAATAGCGAACCAGCTGGACACCGTTGGTTTTGCTTTGATTTTCCTTGCACACTCACTAACATCTTATTCGATCTATATTATTAATTGAATAATTTTTTTTTCTATACCTCTCTCACCATCCCTATTTATTGGAATAATATTTTTTAAATTTATATTTATATTTTTATTATTCACTTAAAAGAAATTGAGCTTTTAAGTGACATGTGTATTTATGTATATAAGGAATAATGGCTTCAAAGTGAATTATCCCTAGATAACATTTCTTTGGTTAAATTATTAATCTATTTTTAAAAAAAAATATAGATTTTGTTGAAGGTCTAATATTTTTGTTCATTTTCTTTCTTTGAATATAGAAAAAATATTTCAATTTACTGAACTTAAATTTATTCTTGGGTAAGTTAGTTGTAAAATGTTTTTCTATTTTAAGAGTGTCAAATGTATAGTTACATATTCTATGAGAAAATATTCAATTTTCATAAGTTTTTCTTAACTATTTTTTAAAAGGTCTAATAATATATGTTTATTAGACCTTTTTAAGCAATAATAAATTTTAGGAGTGAATCTAATTGATCAATAAAAATATATTTCAATGTTATTTCATTTTTATTTTCCCTTAGTTTACCCAATTTATCATGAAAGGAAAAAAAGTGGCAAAGTAATTTTATGTTGATTGTTTTTCTTCTATATATAGAAAAAAGAATAAATAAATTAAATTTTATACTTCAAGAAAAAGTATCTCTTACTTTTAACTACCATTTCTATAAGAATAAACATTATGATTTGTAAATTGAATAAGCATGAATACAACATTTATGGACTAACTTTTATCATGAGAGTTTTTCAGTGGTTTTATAAAATACCCATGATTCCTCTTGATTTGTAATCCAATATGCAAATCAATCAATTACTTTATGCTAATGATATGTTGTATATTATCAATGTTTTCCATTTATGGCGGTAATATGATGTTTTGAGTAGTTACACATCTAAGACCCTTAGCATAAATAAACACATTATCAATGTTTTCCACTTATGGCGGTAATATGATGTTTTGAGTAGTTACACATCTAAGACCCTTAGCATAAATAAACACATTATCAATGTTTTCCACTTATGGCGGTAATATGATGTTTTGAGTAGTTACACATCTAAGACCCTTAGCATAAATAAACACATTATGAGTTCCATGTAAGTTGCTTTTTAGTATAATTTTTAAAAAAATTGATTAAAATTTCATGGATTGAACCCTTTAATCCTGCATTAAAGAATCCAGAATGAATCAAATCTTTCTATGTAAAAGTCAAACTCATGACCAACCGTTATACAAATGAGCTATTGAGGAACAAAATGAGATTAGATCTCATAGATTTCAATTATTATTTTTAACCTATAAGCAATATGATCTCAAAGGTTTCTTCATAACTCTTAAAACTTCTTTGTTGCGTCTTCGTTTCATGCCCTGTTTCATAGAAAACCTTAAAATGGCTTTATTTCATTATATTTCACCCATATCCTAATTTTATTCATTTAATATTCTTTTCTTTTAAGTTATTAACATAAGAGGTGTCATTTATAGTCTATTTAATTCCATTTGTATATATATGAAAAGGTTTGAAATCATCATATCATATTCCATCAATTGCAATATAAAATAAGACAGAAAATTTATTATGATTTTTAAATTTTTTATACTAGTTAATCTAGTATATTTATGCATAAAGATAATCAATTTGGTTATTATGGTTGGGTTTTTTAATGGAATTTTGACCATATTCTCCATGCAACTTTTTATCTTTTCCTTCTTCGAGCTTAGGTTATACAAGAAAGAGAAGAAAATGCCAAAAAGAAGTATCAACAACAACAAGTTTATTATAAAGTAACTCATAATATTCACATCAATCTATTATATGCCTCTGCATCTAGTATTGGGGAGACTTCATACAATAATTATCATAGCTCAACTATATCTTTTGTTTATTTCTCTTAGAACAATCATAATTTTTTTTTTATAAATTTATTACTATAGATTCGTGCATAATTTTAGCGTTCAATGTGTATTCATAAATAATTTTATTTCAATTATTCAACTATTGTATTTTACCAAGTTCAATGTTAGTCAAATTAGTCAACATTATATGTTTCAATGTAACAATAAGATGTTATTTTTTGAAAAAAGAGCAAATTCAAGTTATGTAGCCTTGATCTCTCCAGAAAAGAATAAACATGAATCTTCGTCTTTGGGTCCATTTTAGTCATTTTAAATTTGAATAGGTTTAATTAATCATTCACCATTATTTCATGTTAAAATCTTATTGCTTTTTTTTAAAAAAAAAAAGTTTGAGTCTTCCTTTGGACTAAATCCTAAATTATATCTCTAGGTTTGGATTCTTTTTTTCCTTGATAATTGTTTACACTTGAAATAAATATGAACGTGTAAGTTTTAGAGAACTATAATTGTTCACTACAAAATAAGGGAAGATAAATAAAATTAATCATGAATAAAAAGAATTGAATAAGATAGAAGAACCATTAATCAATTAGAAGAGTTAAAGAAGTAATCAATAAGACAATTAGAAGTCATAATCAATAAAATGGAAGCATTCAACCAATATAGTTTCCATACACATATAATTAGAAGATACAATCCTATTTAAAGTAGGAGTCCTCAATAAAATAACTAATCGAAAGTCTAATATTAGCCTAGTATTCATATGCATATTTCTTAGAATTTAATAAATATTTTTATTTGATATCAATATATGTATAGGATTCAGATTACCTATGTCAACAAGATTCAAACCTATTTAAGAATATAATTAGAGCTAGATATTATTATAAATAATAGACAACCTCTTACAATTGATTTATCTTTTATCCCTAAAGGATTTTATTGTTTTCTCTTTATTATTACTTTATTTACAACTTTCTATATTTTCATCGAATTTAAAGTTTTTTAAGTTTTTTTCTCTTTAAAACTTTTATCTTTTTTTCTAAAAGGTGATGCGTCTTAGCATATATAACCCTTTTAAGGATTCAAAATCTAGAGTCCCTAATGATTATTTGATAAAGGTAGTTTTATCTCATGATAGATTCAATCCTTGGTAAGATTTAAACTGTAATATATAGCTTGACATATTTGGAGGAACAACATTCTACATGTATTCAATAAGCTAACAATTATGTCATTATTCCAAACATCATTGCAGTTACTAATAACTAGTTAGTACATTGGTGCTTCTTTTTTTTTTTTACCTCCAACACAACCTTAAATCTATACTTTTATAAAATTTAATGTCATGATCAAAACGTCACAACTAGTTTGGCCATCCTTTAATAGGTCAATGATGGTTTCTTTTGAACTTAATAAGACCATTCAAATTATTATTGATCAATTTAATCAATTCTAAAAAAACTTAGGGTAAACTAGGTTTAGAAATCCACGAACCAATACATTTAGGGGAAAATCCTAATATATTTTATACTAACAAACACTTGGATAAGGATGTTTGAATATACTCATCCTCATTCTAGATATCACATGCCTATACAGGAGATAATACAATAAACTTAGCTCAATTTAGATATGATCCCTTGGTAGGTACCACTTATCCTATAAGTGTATAAGTAGTATTAAGATAATTATATGGTCCAACCACCTTATCTATCCCTAACTTAACCTATAATTAGGAAAATTAGTGCCATATAGGCTATATTTCAACAAAGCAATCTCAATATTCCTATACTTAAGGGACTTGTTATTGACTAATAAATAAGCTAAACAAGCCTAGTAGGCCACTTAAATAAGGTCATAATAACTATTTCATGGAAGATTAGACTTTAGTAAAGAGTTTGAAAATTATTTTCAGAAACTAATATCAGTCATTGAGTTTAAAGTTATTGATAAAAAAAATCAAAGGACACCCAAGCTCCTTTATTAAGAAAATAGTTAATTTGCTACCACTAAGCTAAAAAGACTTATAGATAAAGGAGAAATACAATAGATAAGACCTAAATGAACATAAAAAAAGGTTGGATTTGGTCACTGGTGTTGCTCCTAATAAAATGTATATCGATTACGTTATGGTTAAAGTATTGACATAAAAAAACTCATGATAAACCTTTCCTGGAGCAGACACCAATATCTTAGTTGTCATACAATTAAATCTAATAGAGAAAAAATAGGAGGCAAAGCTAAGCAAATTAAAATGCAATAGAAGGTCAAACTACTAAACTTAAAAGGCTTATAACAAGAACAATAACCATGCAAGTTATTCAAGCTCACTGATAAAGATGATGAATTGGCTAACAAATAAAGTGACTATATCTTTTTGGCTTGATTTTTCTTGCATAAATATCAATCTAAATATAAGACCTTAATAATAAGCCTAGAAATTAGAAATGACAATGAGGTATTTTTTGGCTTGATTTTTCTTGCATAAATATCAATCTGAGTATAAGAACTTAATAATAGGCCTAGAAATTAGAAATGACAATGAGATATCTATGAATTAGGTTTTAGACTATCCATAATTGAAACCAAACCTAAAATTGCTATTTATGCCCAAAACCTAATAAAAATGGTTTTTTCATATCCGAACTTGACCATGCTAAGTTTTAGGTATCCATAACTTGACTTCAATCCCTTCATAGTGAATAACTTATTAGCTAGCCATTTTAATATAAAAACAAACTAATATAAAATTAGAAGATATCATTCAAAAAAAATAAAAAAGTAAATTAGCTGAGAACAAAAAATACAATATTTTAGTTCCTCGATGTACTCTAGTTTCTATCAATGAAAATGTTTTTCTTATATTTTACATAAGATGTTACTATATTGGGTAGCATTTGTATTCCACTTATGGAATGATACAACTAAAAATTAACACATCCTTGTAACATGGATTCTCATTGCTCTCTAAAATCTATAAAAGGGTTCACTTAAAAAAAGCTAGCATTTATGAAATGTATGGAATTCCAAATCCTAGCCCTTACCCATATTGTCTTGAATATATGTTAGTACTATTTGATATAACAGCACTAACGTTGGTAGAAAAATAGTTACAATTGAATAAGCATCTAATTTTTACTCATTATTTTTTTGTATATATAATTGGTATAATTTTTTTTCTTAAAATTAAAATTATTTGTGTTTCGAGTAGAGTATAACAATATAAGATACCCAAATAAAGTTGATGAGGGCATAAAGAGTTTAAGAAGTCAAAAAGATCTGAGCATACCATAACAAATAACAAAAACGATCATAATGCTCAAAACCCAATGATTTGAAAAACAAAGGAGAAAGGCTCAAACCAAACATTAGGGGGCATATCAAACCATATTACAAGTCAATTTTAAGGTTCCAGGTCTATAGACCAAAAAAAAGGTTTAGTGCACTAGTGATCCTTAATCATGAAATATTTTAAACACCTTTTGAGTCTACAAGCATCCTTTTTCCTTCGTAACTAAAAACCAAAGCCTACTTTACATACCTAATCAAGACCTTTCTGATAAAAAACAGACAATTTAGGTCGTTAGATAATGATTTTCCATTCAAAACAAGTCTTATAAGCACTTTGCCAGACTTGATTTAAACCTTTTCAATCAATAAGACATGCAACAAATATCGTTTCACCTTCCCGTAAAAAAATGACACAAAAATTTTCAACCTTTGTGAAAACCTAATAATAACAATCATTTGATTTCTTTCCATAACAAGTTTGTTTTAAATTAACATCAAAATAATTTTTATTTTCCTAATGGTTTTGAGATTCTAAAAAAACATATAAAAGTTATCCTTGTGAATAATCACCTATTTTCTCCATAGTATCCTCCCTAAAGAAAATTCATTGCTCAAAACATTTAGAGGACATGATCATACTAGGGGCAAATAAAAAACACAATAGAATTGACTTCATTCTCTTTTTGAAAAGACAGAGGATGTTGAACAAAATGGAAGGTTTCTAAGCAGGGGCCATGTGTATACAATTGAAAGCTTTGTCATCCCTAGAAGTCAAGATCATAAGTAGTAGCTCAAGTAAACAAAAAAAATAAGAAGTCATTAAAGCTATTTATAGAGATCGAAACTCTAAAAAAAAGACCGTGAAGATAAAGATTACCTATATTTCTCAAAAAAAGTATATATACATCATACATGCATTTTATTTGAATCCTTACCTCTCTCATTCCTTGAGTGAGTCTGTGAACCCTCATCTTTTAAATAATGCATTTTCCAACTCTATCTCTCTCATTTTCATTTAAGTGTGTTTTCTAGCTCTCAACCATCAACTCAAATAGTGTGTTTTTCATCTCTATCTCTCTATTTCTTATTTAAGTGTGCTTTCTATTTCTCAATCATCAACTCAGATAATATGTTTTTAACCCCATCTCCCTTATTCCTATTTGAGTGCGTTTTCTAGCAATCAATCATCAACTCATATAGTACACTTTCCAACTCTATCTTCTTTTATCTTTTTAGTGCATTTTCCAACCCTCAACCATAAACTCAAATAATGTGTTTTCCAGGTTTGTCATTCCTCCTTTTTTTAAGAGCACTTTCTAGCCTCCACCCATCGATTTAGATAGTACGCTTCCCAACTCTATCTAAGTTTGCTTTTAGCCCTCAATCATCAACTCAGATAATGCATTTCCTCTTTTCAATGTGCTTTTTAGCCCTCATCCATCAGTACACTCTATGACCCTATCATCATTTTTCTCATTTGAGTGTATTTTCAAACTCTTAACCATTAATCAAGATAATGCACTTTCTAGCCCTATTTTTCTTCTCTTTTAAGTGTGTTTTTTAGCCTTTAGCCATCAACCTAGATAGTGCATTTTTCAGTTGTATCTCTTTTTTTCTTATTTAAGTGTGTTTTTCAGCCCTTAACCATCAACTCAGATTGTGTTCTTTTCGGCTTTATCTTTTTCCTTCTTGTTTGAGTGCATTTTCATTCCTCAACCATCAACCTAGATAATGTGTTTTTAAGTTTTATCTTTTTTCTTCTTATTTGAGTACATTTTCATCCTTCAACCATCAACCTAGATAATGTGCTTTTAAGTCCTATCTTTCCCTTTTTGATTGAGTGCACTTTTCAGCCCTCAACCATCAAGTCAAATAATATGTTTTTTAACCCTATCTTTTTTTAGTGCGATTTATAGCCCTCAATCATCAAGTTAAATAATATGCTTTTAACCCTATCTCTTTTCCACTTCTAAAAATCTTCATCACTTTCACTTAGGTAGGTCACCCATTATAATAAGATCATTTTCATCCTTTTTATTTATCTTGGTAAGTCACCTATTGCAATAGAATCATCTTTATTTCACTTAGGTAGGTCACCTATTACAACGAGATAATCTTCATATTTTTTACTTGGATAAGTCACCCATTACAGCGAGATTTTAGTTAGGCAGGTCACCTATTACAATAAGACCACCTCCGTGTTTTCCACTCGGTCAGGTCGCTCATTACAATGAAACCACCTTCATATTTTTTACCTACCTCATCATTTTCACCAGGGTATGTCACTCATTACAATGAAACTATCTTTATATTTTTCACCTAAATAAGTCCCTATTACAATAAGAGCACATTTGTATTTTTCACCATCTTAATGTTGATAAGAGCTTTTAGTCAAGAATCAAGAAAGAGCACTTAGAGGAAAAGGGTGTTGGTTTTGAGAGAGAAAGTAGAGAGAGATGCTCTCTTTCCATTGTGAAGTTTTCTCCCCTTCAATGGTGCTACCCAATCTCTAGAGTTCCTACATTTCTTCTAAGTATTCTATTTTATTCTTTGTGTGATTCTTGATTGGATTAATGGCCAAAAACATGAAGAAAAATGTTAGTTCTAAGTTGAAGAACCATGAAGGGTTGCGATAGGAGCAAGTTGTTCTTGCTCTTGCAGCTACCATTCCATCCACCCATTCCTCTTCTAGTTTGGAAAGGAATTTAGTTTATGATAGTAGTGGTTCATTTCCTACCTAGTCTACTCATTCCCATGGCAGATTTGGGGCTTGGCCTGGTTCTAAGGATAATAGTAAGGAGGAAGATGATTCTGATTCAGACATGTGCAGGGAAGATTAAGCTCTTGCTTCCAAGTTTTTGTTTTCTTCTCCCATGTCAGCTAAGGTGTTGGATGATGGTCTTGTGTTATATAGCAGCCATGCTCAGCACATCTCGCAAGGAGAGGCAATGGGAACAACAATAGCCTTAGCATGGGGGCTGAGAATGTTCATGGTGTCTCCCCCCCTCTGTCCCCGGTGGTGACAACCTCCATAGCTAATGAAAGTCTCTCCTCTTCATCTTATTCTAATTCCAAAGCTAGGGAAAATAATGGCTCTCATTCCAGCTCCAAAGTTATGGTTACAGCAGCAGCAACTAAGAAATTAGGGGAATAAGTTGTTTCTCTTTTCTTGTTGTCAGCGGCAATAGCCCCCAAAGGCAAGGATGTTCTCTCTTCTTCTCCTTCCAAAGCTAAGGAAAATGGTGGTTCCAAAGTTAGGGAAGATTCAGAGAGCTTGGCTGCGAAGATTGACCCGAGGGATGGCCATGCAACAAATGGTAAATAGAAAGATTTATTTTCTTCCAATCATAGTGCTGAAAGCGGGACTAAATTGGTACACTTTTTTGAACTCAATAATGCCACATCATGTTCTTTGCTTGATAATGATCTTGGTAGTCTTAAGGATGCTTGGAAATCTTGTGTTATGGGGTATGTTGCCAGAAAATTTCCAGGATACAAGCTCTTAACAATATCATCACTAATTCCTGGAAGTGTAAAGCTTTATTAACCATTCATGAATCAGGTTGGTTAGTTTTTAGATTTTTTCATGAGGGAGATAAACTTGCAGTTCTTAGCGGAGGTCTTTATCTTATGTATGGTCGGCCCTTGATATTGAAATCTATGCCAGACTACTTTGATTTTTCATCTACAGATATGACCACCATACTAGTTTGGGTTAAGTTTCCCAATCTTCTGCTCAAATGTTGGTTTCCTTTCTATTTATCAAAGATTGATAGTGTTCTTGGTAAGTCTATTCAGAATGATATGCTAACATCTTATATGTCTCAGATATCATATGCTAGAATTCTTGTGGAAATAGACTTGCTTGCAAATCTTCCCCATACAATATCTATTACTCTACCCAATGGTATATCTCTGAAGCAACATATTATCTACGAGACATTGCCTAAATTCTGTATACATTGCAAGGTTATTGGCCATAATTCTTCCTTTTGTTCCCATACTTTGGATAAGAATGAGTCAAAGGCATTAGTGTCAGCCAAGGAGGTCTCGACAACTATAAAGGTAACGGTAAAATGGTAGGTTCCTATTAAGGAGGTGATTCCTGAACACGAGAAGCCAGTTGTGCAAAACTTGAATGAAGTGCCCTCTTGGCCAGATACTAATGAAGTGCAAGGTTCCTCTATTAATGAGCCTTTAGATGAGCAGTAATTTGACCCAATGCAAATGGAATCTAATGTCGATGAATAGACGGCGGTTAAAGAGAGGAATGGTAAGCCAAGGGTGGTTAATGACCCAAACCGAACCAAAAGTCTCCTTCCAGCTAACAAAGGAATGGGGAATATTGTTAGCAATGTTGGGATGGATAAGGATATTTTGTATGGTGTGACCACCAGGAATGGTATTCGACGGACTACTATTCTTCCTAGGAACAAAGGGTTGAAGGGCCTAACTCCGACAAATTATTTATGTTAATATATTGCTGGAATATCAAGGGTCTTAACAGTCATCTGAAGCAGTACGAGGTGGTTAACCTCATCAAGAAGAAAGGTGTGGATGTGTTTGGCTTAATGGAATCTAAGTTGTATGTCGCTAAGGTAGCTAGCATGTAGAAGTTTCGGCTAAAGAAATAGAAGTACTTGTCCAATGCGGAGGCTGTCACTAATAATGCCCATGTTATTGTTTTTTAGAACCCCTCCTCTGTTTCAATAAACTTGATTTCATGCTCAGTGCAAGGCTTTTATGTTAGCATTTATAGTCTTGTCCATCAAATCAGTTTCAGAGCTACCTTTGTGTATGAGTATAACACAGTAGTCACAAGGAGAGTCCTTTGGAGCGATATTTGAGGATGGGAGTCTTATTCCCTTTAGATGGTTCTTGGTGACTTCAATGATATCTTTTCCCAAGCAGATAAGCACAGTGGAGAAGCTGTCTCTGGTTATGAAACCTTAGACTTTTCTCACTGCTGTACAAATTTGGGTCTCACTAATATTAATTATTTAGGCTACCATTACATATGGTACAATGGAAGAATCTGGACAAAAAATGATAGAGTTTTGATTAACCATGCATGGTCATTTATCCAGAGTGCTATTCAGGTCCATTATGATCCGTCGGGTCCTTTTTCAGATCATTCCCCGGCAGCAATTCGCTTGGTAATAACCATATTATGGGTTGGTGCAACTTTAAATTTTTTTAACATGTGGGCTTCGCATGATAATTTTTTAAATCTGATGGTCAATCAGTGAAACTTTGAGGTTCATGGTTTGTCGATGTATGTTTTGTGCTCCAAGCTGAAAAAGTTAAAGCAACATTTGAAGGAGTTGGGCAAGCTTCATTTCAGCCATATTTATGAGCGAGTGAATAATATGGAAGGAGAGCTTTTGTATCTCCAGTTAATTCTTCAGGATGACAAGGACAATACTTAGTTATTGGAAAACAAAAAGAAAGTGCGTATGAATTTGGTTAATCTCAAATCTGTAGAGAAGATGTTTTTTAGCTAGAAGTTTAAGTGTAATTATTTCAAAGAATGTGACAGGGGCTCGAGCTTTTTTCATGTTATCATGGGGCAGATGCAGAGAAAGCGGTTCATTACATTTGTTATGGGAAGTAATGGTGTCTTTACTTATTCGGAGCCTGAGGTGAGGGAAGAATTTGTTAGATTTTAACATAACCTTCTAGGCATATCTAAGGACATTATGCCTTTGGATATTGATGTTCTTCAATATGGAATTTGTCTTGATACCTCCACTCACAATGGTCTTCTTGCTTCTTTATCAAGTGAAGACATCAAAGCGGCTCTTTTCAGCATCGACAATGACAAAGCCCCAGGGCTCTATGATTATTCCTCTTTTTTTCTTCAAAAAAAGCTTGAGATATTGTGGGAAAGACTTCATGTTGGCAGTTCATGATTTTTTCAATTCTGGAAAAGCCCTCAAGTAGATTAACCATTCCATCATTTCGTTGATTCCCAAATATGATAATGTTGTTTCTCCTAATGATTTCCGGTCAATCTCCTACTATAATATTATTTACAAAGTGATCTCAAAGTTGCTCTCGGACAGGTTAGCTCGTGCCTTGTTGTATATTATTAGTCTGATACAGAATGCTTTTTAGGAGGCCGAAGGATGATGGATAATATTTATTTGGTCCAGGTGTTGCTTCGGCAATATGGCCTCAAGAGGACTTCGCCGAATGTCTTATAAAAATTGATTTCAAGAAAGCTTTTGACTTAATTTAGTGGGGTTTCTTATAGAGTTTTTTCTCGGCATGTTTAGGCTCTCTCCCAAGTTTATTCATTTGATCATGCAATGTGTTACGTCAACCTCCTTTTCAGTAGCCATTAATGGTAACCCTTACGGTTATTTCAAAGGTTAGATCAAAGGTTAGAGTGGTGTTAGGCAGAGAGATCCCTTATCGCCATATCTCTTCATCTGTTGTATGGAATATTTCTCTTGGATGCTCAAGCAGTCTTCCAGTTCATCTGATTTTACTTTCATATGAAAATATAACTCCCTTGGTATTTCTCACCTGGTTTTTGCAGATGATATTCTCCTTCTCTCTCGAGGTGATATTAGTTTTGTGCAAATTTTATCCCAGCAGCTTGGTATTTTTGGCAAAGCTTCAGGGTCTTGATTTAAATCCTTCTAAGTCTTCCATTTATTTTAGAGGAGTCAATGAGAGTGTGAAGTTTGCCCTTCTAGAAATTACTGGCTTCCTAGAGGGAACCTTTCTTTTTACTTACTTAAGAGTTCATCTCAACCCTCATCAACTTTTGATGAGTTAGTTCACACCTCTAATTCAAAAATTGAAATTGGCCATTCAGGGATGGATGAGTAAATTCCTTATATATGCTAGGTGGCTAGAGCTGCTAAGATTTGTTCTACATGGGATAATCCAGTTCTAGATAGGTATATTTCTTATTCCAAGAGTTGTTATCTCTAGTATCAACAACATATGCAGGAGTTTTATGTGGTTAAGTTGAATTTGTAAGAAATCTGTTTGGTCACTTGAAATTCGGTCTACCTTCTAAAAAATAAGGGTGGTTTAGGTTTGATGGCTTTGAAAGTCAGAAATAAATTTGTCTTAGCTATCTCTGGAATATTCATCTTAAAGCATACTCCATCTGGATTCAATGAGTGTGCCACTCTATCTTAGTACCCCAGCTATATAGGGAGTGCAAGATAGCAAAGATTCCTCTCCGTTATAGAAGTCCATCGTGTCCTTAAAAAACATCTCTTGGAAGCGTGTAGGAGTCGAACTGCTATTATTAATCTAATGAGAAACTGGGATAATGGTGACAAATTCTCTAGCAACAACTATGATTATTTCAGGTCCCGTGGGGATAAAGTTAATTGGGTGCGTGTTGTGTGGGACTCCTAGTCTACGTTGCGATATAACTTTATCTTTTGGTTAGCTATTCTATTTGTCCCAAGATCCTATTTGTCCTTTATGTGTACAGGTTAATGAATCTCATCGGCATTTCTTTTTTAACTGCTATTGGTCTTCCCAATTATGGGATCTCATTAAGTCTTGACTTAGGATCCATAGGTGTATGGTAACCTTGTCTGCCGGGCCTAAAAACGGGTAATCAAAGCATGAAAGCTAGGCTCTGACGCATCTCTTTGGGGATCGCGGTGTATTTAATTTGGGAAGGGCGGAACAAAAAGATTTTTCAATCTTCTAGTTTTTCTAGGGCCAAGATCTTTTGTAAATTCCAAGAAATGTTTCTTACAATTGTTCACTTTGAGGAGTAAGATCATAGCAAGCTTAATTTTTGATAATGTTCTTTGGGTCTTGTACCCGATGGTGGTGCTTTTTGACCGGGTCCTTCTATTATCTTGGTTTATCGGTTCAAAGCCACTTGTTGGCGCTTTGATTGGTATGGGTTGTGGCTGCCTAGGTCTTGGTTCAGCTTGTTGGTTCCAAGTGAGGGGTTCCCAGGTTTATCCATTGGTCATTGGCTTATGCCTTTGGTTTTTGGTCTTCTTTCTTTAGTTTCTCTTTTGTTGGTCTTGGGATGATGGGTGACGTGTTAGCTGCCTCTGTCTAGTTGGCCACCTTTTGTCCAGGTTTTGGTTGAGTTTATTGGTTTGCCCGAGAGTCTATTAGGTGTGGGAGGAGTGGCACGACCACTAGTCTCAGCCTTGCCCCTTGGTCCTCCATGATTTCTTGAATTCCTCATCTTGTGTGTTGGTTGGCCCTCTCGGGTTGAGTGTGATGCTGCTACCATCAGCTCAGCAGTCTTTAATTCTTGGGTTTGCAATGGAGGTTTGTTGCAGTCTTTAGTCCAATGGGTGAGAGGTTTATCCATTGGCTTCTTTTGTGGGATTGCTTGTTAGTTGGTTCTGCTCTTGTGTAAAGGGTGCAAGTTGCAAGGCTACTCCTGCCTAGTCAGTCCCCTCTGCAGGTCTTAGGTGTTAGGTCATCTTTGGGTTGCAGGCTTTATGTGTTGTGCTGGTTTTGCTCCAAGGGGTTCTGGTTTTTCCTTTGGTTTCTCCCATGGTTTTTTCCTCTTTTGGGTGGTTTTAGAGTTTGTGCTCAGCCGAGTGGCAGGTTCTTCCCTTGTGTGCTAATCGGGTTACTTTCTCCTTGGTTTGTGTTTTGGGTTGAGTGGGTTGATAGGATGGTTAGTCCTTGGTTCCTCCCCTTCCTCTCCTGGTTCAGTCCTTTGTCCAAAGGTCCATGGGTGGTTTTGGTTCTTGGCTGGCTCTCTCTCTTTTTGCTCCTAGCTGGGTCAAGTGGTGGGCTGCTCTTTCTTTGGCCGGGTCTTGGGCCTTCTCTAAATCCATGGGCCTAGGGTTGGGTCTTCCTTCTTCTAGGTTAGGGCTTAGGTTGGTCGTTTCCTTCCTTTAGCCTTTTGGTTTGGCAATAAGGGAGCCTGTTCTCTTTATTGTATGCATTGTTTATTGTTTAGTTTTTTGTTTTTTTAGGTTTATCCTTTGTTTTTGTATATTCTTGAACTTGCTAGTTTTCTAGCCTAGTTTGTTCTTTGAAACTTACATTTGATAAAATAAAAAAGCATCTCATGTTTCCCACTTTAGGAATGTCACCCATTACAATAAGATCATTTTTCTTATGTTTTTAAGCTCTTCTCAAACATCATTATTTTCTTTACAAATTCATCTTTTACCATTTAAGTATGTTATTTTACCTTTAATTCTTAGGTAGTGCATTTTCTAAGCTTATCTTATCTTCTTTTTTTATGCGATTTATAGCCCTTATTTCTAATGTTTTTTGAAGGACAAATCATCTCTTGATATGGTAAATCCATTCTCTCATTCTTTTTTCTTACTTACAATAATTATTATCTAGAGTCTCTCACGAGACTTAAATCATAAGCATTGTAAAAATGAGGGGCAATTGTCATAGCCTTTTTTGGCTTATTTCCAAGATTTACTGTTGAGACCCAACCCAACATCAAGTATAATCATGCAAATGACCCATTGATTATGCCAATTAATCTATTACAAGAGCTAGGGAAAAGAGATTTATATAGGCATTGAATGGGCTAGTTTAAAGCATATGAAGTAAGATTGACCTAGACGGACAAATAATGTTTATGGAGCTTAAAGGACAACCTTGAATTCATCTAATCCAAGTCCATGAAGGGTCACATTCAAGTTCTGAAAATGGTTGATGTGTTAGGCCTTATATCAACCTTGATTTGAGCTTTTTTTTTTTAATATTGCATGGAGTCCATGTAAACATATTCTTCTTCTAAAGAAGCTAGGAAAATATTCTAGATTACTTCCTAAAGAAAACTAGCCCATTCAATGCCTATTTAAAGAACCATGTTAAAAAAATTTATAGTCTACAAAGAAAACTAATGAGTTGTCAAATTGATTTCCTAAACTAAGAAGATTATTTAAAGCTTCGCTTAGTCTATGAAGGAAACCTAAAAGTCAACAACATTGAAGACCAAATCATATTTCTTTATCTTTTTTTTTTGTGGCTGCAACTTAAATTTTTTATTTTAAATTTGTATTTTGTATTTTGTATTTTATGGTTAATAAACATCAATTGAGATTGGATACTCAGAGATTTGGGTCTAATTGTAAGTGGCCTTTACACAAATCCACATCTTTAGATATTCTAGGGTTTAGCTTAGCTTGAAACCATATATGTCACCTAAGTTTCAAATTATGTTTTTGGCTCAAAGAAATTCAGATTACAGTTGCAACTTTGTGTGCTTGTGAGGGTGAGAATTCTCTCTTCCTTGGTTCTTTAAGGGATTGAAAATGATTTATCGTAGTTCATCTAACTTTGTGGCATCAATTCATACTTCTTGTTCATGAGTTGCTATTTGTTGGGTGGTGATTCAAATCTAAAGTGTTGGTGTCTAGGTACAAGTTATTTTTTTTATTACACTCCTATCAAACCTGATTTACTTGGCTCTCTAGGAATTGATGTCTTTTCGTGTGGGTTGCTTGACTGTGTTATCAAGAGGTTTGCATCATTTACTTAAAATAAAACAATAATAAAATAATAGGAAATGACATGGTGGAAAAATCAAGCTGAAAGTTTTGGGCAAATTCAATAGCTCAATCGTATCCCTATTATGCAAAAGAATTGAAGAAAAATGTAGATTCAAAGATAAAAATAAATTATTACTAGACAAATCTACATATAAATTAAGCTCAACAACATAATTATATTTTTAATAAGCCAATATGATTTAATTGTGCTAAATTAAAGCTTAATTATGTTCAAAAAATTAATTTAGGTCCAATTAAGAGATTTAATTAGGTGCAAGGACTTAATTATACTTTAAAGGGATCAAATTAATTAAGAGCTTAATTGATAAAAAAAAAAGTTCTAAAGCCTAATATTGGTTTAATTAGGAAGATTGGAATTTTCGATGATCAAAATTAATTTGTACCAAGTCAATTGAGCGAAATCAAGGGTAATTTGAAGACAATTAAAATTTTAGTGGTTAATTGAGGGTCATATTGTATAAATTTGAAACCAAAGAGCAAAAGGAAGAAAAAAATAAGTAAATTCAGGGTTGCTTTTTAAATTTGGTGGGGATAAAATTGTATAAAATTAAAAGTTTAAAGTCAATTAAAAGTATAATTAAAGCAATTATAAATTGAGGGACCAAATTAGTCTTTGTCAGAATGGTTCCATTCTGCATAATTTAAAGGCAGCTAATACTCATTTATGTATTTTGATATGATAGAGTACATGTACGTCATCGTCTCCATCATTGCATAAATAGAAGAGATGACCTATAAAAACTACCCTTTGCACACAATGATCAGTTGAACATACACCTTTTTCCCCATAAGTAGATATGGTGTATTGAGGAAAAAAGAACGGAGAAGAAAGGTAACTAATTAGAAGAAAGAAAAAAGAAGTAGAGAATGAGAAGAGAGAATAAGATAAAACAAACATAGTGGAACGAAGAAAAAATACAGACAGAGAAAGGCTACAAAAGAGATGACAAAAGAGATAACATATGTAACAACAACACTGTAAGCAACCCTCGTTGGCAACAACTTCTCCATCTTCTTATTTCTTTCCTCATTAGTGAAAGCTCTCCTCCACCGTCGGCCGCAACAACAACCTTTTAGCACCACCAACTTCATCCTTTATTTTCTCTACTCGTCAGCATCAACAATAATATCTTCTCTCCACTACCAATAGCACCAACACCTTCCTCTCCATCGTCAATCACAACAACAACTTTAACACCTTCTCCTCTCCACTAAATGCACCTTCAACATCCTCTTCTCCACGCAGCAGCAGCAACAACAAGACAATAATTGCTTTTTTTCTTTTTATAGCCAGCATGTATATGTATGTATGTGTGTGTGTGTGTATATATATATATTAAAAAATATGCATTTAAAAAAATAAAAAAAATATTTTATTTTTGTGCATACATATGAATCCCAAAATTTTGCTAAACATATATATATTTTTTTAAAATGCATCTTTTTTCATATTTTAAAATGCTAAAAACAAGATATCGTAACTAATTTACAATCATTCGTAAAGGTTCGACCAAAATATCAAAAACAAATCCCTTAATAATTATATTGTTCATTATATTTAATTATAGACTTTAGTATTTAGATGTTTAAAACTACATTGTAGAGTACACCCATAAATATTAAAGATATAAAAATAATAAAAATAAAAAATATGATTCAAACTTTAGAACGGCTGTGACCCAATGAAGTAAAGATTCTCTCATGAAGAGAGATTTACTTTAAACCTTATAAAAGACCAATAAATATAAATATGACATAGAAAAACAATTAAACAATAATACAATGTACCTTAGGTAAAGTGCACTAGAGGTAATGCGTTTTTTCCTTGCATATCATGTAACTTTAATAATAGACGACGACTCCTGAGAATTATAATTATCATTTAATGATGAAAAAAATCATTTTCCATGCACTTTCATCTCCGAGGAGGCCGCATGGAAACACCATCACAACATAAAATGTTAATCTTATAAATTATAAGATATAAACATTAATTGTAAAAAAAGGGGGGGAACTAAAAAAAGACTAAACTACATGATGACTAGGATAATTTTCCTTGTTGTAATATAAAATATGTTACATTGTACAAATTGAATGACTTACAAGCATAATCCATGCATGAAATTCATGAATAGATTATTTATAACAAGACTAGTTGATCCACCCAAAAACAAAATAAAATAGAGGCAATCATAAAAAACCTTATAAGATTTGATAAGTTCTCACTTTATAACTGTAATTTATCAAATTACATTTTATATCCTCGATTAGAACAAAAATATTAAAAAGGATCAAAAGATAATATAATCATGCATTTAACACAAAAGGAAAGATAAATCACACCCCGCTCTTAACACTTTTTTTTTTTTTTTATCCCAACACGCCTCTCTAAAAAATCAAAATGGTTCTCTCCTTAACCCTAGAAATCTAAATCTAAACTAGTAATTGAAGCCCACATCAACCTGAAAGATGGAGTGATGATTCATGAAGATAAAACAATTAATTTTTAAAAGTCTTTTTTGCTTTGGTAATTACCCAATATAATAATAATAATAATAAAATAAAATAAAGACACGGGATGGAAAAGGATTGGGAACTGTTCAATGTACTAAAGAAAACTATAAAATCCAACAGACTGGACATGTACTCACTGACAAAGGAAAAAGAAGAAAAAAGGTTCAGGCTTTTTACCAAAGCAAGCAAGGAAGCCTGAAAAATCATTTTCGTGACAGAAACAGAACATTTACATCATCCCTTACCATTTTGTGTTGGAACAACTCGAGACAACCTTAACTTCTCCATCATACACGCCCCCACGTGACTTGCACCTCTTCCCTCCCTACCATTCACACTTCCACTTTTACCCTCCATCCAATTATCGTGTAACCCTATCCTACCCCCACCTAAACCCCAAAAAGGAAAGGATAGATTAGTGATTTACCCGCGATGCCTTGCAAATCTCTGACCGTACAAACATTTTTTTTTATAAACAAACACCATCACATCCTTTGAGTTCAGTCAGCAGTAACAGTCAGTTCTTATTTTATTTTATTTTTATTTTTATTTTTATTAGTAATAAATAACATCACCGGCACTCTATCTAACATTCAAGTTTCCTCACAGTCAGGTAACGCTATCACATTATTAAACTGCCCGTAACCCTTCCCAACCTGCCCGCTTCTGCTCTACCAAGTACCCAAGTAATCATACTTCACCTTTCCTCTGGCCGTCCTTCTCTCTTTATTTTTATTGTGGGTATTTTTCTCCACGATTTTCTCTCTCTAGATTCTCGATTTTCTCTCTCTACAGCGAAACGGCATCTCGAGTTTTTATCTCAATTTAACGGATCCGGAGATATAATTGGATCGATCAATAGAAGAAATCGCTGTTATTTTCGATCGTGGGAAAAAAATTAGGGTTTCGATTGACAAATGGTGGATCGAAGAAGCTAGGGTTTGGCTTATCGGATCTACATAGAATCGTTCGATTGAGTGAAGAAAAAAGTTTGAGTTCTGTGGTATTTCTGAAAGGAGAGTGGTGGATTGATGGTACTCGAAGGGGAAAATGCAAGGCTATGCTGCATGGAAGGGAAGGTGAGGAGAGGAAAAGGGATCATCGGCACATGTGGACAGGTCCCACGCTTGGTAATTCGGCTGTAGCTGGTGACGATGTTGTTTCTGATTCTTTTTTCAAGGTAATTCATTCTTTTTTAAAGTTTTAATTTTTGGGGTCTTTTTTTCTTTTGTAATTATTTTGGGTTTTGATTTGGGTATCAGGATAAAAGGGTTAATTGGTTTATTGTATATTTCTGTTATTCAGAGGGGTATTTTATCAAATTTTGTTTTTATTACGTGTTATCTGGATTGAATTGATAGATAATTAGGATAAGCGGCTGTATTAGGAAAGTTGTGTGTTTGATATAGGAGCTTTTGGAGAGAGGGGCTTGATTTCAAGTGCTTCGATGTTGTTTTTTTTAATTGGTTTAGGAATTGAGATTCTTATGATTGTGCTCTGACGAGATACGCATCTAGTTCTTTGGGTTTGTTGGTGCTGATGCTGCAATTCTTAGGCACTGATTCTATGGCATTTTGGGATGTGATGAGTTATTGATAGGTTTTTGGAAAGTATGGGCCCAAATTGATGTGGCTAAATTGAAGGATTTTTCTGCTATGTGTTTTTAGGACTTCTCTTTAACTCTGATCAAAATTGGGTTGGTGGCAAATTTTTTACCTGGATTTATGAATTATAAAAAGGGTCAGGTTTTTATTTAATGTATAGTGAAAAAGGTTTGTTGAGCTATTTAGCTTCATATTCAAAATGGTACTGGTACTGAGTATACAGAGTGAATAGCTCCTATGAGCATTTGGTGTTGTATTTCCTTAAAAAGTTCATGACTTGACCAAGATTCATCATTGTATAATCAGGCATTTGTAGATTTTTTTGGGGTTGAAGGGTCAAATATTTTTTACATTTCATGTTTTCACTGATTAAATTGCTTAAGCATACCCCACTATGTCAATTAGAGGAGAGCATGCCCTCGTTTTTTGTTCTAATTTCAATCTCATTGCTCTTATGTACTGTGAAAAGATTTACCAACTTTTGATACGAGTCTTACCTCAATTCATGTGTGATAGCTCAAATAAAAAGGGATATGTAGTCGGTCACATGAGTTCATAGTGTATGCAGGTGCTGTACAATTTTTAATATGGGATAGCTAAAGGTTTGGCTTGGCATAAGTTTATGTGTGTAATTGAAAGAAAAGTTTGATCACAAAAGATTTGGCTTGGAGTTTTTGATATGGGGTCCTTACTTGGGTGTGTGTTAATAGTTAAGCTTTTAATAACAGGATGTTATCATGCTATTGGCTCCTTGGGGCCAGTTTGTTAACTAAATAGTTTAGGAAGGGGTTGTGTGGCTCTTGTTGAAACATCTTTCTTGGAAGCAAATATCACGGTACATGATATCTGGTTGGGCTATAGATGTGTAAGGTTGTTTGGATTATATTTGGACAAATAATTAGTTTTCCCAAAATTGTGAGGTTATGCAGTAATTTCCATATATCTTTGCTCTAAGCTGATAGACATATACACTTTTGCGCATTTTAACTGCCCGCCATTACTTGAAATAAAATTTTCAGTTTTACTTACATTTGAAAGGTTATTTTTTTTCATTTTTATTTATTTATTTATTTATTCTTTTTTAAATCTATACAAGCTGAAACTAGATTTCAATTAAATGTTTATCAACCTTGATACTTCTTTCATGTTTTTTGTATTAATCTATACAAGATGAACGATGATTTAGAGCCTTACTGATTCATTTTCTCATGCTTAATTATTGAAAATGAGAGTCAGAATGGTTTGTTAATTTAGGCTTGAATCCACAAAATTCTAAATATTGATGATCATGATGGTAGAATAAAAGATAGGCATGCTAAGCATAACCAAAGTCATGATATTCTTTTCTTTTGTTTTGCAAAAGCTCTGTTTTCAAAACTTGTTTGGCATCTCTGTGTTTGTGGGATGTTTATTTTTTCATACCGAAATGCTGGTGCAATTTTGTTTACTTCTTTTTTACAATATAGACTGTCTAATAGTTCACAAAACTCCCTCTTTGAATGTTCATATCAGGATGGACGCAAGATCAGTGTTGGAGACTGTGCTTTGTTCAAACCACCCCAGGACTCTCCACCGTTTATTGGAATAATTCGTTGGCTGACTACCAGTAAAGAGAACAAGTTAAAGTTAGGTGTGAATTGGCTTTATCGACCTGCTGAAATAAAAGTTGGCAAAGCGATCCTATTGGAAGCTGTGCCAAACGAAATATTCTACTCCTTTCATAAGGATGAAATTCCTGCTGCATCACTACTCCATCCGTGTAAAGTTGCCTTCCTTCCTAAAGGTGTTGAACTTCCATCAGAAATTTGTTCATTTGTGTGCCGGCGAGTTTATGACATTACAAACAAGTGTTTATGGTGGCTAACTGATCAGGATTATATTAATGTGAGTTACAAATGCACTTCTTGAACTTGTTTTGAATTGTTAATACTGTTTGATTGTTAATTTTCTTTTCTTTTCACAGGAACACCAAGAAGAAGTAGATCACCTATTGAATAAAACACGTTTAGAAATGCATGCAACAGTGCAGCCTGGTGGACGCTCTCCAAAGCCAGTGAATGGCCCAACATCGACATCCCAGTCAAAGCCTGGTTCTGATAGTGTACAGAATAGTGTTTCATCCTTTCCTTCTCAAGTTAAAGGAAAGAAAAGAGAAAGAGTAGATCAGGGCTCTGAGCCTGTGAAACGAGAGCGATTTCCAAAAATGGATGATGGTGATTCTGGTCACAGTAGACCAGAAAGCACGTGGAAATCTGAGATTTCTAAATTTACAGACAGAGGGGAACTAGTGGATTCTGAAGGTGTTGAGAAATTGGTGCATCTAATGATGCCTGAGAGAAATGAGAAAAAAATAGACTTGGTTGGCCGGTCAATTCTTGCTGGTGTGGTAGCAGCCACAGATAAGTTTGATTGCCTAAACCGGTTTGTGCAGCTTAAGGGCTTGCCTGTGTTTGATGAGTGGCTGCAGGAGGTCCATAAAGGGAAAAATGGTGATGGCAGTAGCCCCAAGGATGGTGATAAATCTGCAGAGGAATTTCTGTTAGTTTTGCTTCGGGCACTTGATAAGCTCCCTGTAAATCTCCATGCTCTGCAAACGTGTAATATTGGCAAATCTGTGAATAATCTGCGCACCCATAAGAACTTGGAAATACAGAAGAAAGCAAGGAGCTTGGTTGACACATGGAAGAAACGTGTTGAGGCTGAAATGGATGCTAATGCAAAGTCTGGATCTAACCAAGGTGTCTCCTGGACTGCCAGATCACGTCTTCCTGAAGTTTCACATGGTGGGAACAGACAATTTGGTGTATCCTCTGAGGTTGCAATGAAGAGCACAGTTGTGCAGCCCTGTGCTTCGAAAACTGGTTCAGTCAAGGTTGTACAGGGGGAAACTGTTGCCAAGTCCGCATCAACATCCCCAGGACCTATAAGATCAACAGTATCACCTGGATCTGCAGGTAATAACTCAAAAGAAGCACAACCCCGAAACACTGGTGCCTGTGGTGCCTCCGACCCATCTTTAGTGGTAGCAAGGGATGAGAAAAGCAGCAGTTCTAGCCAGTCCCACAACAATAGTCAATCCTTTTCTAGCGACCATGCCAAAAACAGGGGGGTTTCTGGAAAGGAGGATGCAAGGAGCTCAACTGCTGGTTCAATGATGGTGAATAAGATTGGTGGTGGTTCTCTGCGGCATCGTAAATCAGTCAATGGCTTTCCAGGACAAGCTATGTCTGGTGTCCAAAAGGAAACTGGGTCAAGCAGGAATTCTTTGCACAGAAATTTAAGTTCAGAAAAAGTGTCGCAGTCCAGTTTGACATGTGAGAAGGCACTGGATGTTCCTGTTGCTGAGGGGAATGGCCATAAACTTATTGTTAAGATCCCCAACAGAGGTCGCAGTCCTGCACATAGTGCTAGTGGGGGGTCTCTGGAAGACCCTTCTGTCATGAACAGCAGAGCTTCTTCCCCCATGCTTTCAGAGAAGCATGACCATTTTGATTGTAACCTGAAGGAGAAGAACGATGCTTATCGAGCTATTATTCCTTCTGATGTTAATAATGAATCGTGGCAAAGCAATGATTTCAAAGAGGTGTTGACTGGTTCTGATGAGGGAGATGGGTCTCCTATTACTGTTCCTGATGAAGAACACTGTCAGACTGGTAATGATTCTAGAAAATTAGCTGAAGCCTCAAAAGCTACTTCCTCATCATCTGCAAATGAACAAAAATTGGTGAAATTGCACGATGCATCTTTCAGCTCCATGAATGCTTTGATTGAAAGCTGTGCAAAATACTCTGAAGCTAATGCATCAATATCTGTTGGGGATGATATTGGCATGAACCTGCTTGCTAGTGTAGCTGCTGGGGAGATGCCTAAGTCTGATACGGTTTCCCCAACTGATTCTCCACGGACAAATACCCCTGTTGTTGAGAGCTCTTGTGTTGGCGGTGATGTGAGACCAAAGTTTTCACCAGGTGAAGACCCTGCCCAAGACAGAGGGCAGTCACTTGATGTTGCTAATGATGAACATGAGAAGCGAGCTATTGTTCTTGGTACTTCACTAGCTAAGAACTTTGATGGTACAACCATTTTGATTTCACAAGAAAAACTCAAAGGGCAGCTCAATGGACAATTCAATTCTTCTAATATGGATGTGCAGCGAACTTCTGAATGTCCAGAAAGCAATTTGAAATCAGAGGAAGTGTTAGTATCTGTTTCAGTGGCTGTGCCCTCAGCAAGCACTGTAGAGAAAACATCATATGATGGAGGGAAAGAACCACAGGAGGATAATGGGGTTGGCAGATTGAATGCAGATGGTGTATCCGCAGCTAAAGAAAAGTTGCACAGCTATATCTCAACAGAAGATAAGATCAATAGTACTAGAATGGAAGTTGGGACTGAACTCTATAACGGATCTTCATCATACCGGTCCATTGAGCTTAATGGCGAGAACAATAAAAATATGAATGAAAACGATGAGGAGAAACCACCTAACACAATTCCTACTGAGTTGGCAAAACGATCTGATGGGGAAGTGCTCCAGCCTTATGGACCCAGCAAGGATACAGTCGCTGAAAACATGGATGAGGTTAAGGCTGAAAGAGCTGGTGAAACTACTGAAAAAAGAAATACTGAACATGAAAGTAATTCAGGCTCAGCTGTTACCAATAACAAAGGTGTGGACATGGATTACAAACAAGAAGATAAGCATGTTAAAGAGAAACATGGTGATGGTTCAGCGCTTCATGAGTTCTCTCCTGCAATTGGTCAAAAACCAGAACAAGAAC
Organism: Salix purpurea; assembly: GCA_027405865.1. Lineage (NCBI taxonomy): Eukaryota > Viridiplantae > Streptophyta > Magnoliopsida > Malpighiales > Salicaceae > Salix > Salix purpurea. The sequence continues at coordinate 744,109 of JAOWLH010000036.1, forward strand.
CGAGATCAAGGGGATCCAAGCTGACTGGCACTGAAGGTGATGAAACAGAGGAATGTACACCTGCTGCTGCTTCTTCTTCTTTATCTGCTACTGGGGGGTTGGATCAGGAAAAAAAAGTCGAATTTGATCTGAATGAAGGCTTCAATGCTGATGATGGGAAATATGAGGAGCTTAATAACTTGAGAGCACCTGCATGCTCTACTCCTATTCAACTAAATAACCTCTTGCCTTTGCCAGTTTCTTCAGTGTCCAATGGTCTTCCTGCTTCAATTACTGTAGCTTCTGCCGCAAAAGGGCCCTTTGTTCCACCAGAAGATTTACTAAAGAATAGAGGGGAGCTTGGTTGGAAAGGATCAGCAGCCACAAGTGCATTTCGGCCAGCTGAACCTAGAAAAGCTTTGGAGATTTCATTAGGTACAGCTGCTATTTTTCTCACTGATGCAACTACTTCCAAGCCCAGTCGCCCACTGTTGGATATTGACTTAAATGTGGCTGATGAAAGAATTCTTGAGGATTTGGCTTCGCGAAGTTCTCAGGGTGCTGTTTCTGTAGCTGATCTTGTGAATAATCATGATCGAGTGCAGGATTCACCATTGGCTTCAGCATCAGTTCGTAGCTTTGGGGGACTTGACCTGGATTTGAATAGAGTGGATGAGCCTAATGATATGGGTAATCACTTAACAAGCATGGGCCGTAAGATGGAAGCTCAACTTCATCCTGTCAAACCATCATCCAGTTTTCTTAATGGAGATGTGAGTGCTCACAGAGACTTTGATTTAAACAATGGGCCTATTTTTGAAGAGATGAGTGCCGAACCATCACCATTTAGCCAGCTCACCAGGAGCAGTGCGCCATCCCAACCATCTGTTTCTGGTATGCGGATAAACAGGATAAACAGTACAGAAATGGGAAACTTCCCCTCTTGGTTTCCTCAAGGGAATACTTATCCAGCTGTCACAATTCAGTCAATCTTATCTGATAGAGGAGAACAGCCTTTTTCAATAGTTGCACCTGGTGGGCCTCAGAGGATGTTGGCTCCGCCTACTGGCAGCAGCTCATTTAGTTCTGATATTTATAGAGGGCCAGTGTTGTCATCTTCCCCAGCAATGCCTCTTCCATCTACGCCTTTTCAGTATCCTGTCTTTCCTTTTGGAACAGGTTTTTCTTTATCCCCAGCCACATTTGCAGGTGGTTCAACAGCATACATGGATTCATCTTCTGGTGGGAGGCTTTGCTTTCCTGCAATACCCTCTCAAGTATTAGCACCTACAACTGCAATCCCTTCGCACTATCCAAGACCTTCCTTCGTTGTTAACTTCCCAGATGGTAACAGTAATGGTGGAGCTGAGAGCAGTAGGAAATGGGGAAGGCAGGGTCTAGATCTCAATGCGGGGCCTCTAGGTCCAGATGCAGAAGGGAGAGATGAGACATCTTCTCTTGTATCAAGGCAACTTTCTGTTGCAAGTTCACAGGCCCTTACAGAGGAGCAAACAAGGATGTATCAATTGGCTACTGGAAGTCTCTTGAAGAGAAAAGAGCCGGAGGGTGGTTGGGATGGTTACAAGTAATCCCCATGGCAGTAATGGTGAATAAATCTTAAATCCTGATCCCCTTGTAAGTTTCTATCATGTTTTCAATATCTGTATGCTTCTCTCATTTTGTCTACCTTGAGGTTTACGAGTCTACATGTCCTTTTTGCTGCTTGCTTTTTTTTTTTGGAAAAAAAATTCGATTACACTCTTTACAGCAAGAGATATACTAAATGTTTTGCTTAAGCTGGGGTCTTTAAATACATTCCAAAATGTTTTTTGATTTCAGGTCTTTTGGATGGGGTGCTAGCTAATTCCAAGAGACATCATCTAACTTGTGCTCTAAAGAATGGGTGGTAAGTGATTTATTTGATGTTGTTCAGTCTCCAACCCCTGCCCTTTGCTGTACCAATTGCAACCTAAAGGAATCCATCTGGGGTCTTCAAGCAGTCACTTCTTGAATTTGTACTGGGTGGCTGCAGTTCACTTTTCCCCATGTAGATATTTTAACTGGTGGAAAGCAGGCACTTTGTGACTGTCTTTGTTGCCCATACAATCAAAAATGGTGCCCCTACTGCTGTTTGGTGCATCAACAATTTATACTGTTGGACACAAAATCAACCTTTTCCTACCATTCTGAGAATGAATGGAGATTGGATTAATGAACCGCTTTAATCAGAGGCCTTTTCTATGTGTTTTGCTGTTATCTTATCTTAATTTCTTTCACTCGTATATAAAGAAGCAGAATCGTTAGTAAATTTTAGTACTCAAGCTTCTCATGTTTTGGTACATGGTTTTAGTTGCTCTGATTGAATGTTGTATTCCGTTGTCAATTTATTTCATCTTAATAACCTGATGGAGATTTTTGCATAAGTTGTTTTTTTTTATCTAGGTTTGTATTTCTGACACTTCCTCACTTGGGGTCCTATGCTTACCATTGTATCCTGTATCATCTTTCAATATGAGCATTTCCTCATGCCATTTATATTGGTTTTGATATGAGAATTGGCTCCTTTTGATAATGTTCTGTTTGTTAATGAAGGGCATATGAATGACATTGATTTTGTATGCTTTCATATGGTGTTTAGCTTGTGGATCTATTATGGAATTTATCATGATATTTTTCATTATAGCAGTTTTGGAGATTAGTGCTGCACGTCATATGGCACTATTCACATCATGTCTGAGGTAGATGTTTGCACCGTACTTAAAGTTGACTTAGAATGGCAAACTGTATTTCTATACTATGATTATTAGTGTTTCATAATCTTTATCTCATATTTCACTGAGAAATATGCCGAGGATTGCAGGTTTTTGTTTATGGTGGCCTGCCATTGTTTTTTGTCTGGGTGAAGGTAATTGGCTGTTTGGTCGATATTGTAGTCCTCACTGCCAGACAGAATTAATCATTCTCAAGATCCCAAGAGATCCATATGGCCTTTAATCTTTGACCATTTTGAGGCATCTCATTTTGGTGGTTTTCCAGTCAATTTTGTTAGATTCACAGCACGTTTCAGTTCCTAATGGCTTGTAATGTTTCTTTATTTTCACATTTATGTTGTGTATTCGGTGTCATGTTGAGAGAAATCGGGTTATTCTTGGTTTTGCTTTTGCAGGTTGCTCCTGGTCATAGTGGAATTCATGTTTACTTATTTCTTTTTCCCCTTTTCCTCATTTTTCTAGTACTTGAAAACCTCGTTCCCATGGGAAGATCCAATGCCGTGCTCATCTTGTGATCGGCATATAGGATGAAAGAAAATATGTAACCTAGCTTTAGTATGATTGGCGGCTTGAGTTAAACATTTGGAACATGAGCTGCTTGCCCCCCCAGTTCTGGTAAATATCCTTGCATGCATCATAATGCATTTCCAACTTGATGGAGTCCCTCCTCTATTTGGTACGCGTTCAATCCTTAATGGAGCCCTTGTCATTATTTATTTTTTCCTGTTATGCACTTGAACAACTCGTTTAACCTTTTGAAAAAAAAATGATGTAGACGGTATTGCTCTTTTGTACCTCAAATGACTGAAAAGAAACTTGCGCAATGATACTTTTGAGTTAAAATCCACCATTCCTATTTTGCACAAGTGAATGAAGTCCATTCTGATTCCTCACGAGCTTCCTCTGCCCCTTTTTAATGGCGGAAAATCTACCACCAACGACAAATCAAGCACCATACGCCTGCATGCGTCATACATGTAGAAGAGGACATGAAAGCGCATCCATGGAGACAATGAATGACCGGATTCTGCTACAAAATGTTGTTTCACAGGCCATTTTCATGTCACAAATGCCTCCAAATTGCCGACGCATGTAAATCACACACTATTAAAAGAAAAATAAGAGATATTTTAGTTTTAAATAAGTATCTGTTCGTAGTTTTTTTTAGTTGGTTTATATTTGGTCAAACAAAGTCTGATCCTAGTTTAGCTCACATGGTTTCAACTTCATGAAACCAAAGTCAAAATAGACTAAGTGATATTTCTAGTTTTAGATTGTTTTTTTCCTTTTGGTTTTTTGCTTTTGTTTTTATGGTTTCTCGTTTGGTCTATTTTTTTTTCATTGTTACATACATGCATGTGTGCATGTATTCTTCATTATACTTGTTTTAAACTTTAAATTATAGGTTTTTCTTTACTAAAATACAAAAAATTTGTAACTGGATGTGTATTTCTAAATAAAGAAGTATAAAAATTTAAAAACCACTTATGATGCTATATAGGAAAATGTTTTTTTTTTTTTTTTTTTTTGGTGAAAATGGATATAGATTGTGTATCATGTTAAATTGATCTCTAACTTTACTTGTAGTTAATTTATTTAAAATATGAATAGATTAAAAAATCCATTCCTCCCCACTATACACATATAAGTAAATGGATTTAAATTGGGCTCAAATCCTTAGAAAGATAGCAAGAAAAGCTATTTTACTATAAAATCACCAATTTTGATTTGAATTACTTGCTTAAACAAGATTTTAATTATATAAAAGCTACTTCAATGTAGTTATTCCTATTATTATTAAAACTCAGCTATTTAGAGACTAATAAATAATACATTAACATGTGTTTGGTAGTGAGTTGTAAGTATTTCTATAATTATTTTTAATTTAAAAATGATTAATTTGGCATTTTTTATAAAGCCATATTTAAAAAAAAGTTCTCTTTTTTTTTTAAAAAAAAAAAAAACAATAAATGCTATCATACTAGATTATATATATAAAAAGAGTCGTAGATATGACCCAAAAACACGTGAGGGCTAAAAATAGTTCAGGCCTATCAATACTTTAAACAGGGACTAGGCTCGGTCCATGGATCAGGCTATCTACCACGTACACCTTTCCTTTTTTGCCGTCTCTCTCTACGATTTCTCGCTCGCTCGCCTTTTCTTTCTCCATGATTTTCTCACTCTAGATTCTCTATATCTCTCCTTCTAACTCTAAATCATGCAGAATCTCTTATTTAGCGGATCGCATATCGATTCGGATCGATTGATCAGCGGTGTTTATTGATTTTGGTCAAATTAGGTTTGAATTGCACTGATAAACAGTCTACAGAAGCTAGGGTTTTTCTTTTTTTTCTTTTCCAATTTTTTTGGCCTCTGTTGGATCTAGGGTTTTTGAATTGGTGAATTAGCTGAGAGGGAAGTGTGAGTTAGGGCTAAGGGTTGATGGTACTCGAAGGGGAAAATGCAAGGCTATGCTGCATGGGCGGGAAGTTGAGGAGGAGAGGAAAAGGGATCGTATTCGGCACATGTTGACTGCTCCCACTCGTGCTAACAACAATTCAGTTGTAGCTGCTCCTGATTTTGTTTCTTCTCCTTCATCTTCTTCTTCTTTGTCATCTCCAGCCGATTCTTTTTACAAGGTGCTCCTTTTCTCCTGGTCTTTGGTTTTTTTTTTTTGTTGGTTGATTTTGGGGTTTTTGTATTTGGCTTCCAATGATAAATAATTGGGGAAATCGATACCTTCATTGACAAAAGAGGAAGATGTTATTTGTCTGACAGTGGAATGGTAGGAAATGGCTCAGATTTTCTTTGATTTCTGTTAACGTGGAGGTATTGCAGCTCATTTGGTATTACGACTTTTGGGAAATATGACAACAGACTGATTTTGTGTTGCCACATGATATTGGTGCTTAAATTGGGTTCTCGGGGCAGTTTTTGTTTTTTTCTACGTATTTATGAATTTTTCAGTAGCGAGTTTTGGTTTGGTTTGTGTATAGAAATTTGTTATTTAGCTTTCTACCGTAGTTGAAGGTTGCATGAGGTCATGGAATTTGAATATCAGCTTTGTTACTTTTTTGCGTGCAAAGTGTAAATTCGAATGATATCTCTCTCCTTAGCATCACATGCTAAGGATTCTGTACGTTACTTCCTTTTCTGATTGATGACTCGGTTAACCATTATTGATATATTAAATGTTTAATCAACTACTTAATTAATGGAATGAGAAAAAAGGGCTCGTGTAATAAAAGAAAGCTTTGACAGATCCAACAAAGACCTGGGAATGTGATCTTTAATCCAAGAAGTTCATAATGATATCCTTATAATGATAGTAGTGGTCAAGTAATGATATTCCATTCAGCAATTGTTCATTCTGTCAAAATGCCTGCCAAATTTTTTTCTGTGTTACCAGAACATTTGCTAAAATTATTAGTATGAAGATTGACTTTTAGTAAGTTACCTTACTGCCCTGTCTCTTATCCCTCCTTTAACAGGATGGACGCAAGATCAGTGTTGGCGACTGTGCTCTATTCAAACCGCCCCAGGACTCCCCTCCTTTCATAGGAATAATTCAAAGTCTGACTACTGGTAAAGAGAATAAGTTAAAGTTAGGTGTGAATTGGCTTTACCGGCCTGCTGACATAAAGCTTAGCAAATGCATCCTTTTGGAAGCTGCGCCAAACGAAGTATTCTTTTCCTTTCACAAGGATGAAATCCCTGCTGCATCACTACTCCATCCGTGTAAAGTTGCCTTTCTTCCAAACGGTGTTGAACTTCCATCAGGGATTTGCTCATTTGTTTGCCGGCGAGTTTATGACATTACAAACAAGTGTTTATGGTGGCTAACTGATCAGGATTATATTAATGTGAGTTGTAGCTGCAGTTCTTAAATTTGCTTTGAATTGTCAATTCTGTTTGGTGTTAACACTTTCTTACACAGGAACGACAAGAAGTAGTGGATCAGCTATTATCTAAGACAAGCTTTGAAATGCATGCGACGATTCAGCCAGGTGGATGTTCTCCTAAGACAGCGAATGGTCCAACTTCAACACCACAACTGAAACCCGGTTCCGATAGCGTACAGAATAATGCTTCCTCCTTCCCTTCACAATCTAAGGGAAAGAAAAGGGATCGTGGAGATCTGGGATCTGAGCCCATTAAACGAGAACGCTTTTCAAAAATGGATGATGGGGATTCTGTTCATAGACCAGAAAGCATCTGGAAATCTGAGATTTATAAATTTACAGAAAAGGGTAGACTTGTGGATTCTGAAGGGGTTGAGAAATTGGTGCATCTCATGCTGCCGGATAGGAACGAGAGAAAAGTAGACTTAGTAGGCCGGTCAATACTGGCTGGTGTGATAGCGGTCACAGATAAGTTTGATTGCCTAAACCGGTTTGTGCAGCTAAGGGGCGTGCCTGTATTTGATGAATGGCTGCAGGACGTCCATAAGGGGAAGATTGGTGATGGCAGTAGCCCCAAGGATGGTGATAAATCTGCAGAGGAATTTTTGTTAGTTTTGCTGCGGGCACTTGATAAACTCCCTGTAAATCTCCATGCTCTGCAAATGTGTAATATTGGCAAATCTGTGAATAATCTGCGCACCCATAAGAACTTGGAAATACAAAAGAAAGCAAGGAGCTTGGTTGACACATGGAAGAAACGTGTTGAGGCTGAAATGGATGCAAATGTAAAATCTGGCACTCATCATGCTGTCCCCTGGTCTGCTAGATCGCGCCTTCCTGAAGTTTCACATGGTGGGAACAGACTTGGTGTATCCTCTGAGGTTGCAACAAAGAGCCCAGTTGTGCAACTTTCTGCTTCCAAAAGCGGCCCAGTCAAGCTTGTCCAGGGGGATACTGTGACCAAATCTGCATCATCTCCAGGGCCTGTAAAATCAGCAGCATCACCTAACGCAGCTGGTAATAATTTGAAAGATGGACAGCCAAGAAATACTGGTGTTAGTGGCGCCATGGAACTACCTGTATCATCAGCTAGGGACGAGAAAAGCAGCAGTTCTAGTCAGTCCCACAACAACAGTCAATCTTGTTCTAGCGACCATGCCAAAACTGTGGGATTGTCAGGAAAGGAGGATGCAAGGAGCTCCACTGCTGTTTCAATGGCAGCAAATAAGATCATTGGTGGCTCTTTGCGGCATCGTAAACCAGTTAATGGCTTTTCAGGCCCAGCTGTATCTGGGGCCCAAAGAGATAGTGGGTCAAGTAGAAGTTCTCCCTTGCACAAAAACCCAGGTTCAGAGAAATTGCAACAATCCAGTTTGGCATGTGAGAAGGTACTTGATGCTCCCATGGCTGAGGGGAACAGTCATAAATTGATTGTTAAAATTCCCAATAGAGGTCGCAGTCCCGCACAAAGTTCCAGTGGAGGAGCTTTTGAAGATGCTTCAGTCGTGAATAGCAGAGCTTCTTCTCCTGTGCTTTCAGAGAGGCATGACCAGTTTGATCATAATTTGAAGGGAAAAAATGGTTCTTATCAAGCTAATTTCCCTTCAAATGTGAAGTCCGAGTCATTGCAAAGCAATGATTTTAAAGAGGTGCTTACTGGGTCAGATGAGAGAGATGGGTTGCTTGCCAATGTTCCTGATGAAGAGCATGGTCGGATGGGTGATGATGCTAGAAAATTAGTTGAAGTCTCAAAAACTACACCCTCTTTGACTGTGTATGAACTTAAATTCGGGAAGTCATATGATGCTTCTTTCAGCTCCATGAATGCCCTGATTGAAAGTTGTGCGAAGTATTCTGAAGGAAATGCATCAATGACAGTTGGTGATGATGTTGGTATGAATCTGCTTGCTAGTGTGGCTGCTGGGGAGATGTCCAAGTCTGATGTGGTTTCGCCAACAAATTCTCCTTGTATAAGCATGTCCATCGAGCGCTCTTGTGTGCCAAGTGGTTTGAGAGGAAAATCATCTCCGTGTGATGATCCTGCTCAAAGCCAGTGTAAGTCTGCTGATGGTGTTGATGATGAAGATGAGAAGCGGGTTACTATTGTTGGCACTCCTCTGTCCAAGAACACAGAGGCTAAAACCGTTATGTTTTCGCAAGAAAAACGTTCAGGGGAGCTCGATGGACCTCCCACTTCTTCCAATGCGGATGTGATGCAAACTGCTGAACCATTCATGGAAAGCAATGTGAAATCAGAGGAAACATTAGCAGCTGCCATTTCCTCTGCTAGCATGGAAGTGAAAACATCAAATTGTGTGGGCAAAGAAAAATGGGAGAAAGATGGGGATGATGGCATATCTGATGAAAAAAATAAGTTGCATAGTTCTGTCTTAACTGAGATGAATTATACTAGAGTGCAAGTTGGGACCGAAGCAATCAAAGGATCATCTTCGGCATCAGAACATCATGTTGAGGTTGATGGAGAGAACAATAAAAACATGAATAAAGAGGTGGATGTTTCTAGTCAGGCAGAGCCAAAACCACCTGCTATGATGCAGTCTGATTTTTCGAAAGGAACCAAAGATGAAATGCCTCAACCTTCTAGTTATGGTAAGGATATGGTTTCCGAAAACATGCATGAAGTTAAGGCTGGTGAAACAGATGGCAGAAGTCATTCTACTGAGAAAAAGAAAATCGAACATGGAAGTAACATGGCCTCAGCTGCAACTGATCATGAAAGTGAGTGCAAGATGGAGAGCCCTGGAGGCAATCAGGGCAACAAGCAATGTAGTTCCCGACCAGCTGCTCACAAGGGGGAACCCACTCTTCTTCAGGCTTCAGAACAAGTAGTGAGGTCAACAGGGTCCAAGTTGGCTGGCTCAGGAGCTGATGAAACTGAGGAATGTACATCTGCCGCTGCTGATGCATCTTCTTTATCTGCTACAGGGGGATTGGATCTGGAAACAAAAGTTGAATTTGATCTGAATGAAGGCTTTATTGCTGATGATGGGAAATATGAGGAACCAAATAACTTGAGAGAACCTGTATGTTCCGCTGCTATTCAACTAATTAGCCCTTTTCCATTGCCAGTTTCTTCTGTGTCTAGTGGGCTTCCCGCTTCCATTACAGTAGCTGCTGCTGCAAAAGGGCCCTTTGTTCCACCAGAGGATTTACTTAAGAGTAGAGGGGAGCTTGGTTGGAAGGGATCAGCAGCCACTAGTGCATTCCGTCCAGCTGAACCTAGAAAAGCTTTGGAGATTTCATTAGGTACAGCTAATGTCTTTTCGCTCCAAGATGAAATGGTTTCCAAGCCTGGTCGGCCCCTGTTGGATATCGACTTGAATGTACCTGATGAAAGAATCCTTGAGGATTTGGCTTTTCGGATTTCTGCTCAGGATTCTGCTTCTGTCTCTGACCTTGCAAAAAATAATGATTGTGCACATGATGCACTGATGTGCTCATTAACTGTTCAGAACTTTGGGGGATTTGATCTTGACTTGAATAGAGCAGATGAGGCAAGTGATATGGGTAATCACTTGACAAGCATTGGTAGGAGGCTGGATGCCCCACTACATCCTACTGCCAAATCATCATCAGGTGGTGCTCTAAACGGAGAGATCAGCAGTCACAGGGACTTTGATTTAAATGATGGCCCTCTTGTTGATGAGGTGAGTGCTGAACCATCACCACATAGCCAGCATACCCTAAACATTGTGCCATCCGAATCATCTATTTCTAGCCTTCGGATCAACAGTACTGAACCAGGAAGCTTGCCTTCCTGGTTTCCTCAAGGGAATCCATATCCTGCTGTCACGATCCAACCTATCATTTATGATAGAGGAGAGCAGCCTTTCCCTGTAGTTGCAACTGGTGGGCCTCGGAGGATGTTGGCTCCCTCTACTGGCAACAACCCATTTAATCCTGATATCTACAGGGGAGCAGTGTTGACATCTTCCCCAGCAGTGCCGTTTCCATCTACTCCTTTTCAGTATCCTGTGTTTCCTTTTGGGACCAACTTCACTCTGCCATCTGCAACATTTTCAGGCGGTTCAGCATCGTATATGGATTCATCATCTGGTGGGAGGCTTTGCTTTCCCACAGTACCTTCTCAAGTATTAGCACCAGTAGGTGCACTCTCATCTCATTATCCAAGGCCTTCTTATGCTGTTAACCTCCCAGATATTAACAATAATGGAGATGCAGAGAGCAGCAGGAAATGGGTAAGGCAGGGTCTAGACCTTAATGCGGGGCCTCTAGGCCCAGACTTTGAAGGTAGAGATGAGATTTCTGCTCTTGCATCAAGGCAACTGTCCGTTGCCAGTTCACCAGCCCTTGCAGAGGAGCAATCAAGGATGTATCAAGTGACCAGTGGAGGTATTCGGAAGAGGAAGGAGCCAGAGGGTGGATGGGAAGGTTATAAGCAATCCTCATGGCATTAGAGGGATGAATAATGACACAATCCAGTGATCCACCAGTAAGTTTGTCATGCTTTGTAAATATGTGTTCTACTCTGTTTCACCTTGGCCTCCATTGTATGAACTATCCATAAGCTTGCATGTTTTGCCTTTATTTATTTATTTTAGAAGAGGTCGGGGGAAACCTTCTCTAACTTGTATATTTCTGGGCATGGGTTGCACTTAAGTTCTTGCTGACAGGTCAAGTAATTGTGTTTCTACTTTCTTTGTGTTTTCAATTACAGCTCTCCTGAATGGATGTTGGCTAACTCTGAAAGATGTCTAACATGTGTTCTCAAGGACGGGTGGTAAGTGAGTTATTTGATCTCCAGTCTCCAACCCCCACCCTGTCGGTGTACCCATTGTACCTTAAAAGGAAATCTGTCCGGGGTCGTTTGAGCTGTTATTTCCTTGAATTTGTACTGGGTGGTTGCAGTTCACTTTACCCTTTGTAGATATTTTAACCAATGGAAAGCGTGCATTCTGTGACTGTGTTGCCCAGACATTTGAAATTGGTGTCCATACTATTGTGCAGTGCATCGACAGTTTATACTGCTGGAGGCAAAATCACCCTTGCTTCGGGCAGAAGCAGCCCTTCTGTACGTGCTTCGTTTTCAAGCAATTTTTCATTTATCTTTTCATTTTCACGTTTAGTCACGTACATATAAGCAGAGAGTGGTCAGTGAATTTTGGTGCTCAAGCTTTTCTTGCTCTGGCATATGGTTTAGTTGCTATGGTTGGTTGGATGCTGTATTCCTTTTAATTCATTCTATTTATTAACCAGGTGTAGACCACCCAATTCTACCCCACCTCTTCCTCTTTCGTCTTTTAAGGGTGTCTTAACTTCAAACTAATCTAAGTGCTGGTCCATGATGTTTTACCATTTCCGTCCTTTATTCCAACCTTGTCTTTGAATATGGGGATCCAAGCGGCAGCACAAGGCCTGGAAATGCATCATCAAGTAATTGCCCCTGGCTGAGCACAGCCTCTTTGTTTTCATAACAATCAGCTTTGTAAAAACTTAAAGGTGGGGCAAAAAAGTAACTGACAATCAGCTGGGTAGAAGCAAAAAGAAATCATCATTTCTTGGTAGTGTTTAGCCAATACTAAGGTCAGGAAAGATGCCATGAAGAATAAAAACGTGTAACAAACCCAGCTGAACTCCACTTTTTACAATGAGTCACAAAATATATAAATTAGAGTGCAAGGAAATAGTGGATACAAATATATTTTCCACTGAAATTAGGACAAAATTAGGAAATGCCAGAGAGTGACATTTAGCAAGGAGCTATGCCGCAATCAAAACAGAGTGCATTCAAATCCAGGCTCACAGGACCCAACATCTTGAGGTATATCTTAGCAGTGTAGCCCCGCAGTTATGCCAAAGAGTAATCACCAGGCGAGGGTACTTCATTTGAGACACACAAGCCTCCTCCCGCAAAAGACATTTCTGAATTTCACATAAAATCATGCAAAAAGAAAAGGAGAAGCTCAGATTTTGAATAGCACACGCAAGTAAAATATAGAAGTTGGAAGCAAACAGGAAATAAACAAATTGGCAAAAATAGGAAGTATACACATGAAAACAGAGCACAGCTCTCAGAAACAGGTAGTAACAGTTGCCTTGTATCATGTTATAGCTCTCCCTCAGAAACCAATTGATGTTTCTAATACAGAAGCATCAAGGGTAAGATAATTAGAAATCTAATAGGCGGAAATGAATATCCATGCATTCCATCAAAATTAATGAAAAATATCTCTTCTGATACCGCCCTCGTCATTCTTGATCTCGATACATGCTACACTTGTTAGAACCCTTATATTGCACAATGAACCAGTAAATATCCATGAGACTTCTTTCTCAATGTCTCATCCATAATAAAGATCAATACACCCATTTGAACCTTAGGTTGGATAATGAATAAATATTACTCTTTATCTCCACAAGACTTCTCTCCCACTATCAATCTCATTTGTCATTTCAGTACATAAATATTTCAACCCACATATTGACAATCACCAGTGATTATTCATGAGACTTTTCAGTTTATTCGTTCTTCCAATGCTATCTCTTCTCATGGATGTGTAATTTAGATGGTCGCTTTTAGCAACTGAAGGGACACGGGCCTAGGATATTCCCATGCATCCACAAAAACCATGTCGCTACCCTCCTTTTCCACTATTTTAAAGTAAGACTTTGCCGATACAACTGAGATGCCAACCGTTTAATCTTGTACATGTAAAAGGATTACTACATTTGTTTAAAATGACCGCATGAGCCTATAAACTACTAGTCTAAAAATTATATTAAGTTTCTATTTGGTTTACAGGACTTCTCAAGTGGTGGCAGTGGCTCAAGCAAAAAGAACAGACAAACCAAAAAATAAATTAACTTCAGAAATGCCAATGAAGACATTTATAAAACATGAAATAACTGACATCAATATATAATACACAATGTGTTGAGAGAATACGAGAACAGAAAGCTTTGCATATCTATCTCAAAAAATTAATAAACTCGTAAAAAGTATGAGAAAAGATGGTACTGACAACAGGCATCCTCGGTGTGGCTTTTTCTTCCTCTCCTTTTGTTTCTGTGCTGGTTTGATAACTACCTTTATCGCTGCATCAAAAACTGCTTTGACATTCTGCAATTGCATGAAAAATGTCATTTACAACATGATAATAAAAGTAATCTAATGCATGGAAGGAAAAGTTAGAAAAGATCATCATTGGCACAATGGTAGAAGGGCAAGATTCATCTATGATAATAATGATATGATATCAAGACTATTTTGGTATTTGGGACTGTCACATGGTCAGGATGCATGACAAAAGCACAGCACCCCTGCATAAAATTTTCATAACTAGAATATCAATTTTGTCAAGCTTTTGTGGCGAGGTAAACCAGAAACGTACAATTACTTTAAATCAGGAGAATGACACCGCAGATACTGCATACACTTGCAGATGTGGTAGTTTTTCTATCTCCTTTCCTATAGGAGACTTGATTTTATATGAGCAATTCACCCAGAAAATTATTGGTAGAGCAGTCAGTTATCATGGATAGTACACACGGTACTTCTCATAAAGTTCAACATGTTGCCAAATTATGGCATACCTGCTGAGTTTTCGAACTACACTCGACGTAATATGCTGCACCAACCTGTTTTTGGAGATCCTCTCCCTGATCATAATAACCCACATCATTAAAAAAGTTGATCGCGTGACAAGCAAGAAAAAAAAATTATAAACAACCATTGAATAGAAACTGCACCTGTGCAGTGGTCACAGGCACCAATCCAGGGTGATCAGCCAAATAATGCTTATCCTCACGGAGATCTAAACATCCATTTTAAATGATGCATTAGTTTCACATCTTACGGTGCTTCACATAGCTAACCACCACAATATAAGGGTTAAATGTCAATAAAGCTCATGTAATTGGTTGATAGTTCCCAGCAGAAGGATTCATATACCGTAAGAGAGCAAGACTATCCATGAAACATCATGGATTAGGACAAGCGGTATGAATGGCTCAGCTCATGCCAATCAGTTTGCTCATAATCTAGTACTTTCAAGGACATGAGAGGCAATACTATTTCACTTGTCATCAAAGAGGCAATACTATTTCAAGGACATGAGAGGCACTGCTATTTCACTTGACATCAAAGAGGCAAGAGTTCTCATTTGGACAGGAAACTTGGACTGATAGGCTTTATGACAGTATGAAAGAATTACATTACTCATAAGTAAATTAATAAAATAGATGGTGAAAAGGATCATGATATAATTATACAATTGAGCTGTAAATATAAGCCACATAGCATGGAATCATAAGCAACTTTTTGTAAAATAAATAGATCATGTTATTCACGTGAAAATCATTCACATGAAAGTCAGAGATAAAACAGTTAGAACAAGGAGAGGGAAGGAAAGTAAGAAAAAAAAAGTAATAGCTATTCCCTTGACTTGATACGAGCAGTAATCTTGTCCCACAAAATTCAATTCCAGTTAGGTCTATCACATGAACTGTCAAAAGGAGAGAACATTCTCAATTTTGTACAGAATAAAATGAGAAATAATCTATAAAAGCCTTCCTTCATCCTGAAGGAAACTTTAAATTGGAAACAACCAAACTCATTTTTTAAGCAACCTCAAGGCATAAACATAATTTTTGAAAGAACGATTAATTTTTTTCCCTTTTTTTCCAGAAAAACAGTGATCGCCATTAATGTGGCACAAGAAAATGTCCCTTATTGGCAAGAGTGATCAATATTTGTTTTCCTTTTCTTATTCAATTTTGTTCAAAAATGCAATGACCACCATCAGTTTGGCCCATTAAAAAAAGAAAGAACTCCTTATTTGCAAGAGTGATTGATATTTCTTTACTTTTCTTATTCATTTTATCCAGATAAGATTGCAAAAAAAAAAAGGATTTACTGCCATTTATGCCTTCTTCAATCTAATAAGATTGGTGAACTCCTCCCTCTCATATGATAAAATGTTATGGAGTAACATAAAAAATGAATAGACTAGAGAATGCACATTGCAGCCTATCTGCTCGGAAGTTGATAAAAAAAAATTAACAAAAAAAGGATTAATTTCCTTAGTTTTCTAATTTGCTAAAGTATTTGAACCTTGAGAACTGGCCTTAACAATTTTATGATCAAACAACAAATCCTCAATCCACAAAATCCATCTCAATCAAACATCTAATGCTACTAATCGGGTTGACAAAACAAATCCTCTTCACTTTTCAGAACCAAGCCTATGCTTTGGGCATTCCTCCTCTTAAAGTGTACTGCTCGGCATAAGATTAACCACAACTAGACAATCTTTCCTCAAACTGACCTGACCTTTTTAAACATCACCTTTCATGCAGTTGCATGCAACAGTCAACTGAGCATTCTTTAACCTACATTGAATTGGTAAAATTATTTGCCAGGTAACTGCTAATTTTTCCACTAACACCATTAGCTTTATCACCAGTTTGAAACAATCATTTTATTTGGGTTTCCATTCATGTACAATATTAGAAAGAACATTCTCAGTCCACCTGTAATTATAAACATCATTTCTTTCTGCTATCCCATCATACTCAAAGCAAACAAATGTGAGTGTCAGTGTATAGGATGTCTGCCCAAAAGATTTTACGTTACGTGATTCATCCATTGAAGCTCAAGGTTGAATGATGAAAAAGTTTTAGAAATCATAGGTTGCAGCAAAGCCACATTAATTTTATCTACAGTGCATAAACTATATCAATTAAAACTA
Source organism: Salix purpurea (assembly GCA_027405865.1). NCBI lineage: Eukaryota > Viridiplantae > Streptophyta > Magnoliopsida > Malpighiales > Salicaceae > Salix > Salix purpurea. Next base: position 760,495 of record JAOWLH010000036.1, read on the forward strand.
AAAAGTAACAGAGGAAACTCATTATTTACTTGAAACTTCTTAATCAATGAGAACATGACAATGGCAGACTTTGGGATAGAGATAAGGAAATAGAACATGTCCTTATTTTAGCCTACCCTGGTCTCACCCTTCTACTTATATCATCAAGCGGATGCAAATGAGTCTGACAAAATTATATAATATTTACAGGCCAGAATTGCCTTCAGTAAGTTCACCAAGTTCTGGATAAGAAGATATATCATTCTCCTATTAAACAATATGTAATAACAACAGTGAAGCAAACAATAACCCGTATAACCTCGACAAAACAGCACCGACAGGATCACATAGAGCTAAATACCAAGAGAAAAAAAAAGCATTGAATCAGACAGGAAAAATAATGATGGTTTCTAGTAGACTTACCCAATTTGGCACCAACCAGTACTATTGGAATTCCAGGGGCATAATGCTGAAGCTCTGGAACCCACTGGACAAACAATCTCATATTTGAAACTAATAAAGAAGAAATATAACATAAAAAGGAATCAGAAAGGTAAGAAGCTGCACCTTTTTAAGTACATTTTCGTAGCTTGCTCGACTAACTAGTGAGAAAGCTAAGACGAAGACATCTGCCCCTCTGTAGCTCAAGGGCCTTAATCTATTGTAATCCTCTTGCCCTATGGAAGTCAATGAAACAAATGAATCATAAAAGCTTCACGGCCATGCAAACATGTTTTCAGGATAAAAAAAAAAGGGGGCAAACATGTAAATAAAGATTAAAAAGAAAATATGCAGCTTGTAATCATACCAGCTGTGTCCCAGAGGCCTAAGTTTACAGTGGTTCCTTCAACTACCACATTTGCACTGAAGTTATCAAACACTGTTGGTATATAATCCTAGCCAACACCCAAAACAAAAATAACATTTATTTATTTATTGTTCATTTGCATGAAAGATTAAAAACAAGAGCAGAAAGCAAGAAACTTTCAAATGGAGATAAAATAAATTATGCCTAAAAAAGTAAATAAACCAAGCGCAAGATCATTATCTGAAAATAGAAACTAAAAAAGACACTTTATTATCCAAGTAGCAAAACCCATAAGCTAAAGGATTTGTGAGATACTGAGGACTAAATTAAAGATGGAGCTAAGAAACAAAGAAAATCAAAAGCAGCAGCAAAACCCAGATGGAAAAACACATTAAACCACCAAAAAACCTCACAAATTATGAAGCAGATGTGAGATAGTTAGACGGGTCATTTAACATACAGTGGGGAACTTGTTACTTGTGTAACAAATAAGCATACAGGTCTTGCCCACAGCCCCATCTCCCACAGTAACACACTTGATAAACCTTGAGGCGCTAGAAGCCATTGATGTATACAAACAAAGATTCTCTCTCAAAACTCAAAAGTAAAAGAAAGAAGAAATATTAGCAGATGAAGTAGAGAGTAGTGAAAGTGAAAAAGAAGAACAGAAAAGGGCGAAAGAGTGTAAGAGGTGACTTGCTGGAGGTGGAATAATTAATAGTGTAAGAGGGTGGCTTGCTGGAGGTGGAATAATTAATGAGCATTGTTGTTATGGCTTCTCTTGATTCAAAGTTAAGAGAGTGTGGAGGTGGATCACATGATTCTCACTCATTCACTTACCATCAATGTTAAATTCTTTCTCTTTTGCCCTTTTCTCTTCCATTTTTTAGGGTTTTTACTTTATTTTGTTTGTGCTTCTGTTTTAATACTTTCTTCTTTTTAGGGTTTTATTTTTTTAATATTACTTTTTTCTTTTTCTTTGACAAAAAGGAGATTGCTATATATATATATATATTATTTGAATTACAATTAATTAACTTTTGTTATTTATCATGAAAGGGCTGGGCATTATGCATTCAACACATGGCAACTAGCAATGAAAAAAGGGAGCACGACTAAATCCATTAACAAGAGATACCTACCATAAAAAATTATCTCCCCTTCAGTGACATGATCAATCCTTGCCCCGTTGGCCAATCCATCATATCCTGTGGAAATAATATGTTTTCATGATTGATTTCAAGAGATATATAATTTCCAATGAAGACAAAACACCATGGTTTGTTGAGGAATTTCCTGTAAAAATCATGGTGGTTGTAGTTGAATGAAAGTAGAGAGAGAAACACATCAACAAGGGGAAAGAAGAGAGAGAGAGAGATGCAAATTCAATCAGGAGCTAGAAAGCTGATGCCAAAAGGCAGTAAAAGCAAGAAAACAGCAAAAGGCGATGAGAAAAGTATTGCAGAGTCCAGATGGGTACAGCAACAAGTAAAGAGGAAGTAACCTCTCCCCCAAAGTGCAGAAAGATATGATTGCTGCTAATAAGGGGGAGGGAGATTAAAGCACTGTTTTAAAAAGCAAATCGCAGCCCTTTTGCGTATGCTTGGCTTCTAAGAATCCCCTTTTTCTCTTTTGCTATTTCCTTTTGCTCTCGAAGCTGCTGCATTTGCTCTGAATTTGACCGCTTTGTCTTGCGAGAAGGCATCCCTCATCTAGTAGGTGACCTTGAAATTCAAGGGATTGTTGTTATAATGGTCACAAGTCCAAGCCCTAATTCTGTAGTTATTTATAATTCTGTAGTTATTTTATAATCATACTTAGAAACTTATATAATTATTAATTTTAAAATTTATAAAATTTAATCGAAATAAACATAAATTAACTCGAGCATTCCTATTATTAAAAAACATATGCACATGAGAGCGTATAAATTTAATCGAAATATATGTAAATTAACTCGAACATTTATATCATTAAAAAAAACACATGTAAGCTTAGTAAGTGCTTTCTTATGGAACCAAAGGCCTCAAGACTTGTATAAATAGAGGCTATGTGTAATGTTTCAAGGCAGAACCCGAAGAGAGTTATTCTCTAAGGAAAAGTCTCTTCAATAAAATCTTGTTTGTCCAAATTCTCTGTTCTTCAAGCTCTTCCTTATAACTAGAAGCTTTGTTTATCATCCAATAGACACGACTCCAGTGAGTAGCTATTGAGTGCCCATAGAATTGGTCGTGTTAAGCCGCTCTGTCAGAGTTTCTTGTCTATGTTAGTGTGGTATCAGAACTCCCTGGTTTGGGGTTGATCATGACTTCTTCTCCAACTTCACCTCCTTCCTCTTCTCTTCAGGCCTCTTCTTCCTCTTTTCACCTTCCCCCTTCCCCTTCTTTCCGTAAATCTACCTCTACTAAGCTTGCTTATCTATATGAAGTTAATCTTTTAGATGATTCACAAAAAATCTCTGAAACAGACCTTCCACTAGTCAATCCTTATCATGCCTTTGTCAAAAGATCTCCCTCAGTTATTCGCGGTATTAAAACCCTCATCAAACAACCTTCTCGTATGACAAAAGAATATGTTCAAGCTTCCTCTTTCGACTAACATAAGATTCCTGCTACTTCTAGAGAACAATTTGTTACTCTTGAAATCCCATCTGAGTTTCTAGGACAGTGGATTTCTCAAGGATATACACATATCCATTTTGGTGCTATTCGTCTTGCCTTGTCTTATCATGGCCGTAAAGGCTTACCTGTTGCAGCACGATTAGCTCTTTTGGATACCAGATACTTGGAATATCAACATGCTTGCATTGGATCGCTTGAAACCACTCTTAATTGTGGCACAGTGGTTGTTACTTTCTATCCCAATTTCAACATGGCGTTGGATGATCCTCAACTCCATCATTTCTTGAAAGTCCAACTACAAATTACTGGTGCTGATCAAGTCTTGGACACCTATCAAGCCACTCTTCATTATCAGATAACTTATCGGGTCCAAAATCATGCTTTTGATTTAGTACTCCCTGTTACCAATGATGCTTTACTCATCACGGTCGATACTAATCAAAAGGCCACCTGTACTCATGTCCCACGGCAAATCCCGAAGGAAGAATTGCAAAAATTACTTCCCTCTTCATGGATCACCAATTACGAAAAACTTCACCAAAACTCTGTTCCCGTACAATCCATGGAACCTGAGTTCACCAAAAAGGCTGATGGTACTGTAGAAATTATCTTTTAGAAAGGAGCATCTTCCACATCTTCCCTAGCAATTTTTTCTTCCATCTCTATGATGCAGCCTATTCATGATCCTCTTCCAGTACCTATTGAGTCCTTCTCAGACGCTGGTCTACCCATCTACTCTTATGCAAAGGATAACCATGTTTTTTGGGACACTTGTCATTGTGACAGTTGTTCCAATGAAGTCATGGCAGATGAAGATGATACTCCCAGGCACAAAAGAAAATCTTCTGGCAAGAAGCTGAAATCCAGATACATAAATGGAGACCGCACAGTTGACACCTTGGGACAACCTTCAGGAAAATTTGACTATCTTGTCAAATATACTCCTCCTTCTTGGGCAACCCTAGAGCAGGTCCCTACAGTCCCTATGTATCAGCCCACAAGACCTTATGATGATGATTTTCCTGCTTTACAGGAACAAGTTAAGGACAAGGTTCGTACTCTTCCCCAAGTCCACAACCCTCCAGGTGTTGATGCTGATGGCAGACCTAAGCAAGTTACTCAAGCTGAAGCTGTTCTCAATTGGCAAAGCCAAAATGCCATTGCTCAAAATTCTGTTCTTCATCGCATTGAATCCAAGGTTGACATGGTACAGACTAATCTGAAAAAGATGACAGTTACTGTTGATTCTCGAATCCTACATCTTGAAAAGTTGTGTGCTGAAATTCAACAAAGGATCTCCACCATCCATGAGTATCTACTTCTTCAAGCTTCTACTGGCAGCCGCATAGACCCTCAGAAGGAACAAGAAATTCAGTATCTCAAAATACAACTCAAGTCTCTTCAGGCTGAATTAGCCAAATCCAAATCAAAGCCTTCACCATTCCCTGAACCCTCACAGGCCAGGATGACCTCCTATTATCCAGACCCATTTTGGACTAAACATTCCCCTTCTTTCACCCCACAACCTTTACCTGCTACACCTCAATTATTTGGAAACCCAGACTCTGAAAACCTTTTCCGAAAAACTCTCTCCAAACGAGATAAAGGAAAAACCCAAGTACCATTTATCTCCAAAAAACCCAGATCACCAGCCCCTATCATCTCCTCATCCTCTGATTCTTTTGAATCTAAAAAACATGAACCAGATGACCCTTTCCAAGACTCCAAGGACCCTTACCAACTTATGATTCAGTCTCACAAATCTTCCAACCCTATCCAGTCTTTACTCACTACCTATTCCCACCAAACTATCCCTAAAATTCTCACCCATGAACCTCTTGCCAATACATCTGAAGAAGAGACTCCTACTGAAGAAAGTACTCTTGTGACTTCTGATGATTATTCTTCTGACACTTGTTCCATGCCACCATTACTAATGGCAGATCCTCCTCAAGCACACTCATCTGATCCTCAATCTTCCAGGACTAGGCAAGAACCTCCACCAACCTCTACTACTAGAGTTAGTGTGGACGAACCAGTCAGCAGTGATGATGAGGTAAATCTTAACCCTCGCCGTTATCAACCTCATATCCACTCTTCAAATACCGGAGGATATTTTACTTTGGATGACATTCCAAGAGTAAAATGGCGTGATAGAATGCTCGAATTCCATTCATGGCTGACTAGTTACATGCTCAAAGATGGTGTAACACTTCGAGATGCATTGCAACAATTCACGGCAAAGTTCTCTGGCACTTTATGGGATTGGTTCCATGCCTTAGGAGACTATCGGCAACTACAATTTGTGAATAGTGCATCTCTTTCTGAAGCCTTGGGCTGGCTCCATTATGAATTTCTTGGAGAAGCTTTAAATGACAAAGAAATCGCAAGGTACGAGTACTTCAAAATGAAGTGTTGTTCCTATTTGAGATCTGACCTGGAAAGACATTTTAAAGAGATGTGCCGACGATACCATATTCTCTCTGGTCCTGATGATCCAAGCCTCAAGCATGCCTTTTTGGCCTCCATACCTAGAGATCTGGCTGATGAAACATTCAGACTATTCAAAATCCGAAAAGAAGCCATTGACAACCAATCTCTTGGCACAATCTTTCACCAGGTGTTGGAAGCTCTCAACAAAATGTGTGACCAGCACAAGTATTTCACCAAGATATTACAACCTGATAAAACTATGCTCCGTGCCTGTAAGCGACCAGACCTGATGATTAAATGCTCAGACAATGCTGATTGCAATTGTCCCATGAAAAAGAAACGGCATTTCAAGAAAATCAACAGATCTTCTTTTAATGGTCGCCAGAAGAAATGGAAGTTCCTCAGAAAACGCCACACCAGGCGCCCCAAAAACTTCTCTTCAAGCTCCAATAGATGCTTCATCTGTAAGCGCAAAGGACACTTTGCAAAAGCCTGTCCAAAGAAGCAAGCCCAGTCACTAAAGCTAATTGATTTCCTAGCCCAAAACACAAAGTTCAATCCTGATGATGATGAAGTTGAATCCCTATTCTCCCTCACGGATGAGCTCACTCCTGACACCATAGATGCTGTTGCAGATGAAAGTTCTGATGATGAGATCTATGAACTCTACCAAGCCCAAACCACCAACCCCCCTTCACATCCAATACCTCTAGCCCCTGTCACTATTCTCACATCCACATATGCCAAGCCCATCAAAGCCATAGCCTTATTTGATACAGGAGCCCACAGAACCATCCTTAACCCTAAAGTCCTTCCTCCTCATTGTTGGGTCGCCCATAAAGAATATTTCCGAGCCGCTGACAATCAAGTCTTCTGCACCCAACTCAAAACCAAAAGACCCATTACCATACAAATCCTTCCACAATGTTCAGTCAAAACCCATGTTCTTGGATCCCCTTTACCTGGAAAGGATTTAGTTATTGGATTTGATGTTTATTTCAAATCTAAGTTCAGAATCCTTCCCCATGGTATTCAGTATAAAACCCATTTTCTTCCATATACAGTTACCCCTTCACTCTATGAACTCCAACCTTCACTCCCAGACCAAATTGACCTCATCAAAGCTCAAATCATTCAACACTCGTGTTCAAACTCTCATCAGGAGTTTCTTGCCAAATGTTCTCATCCCTTATGGCAAAATCCACAGTTTTTTATTAGGCTTCCTTTCAAGCTTAATGAAGACATCAATCCCACAAAAGCTAGTCACACTGGAATGAATCCTGAGCACAAGATGCTAGCTCAAGAAGAATGTGCTCAATTACAGGCCCAAGGATTAATTGAGCCCACAGACTCCTCATGGTCTTGTGAAGCCTTTTATGTTAATAAAAGGTCTGAACAAAAACGAGGCAAGCTCAGGTTGGTAATTAATTATCAGCCCTTGAATCATTTTTTACAAGATGATAAGTTCCCCTTGCCAAATACCATGACATTATTTGCCAATCTCCACAATGCCAAAGTATTCTCCAAATTTGATCTTAAAGCTGGCTTTTGGCAACTTGGCATTCATCCTGAAGACAGATACAAAACAGGTTTCTGCATACCAGACCATCATTATCAATGGCGAATCATGCCCTTTGGTCTCAAGGTAGCACCCTCCTTATTTCAAAAGGCCATGATTAAAGTGTTTGAGCCTATACTTCAATCAGCTTTAATCTACATTGATGACGTGTTACTTTTCTCAAAAGACGAGGAGTCACATGCTATGCTATTAAAGCAATTTGCAGAGCTTGTGCGCCATCATGGTATCATGCTCTCTGAAACCAAGATGCATATCTGCCAAAAGGAAATTGAATTTCTCGGTATGGTATTTACAGATGGTGCTTACACACCTGGCACCCATATAGCTGAAGAGCTCCAAAAATTCCCTGATGGCCCCCTCACTAGAAGACAAGTGCAACAGTTTCTAGGCATTGTCCAGTATCTCAGAAATTTTATTCCCCGAGTTGCACAGATGACAAGGCCACTCCAGCTCATGTTAAAGAAGGATGTAGACCCTTGGACAGAAAAGCAGACACAAGCAGTCAAACAACTAAAGATGGCCACACAACACCTTCTTGCTTTAGTCATTCCATCAACAGGGCAGCGTATTCTCCAGACCGATGCTAGTGACAGATATTGGAGTGCTGTGCTACTAGAAGAAAAAGAAGGCCACCGACACATATGTGGCTACAAAAGCGGGTCTTTTAAGGAGTCAGAAACTCACTACCACTCCATTTTTAAAGAAATCCTAGCTGTAAAGTATGGCATCCAAAAGTTCGAGTTCCACCTGGCAGCCTACCATTTCAAGGTCATCATGGATTGTTCCTCTTTCCCCAAAATGCTACAGTTCAAGAGAAAGATGTTTCCTCATCCATGTTGCGATGTCGTGGTCGCACAAATTAATTACCCTAGCTTAAAATAAATCAAATAAGATAGTATAGAGCAAGCAAGGGGTCGATCCCACGAGGACGATTTAGTTCAGATTTTCATGCTATATGTTATGCAATTGGGGGGGGGGGGGTTGGAAGTTGTCTAGGCTAGGCTAAAGCAAACTAAACGAAAAATATATAAAAATGAAATTTATCAATAAAACAAACCTTGGTCGCAAATCAACATCCACCTACAGAAATAAGAACTGATCATGGAAACGACACATCAATTTATATTCTGAATATTTATCTCTTCTTAAAATTTGTTCGTTAACGGATCCGCCGTATAACTTACCCTAACCATCAAACAACCACAGTGTCCGCACTAGTAATTTGATTCAATGGTAGCATTAAAATCTAGATAAATTGATCGATTAAGAAACATAATTGTCCGCAATGTATGTTTAGTTCGATTGAATGTTCTCCCTAAGATTAATAACATAGATCCGCTACAATTATTAACTTAGTTGCTTCATAAGTTCATATACCACAACTCCGGTTTTGATATCAAACTTAGCAATTGATTGTCTACAATAATAACTTCGTTTTCCGCTCTTAGCAATTAAATAAACAATCATAGGAAAATAAGCATAGAAGAACAAACATATTCATCATATAAACTGAAAAATTGAGGTAAAAATAGATCTCACAGTTCTTGAAATCTGAAGGTTTCCGTGTCCTTGCAACCAAGCAAAAGAATCTAGCCTTGCATGTTTATTGAACAACTAAATAAAAAGATGAAAGAACACATGATTTAGGGTTTGGAGGAGGAAGATTTTGTGTTTTCTTTTGTGCTGGTCGCCGCTTCCTTGCTCCTCTTCTCCTTTATATATGCTTAGAAACCCTAATGTCTATTTTACCAAATAGTCCTTCCTTAAGTTGGCAGAATTTAGTTGTCCCTTGTAAAATTCATATCTCCTTCATATGACATCGGTTTGAGCTGAAATTTGGATCGTGTACAGGCCTTTGAGTCCTGAATCCATGAAAATTGAGTTTGCATCAATTGGACTTCTGTAGCTCCAGATATTAAATTTTAAATGCCAAAGGTCAACAGTGGCAGAATGCGAGATTTGACTTTGCAGGATGCGATTTCCATGATCTTTCTCCTTTTATTTTTCTTGCAATATATTTCCAGAAAGGTATGGATGTTAGCTTTTCAGTTCCACTGGAATCACTACATTTCGATCTCTAGAACTCACGCTCTGCACAAAACATCGACTGAACGTCAAATCTGCCAATTACCTCCAATTTACTCCTTTCCGCATCTTTCATCAAAAAATGCCTTCAAAACATAAAACAAAGAATATCAAGGCATTTTATACACAAAACATATGCAAAACACTACGTAAATATGGATGAAAGTATCAAATAATATGGTCGCATCAATCCACAACTTCTAAGACTGGCAGAATGGTTTTCAAAGTACACCTTCACCGTCGAGCATATAAAGGGACACAAGAATGTAATCCCAGACATGCTCACCAGACCACCTAAACCACAAACACTGCTCCTTCCCTTGATTCTTATGGCCTCCTCTTCCAATCCACCTCCACCTGAGCGAGATTTCCCCACAGAAGATTTACCTCCTCTTACTCAAGAAATGATCCTTAACCACACTCTCAACCAACAGGCTAAAGACAAACTATTTAGCCTCCAAGATCACCTCCTTCTCAATTATGATGCATCATCCCTTTGTTTCCAAAGCTTAGGGATCCATCCCAAATATCCTTTCATCCACCTATTTACCTTCAAACCATCTGGCCTATTCCCCAAAGAACTTTACTTTTTCTTATGGTACCTCTGTCACTTGTACCATGTTGCTATAGAATTTCCTATTGACTACTTTCTTGCTAGTTTTCACAGGACTTCTTGGCCAGCGGACTCTTGGTACTACACCTTCAAGTTTCTCACATGGTTTCATGACCCCACACAATGGATCTCCCTTCTCCAACAGGAAAAATCCCAATGGCCTCATCCACAACCTTGTTGGATTGAAGTATATCAAAATACGGCCCGACCCAAGTCTGTTAAACAAGCCTTTGCTCATTTGTTCTCTATTTTCATATTTCACAGACCTTTCAAGGCTTCGGCAGACAATTTGGTAATAAGTTTTCCACAAGCTACCCTCTACGCAACGCACCCATACTCCCTGTATGAACAACCCCTTTCAAACCTTCCAGAGCTCAGGACCATGCAAAAGACAATGTGCCTCAAGAACAATATTATTCCTGAAGAATTATGGCCTAAAGGCACAGATCCTGATGAAGAACCTGGATATGATTTTTATGATCCTCACTATTCCGACCATCTTCATAATCTGAGAATGCAGTACAAAAATAAAAAAATTAAGCAGATAATTCTGGGAATCCCGACACTCCTGAAATCACATGAGATGGAAATGATTGATGAGGACGACTATGATTTGGCCCTACAAGTCCAGGATAGCTTATCAGACCAGAATCTTTCTCCGGATCATAAGCCTATTGTCAGTTGATAATTATCATTTGTTTTATAGGGTGTATTATAAGTAAGTGCTCAATTATGTAACAAGTGGTGTCTTGTCATGTAGTGGTGCATTATTATGAAGTGCTCCATTATGTAGTGCTCCATTATGTAATAAGTGGTGTCTTGTCAGGTAGTGGTGCATTATTAGAGTGCTCCATTATGTCATGAGTGATGTAAGCTTAGTAAGTGCTTTCTTATGGAACCAAAGGCCTCAAGACTTGTATAAATAGAGGCTATGTGTAATGTTTCAGGGCAGAACCCGAAGAGAGTTATTCTCTAAGGAAAAGCCTCTTCAATAAAATCTTGTTTGTCCAAATTCTCTGTTCTTCAAGCTCTTCCTTATAACTAGAAGCTTTGTTTATCATCCAATAGACACGACTCCAGTGAGTAGCTATTGAGTGCCCATAGAATTGGCCGTGTTAAGCCGCTCTGTCAGAGTTTCTTGTCTATGTTAGTGTGGTATCAGAGCATAGATTTAATCGAAATACACGCAAATTAACTTGAATATTCATATCATTAAAAAAAAATACATGCACATGAGTGTGCATAGATTTAATCGAAATACACGTAAATTAACTTGAATATTCATATCATTAAAAAAAACACATGCACATTAGTGTGCATAGATTTAATCAAAATACACACAAATTAACTTGAATATTCATATCATTACAAAAAATACATGCACATGAATGTGTATAGATTTAATCAAAATACACGCAAATTAATTCAAATATTCATATCATTAAAAAAACATATGCACATGAGCGTGCATTTTTGACGGGCTAGGAGCGAAGAAACCAATATTTGTTCTTCCTATCCTGTCCATTTGCATTATTTCTCAAACACATTTTTTTGTTATAGAGCATACTATACATTGTGGCAAATGACCTCTCATTGTATATAATGCTTTTGAGTCACCTTTAGTAATTGGAAAACCAAAGTTCAAGTTTTGGGACTTAAAAAACTTATTTTCATATAAAGATACCTAAAAACACCTCATAAGGTTTTAAAAAACCCATTTTAAATCGTAAAGCAACATCCAATGTCTCTAAAAAACAAAACAAAAACAAATAAAAAAGTCTCTCACGATACTAATCTACTTTTCTAAGTATTGTGAAAGGAAAACTCACCTTCATCAAACTCTGTTCAAAATGTCCAACCCATTGATACTGAAATTACCTTTTTAGAAACCGCAAAATGGCTAACCAAAATCTTTTTTTCTCATTTGTCATTTTTCAATAACTTTCTCTCTTCTTTTTAAAAGTTAAGGATTAAAAAATAAATAAAAAAACAGAAACTAAAGTTTAAAAACTATAGGTATTGAAACTAAGAGTGTAACATTCTTTAAAAATGCATGACTTAAACAATAATTACAAAAAAAACTCTATTGTTTTGACCTTGTCAAATTTGTTGCAAGCCTTTTTTTTATCAAAATCAAGCATCAATTCAATATAATGATGTTATATTTACACTACAATAAGATCATATAATAAAAAATTGAAATACATCATGAAATCTAATTCTAAGCTAACACAAAATGATATGCAATTTTGAAGAAAAAAAATTCCAATGACTGTAGTAAGGAAATGCTAAAAGGACAAAAATAAAGTACATTGTGAATCCAATAAATGTGTACTTGGCATTGTCTTAGCTTTTGAAGTCACGATTTAATAAAATAAGTTTTAGAAAAATACTTTTAGCTGTGGTTTTAAAAGAATAGGTTTAAGAAAATATATTTGGTTAAAACGATCATGGGATGAATTTTTGTATGCAAAATAAATGAAAAAAAAGTGTGTATAAATTACAAACATGTTATTTTAGTTTGTACAAAATCAAGATTAAAAAACAATTAAGTATAAATTTAAATATTAAAAAACTATTTAACTAATTAAATTGTGACATCCCCTTTCTAAAAAAAAAACACATTAAATAAACATTCATAAAGACAATAATTTTTTTTCTTCTAGTTATTGATAAGATTCCATCGAAAATTCTACCAAAGTTTCAACAGAATCTCATTGGTAAATCCCAAGTTATCGACATATATAATAACTTTTAATGAAAAGTCTAGTAACTATTAATTCAACTTTGACCCAAATGTCCTAGGTATACATCTTTATAAATACCATTCTCATCACATCTAGAATACATAAAATAAATAAAATATACATTTAACATCAATTGTTAATTTGAACATTAAATAGGATATCATGAATTCAGAAATTAAATTCTTATATTCCAATCCTTTTTAAAGAGTGAATTTCATACATGTTAAGTTTATTAACACATAAATTACACAAAATACTCAAAATAGACCTCCAAAAGCTAGATACAAAAAACATATTTTACTATTGACGTGCAAATACTGGACCTGAAAGGAAATACAAAATAATTTTATATAAAAATTAAATAAATATAATAGTAAAGTTATTTAACCAACTACACATCATCATACTTAAACATAACCATAAGTATAGTTATTGAGTCACATATTTAACTTTAAACCTACAATACTACATGTATCTTTATCGCCCTATGAGTGACATCATCACAAAAAACTTATTTCCGGGTCTATAACATGCCTCCTCGTGTGTGTGGAGGTGCGACAATTTTATTTCTGAAATCTTAACATACACTAATATATAATTGACATTACACCACAACCCTCTTATCTGAGATTCTAACATACTCTTATCGTATGTTAGCATGTGCATAGTGATCCTCATTCTTAGGATCCTGAACATACTAAATATATGTTAGGCCTTTATGATGATCCCTTTTATCTAGAATTATAACATACATTAAATGTATATTAGTTATTTTTGGCGGTCCCCTTTTGAAATTATAACATACATTAAATATATGCTAATGATTGTCATATTTCATTCATCCAATAATGACTATAATGGCAATTATGCCATAACCTAATAGGTTTTCATAGCAAACCCACTTTCTTCACATGCACGCCTTAAATATTTTTACTGAAAAATCATAACTTTTCAAACTTCCACTAAAAACATTAAGCATAATTCACAAATCAAAATTATGAATTAAATTGAATGATGTAGACACGAATCACCTATCTATTGCAAATAATATAGTCGTGGACCTCTATTATTGTTATTGCACTACACTCTTGGTACCTCCTACAATTACATACAATTCTCATAAATTATCTTCATTCAATGATACAATTCATAATAATCACACAAAAAACAATCACACAAGTCTTTTAATTCATTATTCATTTCTTTTTATTCTATAACAACATATGCATCCTTAATCCAATCAAAATTTTATTCTAAACACCCATTTTAGAATATAACTTGTTTCTTTTCTATTAACGCATCAAAATTAGCCTCTTCACGACCTTGCCCTTCACTTTTTTTCTTCTCAAATTTGCCATCAAAGGTTGCATTCTAATCTCTTCCAAAATGTTTCACTATAACTAGAGTTATAGAGCTCCATTTTGAATGGGGTTGATCTCGTTAGAAAGCTAAAGTACTTGGTTACAATTCTCTTGAAAGGAAGAAAACTCAATTTTGCCCCCAACCTTCACGACATTTAGCATAAATATGGCAGACCTTTCACCCTCTATAATCATGCTTGGTGACTTCTTAATTGGAGTTCTAAAATTTCAAATTAAATGAAATCAGTTTCCTTGGTTGGTAAACAACCCGAACTGTAACTCTTATGAAGGAAATCAATCATAATTCCCTTATTTTCACACTGGGATTCTCTTTGAAAGTCAAGAGATGAATCTGTCTAATTTATTGATTCATGTTCAATATACATTTTCCTCTAATTTACCTCAACATTCTGACCATATTAATTCAGCCCATATAACACACACATTAACAATTAAATAGAAATAAAATCCCTCCCTCCTAATTACTCTCCTCAATGGTCAGTTGTGGCCTTCCCTAGGGGACTCCCCTTTTCCTTTCAACTTGTCTTGTCATTTATATCTCATTTCATCATATTTGAATCCATATAAATCAGTTAAACACAATTCCATAGTTTCCCCTAAATTCCTAAGAACCTTTACCTAATCTCATAAGGAAAATCTTGCAATTTAACAATAAAGTTAAGAATTTCTATATGAATATAATAAGCACCATACCAAGAAAGATTTAAATATTGCTTGTGAAATCAAAATCTTTTCCCTTCCTTTTTTTTCTTATTGTTGTCAACCACTTCCTTCCATTTTTCTCCCAATTTGTTTTTCCAGCTACACTTCTAATCCTTGTGTTTTTGATGTATAGATGTTTTGGTAACATTTACTCTCTTTTTCTTTGAAATTCTCCTACATTAAGCAATAATACTTTTAAAATATCCCCCATTTTCTTCCACCATTTCTGCCAATTGGTAGAGTGAAAGAGAAGGGTATTTATACCCCTCAGTTTCTCTTATTTGTTCTTAGGTCCCATTTTCACTAAATATTTTCTTTTTACCTCCACATCCTTTTCTCTTATAATTATGTCCTTACTATTGATATTTCTTTCAATTTTACCCCTCAACTTATTATATATCTATTATAATCTTCTTCTTCTTTTAATTCATTTCTTGAATGTAAATTTAACCCCAAATTAATTACAAGTTAAGAGCTACAATATCTCGAATTTTGTTTGAACATTATATCTAAAAAAATTCTCAAACCTGTAAGAGCCTGTGACAGCCGGGGGTTTACGCATGCTCTGGGCCCACAAAATGCGCTTTCCGGGTCATGTGGTTCCCACGTTATCCAAAAAAAATTATATCTAAAATTCCTGAATTTTTATTTTATTTAAATCTTGGGGTAAACCTGTAAAATATGTGATCCAAGTTATAAGATCGAGATATCCTCATAGAAAATAAACCCAAATAAACCATGAAGTCTAATTCACAATCAAAACAATTCCGATGGAAGAAATATAAAAAAAAAATAACAATTAAAAAAAGGAAAAAAATCAAGTCAATTAGGTTAACGTGTCAAACCCGCAACTCAAGTTATGAAACTGAGATAAACTTTTAAAAAAAAATCAAATAAATCATGAATTTTGACTCACAGTCAACTCAATTCTAAAAGATAAAATTATATAAAAAAAATCAATTATAAAAAGAAAAAAATTGAGTCAACATACCAAACTCACGACACAAGTTATAAGACTAAGCTAACTATGTATAAAGCAAACCATAATAAAAAAAATGATATCTAAAAAACTAAATATTAAATTAAAAAATATATATTTAGAAAAACAAATCAAAGGAAAAACAAAAAATATTGAAATAAATAGTGTTCTGTTAGGTGATGCACAAAAAAAACCCATCTCTTTTTGCTTATACTAGTTATTGGAGCTACATTATGCAATGGGTAAAATATGATTTTCACCTAAAATAAAAAGTATATATAGGTTTTTTCGATGCATTTATAAAGTTAAAAAATTATAAGTATAAATAAAAAAAATTATACATATATGTAATCAAAACTAGAAAAACTAAGAGACATGTATAGATCAATATAGTTAACCTCACAAGATGGGACAATTACCCTGTTATGTTTGCTAAGAACATTTTATTCAATGTTTTCTATTTAATGAAAATATAATAAAAATAAACACATATGTTAAATTAATTGAATAAAATAAAATAAAAACAAATATGCAAAGTTGTATATATTAGAAATCTTATATGTAAATATATTTTTATTTAAAAAAAAGTTCATCTATAAAAAAATAGATGAATCATAAAAATCTCGTTAAAAATTAAATATACAAAATAATTTTAAAAAATATCTTTCAAAAAAGGAATAAATAAGGAAATACATAGATTATCCATATCAATAATAACATAAATTTAAAAATTATTTTACAAACAAACATATCAAACAAAGGTATCAGTAAAAAAATAAAAAACAATTAGTTAAAATATTATGATTTAGCTTGTCCTTTGATTGAGGTCATAGACTTAACTAGATAAAAAAATTATCTTAAATTTAGACCTTACTTATAGATTAAAAAAATATATATAGCCAAAAAAAGGTTATGGATTCACATTTGTGGTGAGCTTGTTTCTATATATACTAGCCACTAACCCGCTCCTCGTCGTGGCCAGAATCATATTTGTTTTAACACAAAAAAATTAATTGTGTGATATTTTTCTATTATAATATAAACTCGGGTAAAATAATAAATTTGTGCGGAATTATTTTGAAGTGCAAGTTTCTTATAAAATATATGAATTTTAAATTAATATAAATTTATCTATTTAGTGGGTTTCAACAAAATTACTAGCATAAAATTATCATCATTATTAAAAAAAATAAGAAGATTCGGATACTTGAATTATCGAATTCACTATATTAGGATTAATTTATTTTATAATTCAATTCAAATTAAACACAACAAACAAAATATAAATTGTGAAAACATCTGCAATAATCAAATAACAAAAATAAGTAGTAAATTTTCTACAAAAAAAAAAAAACATCTTTGAAAATGCATCCTTACGTTACCATCATTATCATGACTATAATAGTTAAAATTATTATCAATATTATTTCTTAAACAATTAAATCATTAAATTGCCTCAAAAATTAAAAATAGCAAAACACTTTTACAAAAACAAATCCCTAAAATTATCATTATTGTTGCTCAAACAATGCAATCATAAAATTATTTGATCTGAAAAATAGATAAAAATAACAAAAAAACAAAAAAAAAATGAAAAAAAGAGAAATATTAATTTTAGAATGATCACTAACATAAATTAAAATTTCAGGATTGAACTGGAAAAAAAAACCCATAAAAAATAAAATGACAAAAAATAAAAACAAAAACTAAAAGCATAGGTGCATAAATACGAGTGAAAAAATAAACATAGTCCAAGAAGGATCGAAAAAACAAAAGGAATTAAAACAAATTTATAGGAGCATAAGCTTCCTCATGTTATAAAAGTAGTTGAAATTATTGCATGAAAAACAGAAAAAATAGTTGAAAAACAAACACTCGTGCTTTAGTGTCGAAAGATACAGAATTTTCATGCAGGCATGTTAACAAAAGCCATAAAAGTTAACTTTACTTATTTGCTCCCAATAAATTTGGATTATCCACTCAGAAATACCTCCTCAACCTCGTAAGACTCCTCCTCCATTAATGGAGGTATCTCCTCATCATATTGAGGTGCTGGTGCACCTCCTCTTCTTTGCCTAGTATTCCTCAATTGCACAATAGGGACATCATCTTGATCATCACCTACTCTAATAGTATCAGCTATACGCCTATTCCTCGACATATCCTATATATATATATAAAAATATAACATACTCTTGTCATGCCGAAACAATAGCACAATAGTTATCAATTAATTATCGGAAAACATATTTATAGAAAACATAAGGAATCAAGAAGACATGCTTGATGAGAGTTCAGAATTTCAAGCATAACAAACAAGACAATACAGATCCTAATGCTCCACATATTATAAAGTAACTTTATTACTGTTTCTTTAATCTAAAGTTCTAATACTAAGTTTCGTTACTACTACCCTTCTTTTTATCTTTTGTCACACACTCTTTTACTTTTATTCTTTATTTTTTTAGCTCTGATACCATCTTTGTCATGACCTGATTCCCCGGATCCGTGACCGGCACATAGATATGGTTCCCCTCCAAGGTTCCACACCTATGCGAACCCAAACTTACATACAAACTTAACATTTAACTTTCAGAATTCAACGCAGCGGAAATAGCAAAGTAAACTTTATAACATAATTCGAATTTCTTAATACAAAAGTTGAATAATCTTGTTATAATAATGGAGCGCTAACTAGACATAAAAATAAAATGTCAATTACAATCAAAATAATAAGTTCTGAAATTTCAACGATAATGATTTGCTAACGAGCTACGAGCCTGAAAATAATAAATAATGAGGGGGTGAGTTCAACAACTTAGTGAGTAGATAACATCTAATATACACATGCGAGATAATACAGCAATGAGAAATATATTATCGAATCGGCTCGGGTTCTTACAAGAAGTTTCTCAAATAGGTCATAACAAGAATGTAATAGGTCAAGCTCGTCAGAAAATCAGAATGCAATGAGCATGAGGCTCCAGATTGTGGGATGATCAGTCCACACAGGTTAGTGACTTCTACGACCAACTAGGATTTCAGATACAATGTGCACAAAGACTAATATTTTCCTGTTAGCATGGGTATTCTGACTGGCATACCGTAGGTATATATATATCATAATCAAACAGACATATTCATATCTCAAGGCTCAACTCATGACATCAATCAAATGAGGAGCTATCAATTCACAAACAAATATTGGCTCATATCAAGGACGTATATTCAATAATTGATTATGCTTTATCGTAACACGAATAATACTTAATGTATGTATTATCAAGAAGCATAATCCAAATACTAGAAAATCAAATAATTATAATATTTCTCATGCATATTACATATTATCCACTCACTTGACTCAAAAGCGATCGAAATTCAAAAGCAGAATATTGCCGGAATCCTACTGATGTACCGCGGGCAGAATATCAGGATTATCTGAATATATAAAAGAAATACATACTCAAAAATGACTCAAAAGAAATAGAATACCTTTAGTAAACATATCTAAGAGTTCAACTCATAATCCTATGTGTTTTGAATTAAACTATTTATTTCTCGCAAAACCTAAAACAATGGTTTCTTTCTAAATCTAGTTCAAGATACACAATTCGTAAAATTAATAATAACTCATCAAATAAGCTTCAATTATCCATCAAACCAATCTGAAATACTAATATTTCACTCCAGGGATCAAACTGTAATTTTCCAAAGTTCAGGGACTAAACTGTAATTTCCAAAGTTCGGGGACCAAACTGTAATTTTCACCAAAAGGACTAAAATGAATTTTCATCATCTTCAACCTAAACCCAGAATTCTAGCAAGGGATTTTCGAAATTTTTCGAAATTTTTCAACATTATCTCACCATTTTTCTCAATATTTTCTTAAACCAAACACATCAAAATCTTCAAAATCGCTTACAATCAAACCTATTAACCATTATTCAAACCATTAAACCCTTAACATCTTAATCCATTCATCCATCAAATTCAAATAAAATCTACAAACCCTAATCACCAATGCAAGCAATTAGCTTAACTATTAAACAATACTTTTACATAATAACACATACACATTACCTTAATATTTATTTCTCCTCCTTCCTTCTCCTTTCCTCTTTTCTCTTCTTCTCCTTTCTTCTCTCTTTCGGCTCACTCTCAATTTTCAGATTTGCTTCTCTTCTCCTCTTTTTCTATTTATATTTTACAAGTTACTATTATATCCTTAATTCATTTATACCTAACCTTAAGTCATTAAGGGCATTAATGCCTTTTTTATTCAAAGTTTCAAAACCCTAAAATTCTTTTCCTATTTAGAGTTTCAAAACCCTACAATCTCCCTACCTTATAAAAGTTTCGTCCTCAAAACTAAATAAAATGTTTGAATACATACGAAGATTATCAAAAAGATGAGGATATTCCTCACACATCCTTTCCTCGAGTTCCCATGTTGCTTCTTCAATTGAATGACCATATCGAATTCTAAAAGCTATTTTTTGAAATGTCTTCTTTTCTTATCCTCAACAATTTACTAAAGCCCTATGCTTTGACAACTAATCCATTCCTAAAATCACATTAAAATCAACCATAGCTAAAACATTCAAATCTCCCATAAAGATCTTACATTCAATTTCCATCTCATAATTTTGATATACATACTTCCCCAATATTGATTCATCTAAAGGAGTAGAAATTGAAATGAGGGATCCTAATAGAGTTGGTTGTCTATCTAACCTCATCGCAAAATATCAAATGAATGGGTGATACTGGTATCAAACAAAACTTTTGTTTCAAAAGAGCAAACAGGAAAAGAAATACCTGAGACAACTGTGTTGGATATCTGAGCATCCTGCTGAGTTAAGGCAAAGACTCTAGCATGTCCCTGATTCTGCTGCATCTGACCTCTATCACCATGAGCTATAGACTGGCCCGTTGACGGTGTCTGAACAGGACGTTGAACCGAACTAGATACCCCTGAAGCTGACACCATCATTGTTGTTTAAAAAAGATTTTTTTTCTTTGTTAAGATTTATTCCTTATATTATTATATTAAAAATATTTTAGAATACTGATAGCAAATTATCATTTCTTGAAAATAATAAATAGGTCATTTATATATATATATATATATATATATATATGGGGGTAAATTTATATTTAACTATTTTAAAAAATATGTGCAATAACCTTATTGCCCCTAGCGGTTCTTGTGCATTTTAGTGTTATTCATGGGTATTATGATTATTTTACTGTGCAAAAATATGGGGAAAATACAAAACTACCCCCAAATAATCTAGTAATGTGAATCGGTCTCGAAAAAATCTCGAAAATACCCTTGATCCCAAGGCAAGGGCTGAGGCGCACTGAGCGGCGAAATCGTTAATACACTGTTGTAATCCACAGTGTGTTTGTGAGTGTCAGTGTGTTTGTGAGTGTGTGCACAATGTTTGAGCGAGCTGTTTTAACTTTTTTCTTAATAATAATAGTTGTGGTGCGCGTAAGCTGACCCGAACACCCCGGTTATAAAAAAAAAGTATAAGTGGGGAAAAAACATAAAAAAACATAAAAAAATGGGTCCTGGGATTATTCGTGGCTTGCGTAAATTGGCCTGGACATCCTGGTTATAAAAAAATGTATATGTGGGAAAAAAATCGTGGTACGCGAAAGCTTACCGGACACCCTGGTTATAAGAAAAAACCAAAAAAAAATATATAAGTGAAAAAAAAACAGGAAAAAAAGGTAAAAAAAATGGGTCTGGAGATTAGTCGTGGTCCACGTAAACTGCCCCTAACAACGTGGTTATTAAAAAAAACAAAAAAAATGCAAGGGGAAAGCACCTTTACTGTTCATTACTGTGATTTTCACTATTCATTCCTGTTTGAAAGTAAGCAAGCTGACTTGGACACCCCGGTTATTAAAAAAACAAAAAAAAATTATATAAGTGAAAAAAAAAAAGCAAAAAATGTTAAAAAAAAATGGGTCCGAAGATTAGTTGTGGTGCGCGTAAGTTGCCTTGGACACCCCGATTGTATATAAAAAAAAAAGAAGCCCGATTGTAAAAAAAAGTGCAAGGGAAAAGCATATTTTCAAATAGTAATGAGAAAAAAAATCATGGTGCATGTAAACTGGCCTGATACATGGTCATAAAAACACAAAAAAAAAAAAACGTATAAGTGGCAAAAAAAAAAAAAAAACAGGAAAAAAATGTATTAACTGTTTAAATGGACGACCTCTTTTAACTGTATAGTAATAATTTGATTTGATATGGTGGTATATTAACTTTTCAAATTGCCTTTTATTTTTATGTTTTTATTATGTTACTATAACAAAATGAAGTGAAAAATAATAAAACCTTGAAAATGTTCTTAAAAATATTTCTGAATTTATTAATTTTTTTTATCTAATAATAACAATATTATAATAATTAATATAAATCCCCGTTGCTGGACCTTCTTCTCCTTTCCTCCCTAGGGGGCCTGGTTGCTTTAAACAAAAACCCTTACAAGTAATTACTACATCATCAGACAATCTACTACGCTGTTCTTCAAAATCTGACTTTCAAAAACAAACCCTAAAACACTATCCTCCTTCTCTCCTCAATGGTCAGTGATGGAAAGCGGAAGAAACGAGACCGCAAATCGAAAACCCAGACAACCCTAGATCCCACATCTTCCACAATAAACGATGAGGTTTTCTCAGTCAACAATGTAGAAATCGTGAATTCTACCACCCCAACCAGCGCCAAAAAAAACGAAAACCGCCGCGGCCGTCCTAAGAAACGACCGAAGCACTCACCAGAGAAGCCCGAGAAACCCCCACCAATAGTAAATGGAGAAATTGGGGTTGCGCCGACTGTGGAGGGCGTGAACAGGGTGGTTCCGGAGATGGACGCGGTGGTGAAAGTGTTTTGTGTGCACACGGAGCCGAATTTATCGCTTCCGTGGCAGAGGAAGAGGCAGTATAGTTCGAGCAGTAGTGGTTTTGTTATTAGTGAAAGGAGGGTTTTGACTAATGCGCATTCTGTGGAGCATTATACACAAGTTAAACTTAAGAAGCGTGGCTCTGATACTAAGTATTTGGCTACTGTTCTTGCTATTGGAACTGAATGTGATATTGGTAAAGATTCAAGCTTTTCGTGTTGTATTCCTTGATATTCTTGCTATTAGTCTAAGGGTGTTTACTATATTCTGTGTTAAAAGTGTGTGTTTTGTAGTATTAGCGTATAATGTACTCATTATAAGCTCAATCAATTATTGGGCATATTTTGAGATAGATATGTTTACTTTTGTCGATTTTAAGATTTATGCTTTGTTGTTTGATGCTTTGGGCATTTTCTGTACCCTACTTTCTTGGCATATAACACAAAATACCATCCTTTCTGGCTAGGATAACTTGTATGTCCCCCTTTTTTTTTTATGAAATTGAATAATTATTCAACTTTTATATAGTTTTGAAATAGTAAACGTGATTTGCAAGAAGAAGTAATACAAGTTTCATGGAGTCCATTGGGGATATGGATATTTATATGTTAGGATAAGTGATGGTCCCACGGGTGGTAAAGCTTTCCTGTGGCAAGGGAATGGGTGTGATGAATTAAAACTAGATGACAGATCCTTGTACTGGAAAAGAAAATTGTAGAAGGAGGTCTTGCTCATAAGATAAAACGGAATGTGAATTAAATATGTGGTTCTCTTATAAAGGAGTGAGCTATATAAACCCTATATACCTTGATGGATGCAAAGGATGAGACATTTTGTTCAAAGCCAAACTTTTTTTTTGTGATTTGCAGCCTTGCTAACAGTCAATGATGATGAGTTCTGGGAAGGTGTGTCACCTGTAGAGTTTGGAGAATTGCCTGCACTTCAAGATGCTGTAACTGTCGTTGGTTACCCAATTGGAGGGGACACAATCTCTGTGACAAGTGGTGTAGTATCACGGATAGAGATCCTATCCTACGTCCATGGATCCACAGAGCTTCTGGGTTTACAAGTAATGCTGTTGAAACTCTTGCATTTTGTTATCTGTTATTATTGAACTATTTTGCTCACATGCCTTTCTCATGGTTTCATTTGCAGATAGATGCTGCTATAAACTCAGGAAATTCAGGTGGTCCTGCCTTTAATGATAAAGGTGAATGTGTGGGCATAGCGTTTCAGTCCCTTAAACATGAAGATGCTGAGAATATAGGGTATGTTATACCAACACCAGTCATCAAGCACTTCATCCAAGATTATGAGAGGAATGGATCATACACAGGTAAGTATTTGTACATGTTTGGTTCTGGCTTTTGTATACAGGTGTATACTGTGCAATTAAGCTGCAATGTGTCTATTGTAGTAACACATTGCTCATTGATCTTGGTTAAAGTCTAATGATCATCCTTGCATGCTAGGATTTCCGTTTCTTGGGATTGAATGGCAGAAAATGGAAAATCCAGATATGCGTATGGCAATGGGTATGAAATCTGATCAGAAGGGTGTTCGTATCAGAAGAATTGATCCCACTGCTCCAGAATCTGAAGTCTTGCAGCCATCAGACATCATTCTCAGCTTTGACAGGGTAGATATTGCTAATGATGGAACAGGTTTGTGTGTAATGTTTTATGTTCAAAACAAACACCTGGAGCTTTGTTAGAAACTGGTTTTCCAAAGTTAATTAACATGGCATTTTCTGTGGCATGAAATTTTCATTTCCTTTTGTTGTTGACATACCAGTTCCCTTTCGGCATGGTGAGCGCATTGGTTTCAGCTATCTTATCTCCCAAAAGTATACTGGGGATAATGCTGTGATCAAAGTTCTTCGGAATTCTATGACTCTAGAATTTGACATCAAACTCTCAACACAAAGAAGGCTAATTCCTCCTCATGTCAAGGGAAAACCTCCGTCCTATTATATTATTGCAGGATTTGTATTCACGACAGTTTCTGTTCCTTATCTCCGTTCTGAGGTGCAAATTTCACCTTTTACTTTCCTTTTGTATATATTTTCTCTTTATATTGTCAATGCCTTCTCTTAGTATTAGTTAGTAAAACTTGATGGGGTCTTAAATACATTTATTTTAATTGACACTATATGAAGTGTGTGGTTGATTCTTTTTGTGCATGGCATTTCTTGAATATGGTGTTACTGTGTGATATTTTTCAACTTGCATGCTTTATGTGCTAGAGACAAGGCCCATTAAACTTTCTTACTGTATGTTTGTGCAAGTTTGCATGTAATTGTTGGTGCAAATGCTGTAAGGAGGTTATGGTTTGTGTAGGACTGCATAATCTAATTTGCAATTGGTGCAACATCATTGAGTCATTTATCTGTCTTGTCTGTACGTACATCAACTTATGTTTAATAAACCAACACCACAATTTTTCTTGGCATTTGAAACTGGGGATGATAGGATATTGAACTTTCACCACATCGTAAAACATTAGAGGAAGCTGTATTGATCGTAGAAATACAAGGACTAAATTCTAATTGTACAAAAACTCTGGGCATCACCCTGTTTTTGAAGCTGATTTCCTACATACTAAACCTGTTTGCCTTATGAAAATGTGCTAATGTGTAACTGAATGTCCAAATCCAGACCTAATATTAGGTTGAAATGGCTATTCATCTAATCAGGTCACTAGTTAAACTTTCCTGTGCTTGTTTTTCTGTTATCACTTTCCTTTTGTAACTTTGCATTGTAACCTAGGATTGGAAATATGAATTGTAATTAAAAAGAATTTCTGAAGTAGTAATGCTTCTATGTTTTGCTAGCCTTAGTTCTTTTTTCTTGCTCTAAGGGTTGCAATATGAGGGTTACTGTTTATTTTTTCAACAAGAGTATTTTATTTCACCTGCGGAGCGTTTATTTTTGTAGCTTGCATTTACATGTTTATCTATTCCACTATCGCTCTCCATCTCTATGATTTTGCTATATTCTGAACTTAATTTAATGTGTATTGAAGACAAATAATTAACTGTTTTCTCAATTTAATGTGTATCGAAGACAAATAATTAATTGTTTTCTAAACTCATTTATTTAGTCCAAATCTTCACACCTTGCCAATTGCAGCTTCATTTTTGTGCCAAATTTTTCATCTCTATATGTTTAGTGCAATACTTAGCATTATATTACTTTCATTGTCAACTGATTTTACATTGCCCCTGTTCTTTTGCATAATTGTGCAGTATGGCAAGGAATATGAATTAGAAGCTCCTATCAAGCTTTTGGACAAACTGTTGCATTCAATGCCGCAATCCCCGGATGAGCAGATAGTTGTGGTTTCTCAGGTTCTCTCTCTCACGCCCAAGCTCACATGCATGCACCCATGTCAGCTCCTATAGCCACTACTCTACTATGCTGATCTTGCACTTCCTTACTTTTCTTCTCCTGGAAAATTTCTGGCAGGTGCTTGTAGCTGACATTAATATTGGGTATGAGGACATTGTTAACACCCAGGTGATGAATCAGTCTTGTAACTAGTGCCTTTTTTTCTCTTGTCACTGAGTTGGTATAACCTGTTTATTATTTCCTCTTTTCTTTTAGTGAACTACATCTCTTTTTGGATGTCATTTATTCTGTACCTATGCAGGTTGTTGCTTTCAATGGTAAGCCAGTGAAGAATTTGAAGAGCTTGGCCAATATGGTCGAGAAT
This sequence comes from Salix purpurea, assembly GCA_027405865.1. Lineage (NCBI taxonomy): Eukaryota > Viridiplantae > Streptophyta > Magnoliopsida > Malpighiales > Salicaceae > Salix > Salix purpurea. The sequence goes on from JAOWLH010000036.1 coordinate 787,060, forward strand.
TTTGATGATGAGTTTCTGAAATTTGATCTGGAATATGACCAGGTTCTCCACCCCCCCCCCCCCCCCCCCCCCCCCTCTCTCACACACACTGTCTGTGTGTTCTAGCAATTGCATCTCGGCTGTTCATACTCGTTCTCTATCTGTGTGTGTCTGGTGCTGATATCTATCTATACCTGTGCTTTGGCAGATAGTTGTTCTCCGGACGAAGACTGCCAAGGAAGCTACTGTAGATATTCTTACCACTCATGGCATACCTTCTGCAATTTCTGATGATCTTAAGCCATGAATTTGAGTATTTGTCTTAGGTACATTGCGATATTCTTGTCAGAGCCCTGTTAGGGTGTGGATTGTGAATTCATAAAATCTAGGGTGGGGTAGAATTTTTCAATGAGGGAAGCTCACTGCGTGTATAATTAATGGCAATGCTCTTTCCTTTACGTGATATGAGTTTTGGAGAATTGTCAGTATCTGCTTCGATTCATTGCTTTTGTGCTGCACTGCAAGTTTGAAATTTGCAAACACATGGAAATTTACAGGCGACTTTGTTTTATTGGGTTAGGGGCATGCCTTTAAAATTTACAGGCGTCATCTATTTACATTCTTCTATTTACATGAGTAGTTTTGGACTCCACTTTTTCAATATTTGCTCTCCTTGTTTGTATCAAATCATAACAGTAGAGATGGAAGGATGCATGGCAGGAGGAGGCACATTCCATTGCTTTGGATGCTGCCATTTTCCTTTTTTCCGCCCTCAGCAAAATTTGTCAGTCGTGAAGAGAAGTAAAACTATGTGCTGTACTTTTTGTGTTTTATCAGAAAATAGACACCGGACTGAATATTCTACAAAGTAAATGAACATGAAAAAAATTTCATTATTAACATTAATTATTATTGAAGAAACTACAAGAAGTAGGGGTCTTAATGTGTAAACTTTGTCCATTCTCTTACATTTCATGGTTCATTGTGATTTTTTTTTTTTTTTATCTTAGGTATCTTGAGTTTTTGCTTTTTTTTTATTCGGTCATCAATCTTTTCTTTTTCTTTCAATTTAGTCAAAAGTTTTAATGTTTTTATACTATATTTTTTTCAGTCATTTTGGATTGCAATCTATCATGTGTACACGATGTTGGATGAGAAGTCAATTTTACATTAAGAATTTTTAGTAATTGTAAGAAATAAAATTAAATAAAAACAATGATTGTAATTGACATTGATAAAAGAATGACTCCCATTTTCCATGTTTAATGTTCAAGCAGCTGCATGTTATTCCTTCAATTTTAATTCTTTTCTACATTAGATCCCTTTTGTTTTGGAGATTTCTGTTTGTCTTGAACTTTATTTGTCTTACATTTCAATCCCTAGATCATGAGAGAGGAGTCAGAAAATAATCAAAATTTTCTAGAAGAGAAAACTCTCAAATTTTGATAAGTTATAACTTTGATTTTAATATTTATAGATTCGTCTATGAGAGAGAAATTCAATGAAAATGGTTTTTACCTTCAATGATGCTAAAAATAGGAAGTAAAAGCTTGTAAAGGTTTTTTAGTTTGATGTAATTTTTGAATTTTTAGATCAATTATAATACATTTTGTTTTTAGAAACAAAGTTATCGAGGTTCATGAGTTTTTCATGTTCTTAAGTTAAAATAATGGTTAAAATTTGTGTTTTTGAGATCCGAGAACTTGGACCTCGATTGATTTAGTTATCAAAACCACCTTCAATGATTGGGAAAAACAACAAGTGAATGACATGAGAAAAAATAAAAATCAAGGCACACAATCCCGGGGTTTTAACATGATCTAAGATCATAGGCACACTCTTCAATTTTCTTATTTCATCATTTTTTTTTTGTATTTTATAGTTAGATTTTTTTGAAATAAATTTATTTAAGTAATTATCTCAAATAATATTAGCAATTTTCATGGTATTATTAACATTTTGTTTTTGATATATGAATCTAATATGTAAACTTTTCTAAATATGGATGAAATAGTTTTTTATTTTTATTTTTTCAAGAAGCATTAGTAAAAAAAAGAGGTTTTGCATAAAGATATATATTTTTACTACTTATTACAACTCATTACATTTCTTTTGGATATTTATTTTGACATAGAGAAACTTTTTCCATATTGTTGGCATAATAATGTTTATTGCATTGTTTCATTAATGGTTAATGTTTAAGAAGAACCTAAGAAATGGTTTGGTAAATTAAGCATAATATTTAATTCAACAGTTGTATCAAGATGAAAGTTTTGACAGAAGATTTTAAATACTATTTTTCTCATGATGATTAGAGATTTGAAAGACATTCAAATAGGGATTAAAAATTGCTTTGGTGATGCGAATATTATGATCACATGATCACACAACTCACAAAAAAGACTATCAACGAGTCCTGAAAAGCTAAAAAAACCTAATAGAAATATGACATAATGAAAACCTATCCCTAGATACCAGTACTATTGAAATAAGAACCCTAATAATGTAAAACCTAATTCATAAACAAGAAGTGTAATGAAGATGTCATGAATTATCCAATCATTGATAAGTCAATTTTGTTATTTAAGGAACCAGACAATACAAGGATCTCTCATATAATTATATGAACCGAGTTAGATCCAAATTTGGCCTTTAAGATGTTAGTTGACCATTTTTGTAAGATCAAACATATCTTTTAAACTGTAATATGATCAAGCTAATATGTTATAGTACAATACTAAGATAAATGAAAATAAATTATTATAAATTTTTAGGTAAAATAAAATTCAACAACATATTATTTCAAAGAGTAGAATTTTTTTAAATTTGTCAAACTAGACTTTCATGTATTATTTGGAAATATCTGAAACTACAAATGGAACTCTTGTACGATTAAAGTCAAGATGGAAACTAAACATCTCAAGATTTTTAACCATATATGGGAGGTCCACTAATTCATTCAAAAGAGACACACGTAGTGTATTTGAAGTTAGGATTAAATTCTGTCAATAATGTACAAACATTTGAGATTCAGGTTAGATGAAAGAGATTTAGCATGAAAACTTTGTTTTTGTTATTCAATTTTATTCATGTATTTAATATTGAATTTTAGTTTTTAATTTGGATTTGGATTTGTTTTGGCCCATTAGATATTGTACAGGGGTTTATTGCATTATTGAACTTATATTTGTTGGTTACTAAGTTAAACCTATTAACTTGAAACCTAGAAAAGACCCATTAAGGTTAGTTAGAGGATTCATATTATGTATTTTTTTAGTTGCAAATTTCAGAAGGAAGTCGAAGAGTAAACTTGAGTTTTTCTTTTGTTTGTTTGTGGCAAAACAATCTTTCTTTGCAGGAACAAATATCACACACTAACTTATTAAAAATTAACTAGTTTTATGACATCATTCACATACTTAGGGTTTTTAAATACATGATTATCTTTGAGTTCGAGTCTTTTTTCAATACCTTTGGTTTTTAGGTACAAGACTACCTTTAGATTAGGGTTCTATCAATTTTAATTTTCACCTTTCTAGGTGATACTGGTGCTATAAGACATGTATGTATCGAGAAAAAAAATGTTTTGCACTTACAAAGAAGTGGATGAAGAAAACTTATTATAGAGATATCATGAATCTCGAAGGTGCTAGATATTAGAAAGGTCATATTGAATATGACATTTGGAAAGCTTCTCGCCCATAATAATATATTGCATTAGGAAAACTTAATGTTTGACTCATTGTTTAGAAAAAAAATGGTCTTAGAATGGTTTTTTAGAGTGAAAAATTTATGTGTATAGGAAAAATATATTTATAATGATCTCTTTAAAATAAACTTAATGACCATTGTAATCATTGATGGGAATAATAATAAGATTATATCTTTCTTTTATTTTCTTGAATCTTCTGATGTGTGACATGACAAATAGGTCATATGAATTATAATTATATGCAAAGGTTAACAAACCATGAATTATTGCTAAGTATGATTTTTGAGAAAAATCATAAATGTGAGATTTATGTAGAATTGAAATTCACAAAACCCTCAAACAATTGAAAAACAAGTAGTGAGTATATAGACTTAATTTACTTAGATATTGGTGATTTAAAGTTTGTGCAAAATAAAGGTGATAAAAATAGTATATTATTTTTGTAGATGATTGCACAAGGTATTGTAATACTTATTTGCTTAGGCTTAAAGACGAAACTCTTGAAATGTTTAAACATTACAAGAATTAACATAAAAATCAACTTAACAAAAAAAGAAGAAGATAGTAATATGTTATAGGGGTAGAGAATACAAAACACTATTTGGTGAATTTTGTTACCAAAATGGTAATATCCGCCAAATTATTGCTCCTTCACCATAATAAAATTATATTATAGAATGTAAGAGTTGAACATTAAAAGAAATAATGAATGTTATGTTAATAAGGTTAACAAAACCTTAAAACCTATTCGGGAAAGACAATTATAACTATCACTTATATATATATATATATATATATTCAACAAATTACCCTCTAAAAAGTTAAAATTATATCATGGAACAAGCTAAAGGCTAAATAGTCTATTGACAATGGACAAGACAAGAAAATGTGTAAGCTTGTCAAATGATTAAACAGTTTGAAACTAAGTGCCCGTTTGGTTTTGTGGTTTGAACCACGTTTCAAAAAAAGTTGTATACTGCCCGTTTGGTAATGAACAAAACAAAAACCAAACCATGCAAATAGTGACATGGCCCACCATGAAACGCGTTCCAACCAGCGTTTTCAACAAAGCTTCAAGTAGCTTTTTTTGGAATTCTATGGACAGCATGACATTTACTTCAAATACATATATATAATCAATCCTATTTTCGGTGTGCAGCTGAAGTAAAGATGGAGAAAAATTCAATATTTTTTTATAAAAAATAAAATTTTAAATTATTCTAATATGCTAATATTAAAAATAAAATAAATATATTATTTTAATTTATTTCTTAGTGAAAATCACAACCGCTATCGTCCTCTCAAATTTATTTCAAAAATGAAGTTTTCTAGGGATTCTATCATAGGATGGATAAAAAATCAAAGACGTATTAAAATATCTTTTTATAATTTCTATATTCTGTAACGAATAATCAAGAAAATTCTTGTTTCTAATCTCTATATTTAAAAAAAAAATATATTGTATATGTATAAATCATTTCTATGTGCTGATATCAAAAATTCTTTTTATTTTTTATTTTTTATTTTAATTTTAATTTTTCTTTTTCGGTGTTGTTAGATTATTTCATGTGCTGATATCAAAAATGATTTTAAAAAAATAAAAAAAATATCATTTTGATGTATTTCTAAATAAAAAGCACTTTCAAAAGCAACTGCAACCACACTCTAACACACTCACAACCAAACACACAAAACTGCTTTTTTTCAACCTCACACTCAACTATAATTTTAACCAAACACTTCACTACTTATTTTGAACCGCAGTAAAAACGCTTTTTTGAAACTGCTTTTTTTCAACCTCAACCACAACAGCAACCGCAATACCAAACAGGCCCTAACACCTAAACTTTGACATGAAATAATTAACAAGGTTATGCTGTAAAATAAATTTAAAATAATTTTTTTTTTGATAAATGCATTTATGTTAAAACACAAATAAATGTTATGTCATTGTATAAGATATGCTTATTTTAGACAATAATGATCACATGATCAAATCTACTAAAACAATGTTCATCCAATAAGTTTGACATGAAATACTTGGGAGTTGCAACTAACATACTATGAATAAATATTTTTAGGACATTTGATGGATTATTATTGTCATATCTATTTTTGGGTTATTTCTAAAATTTACTCAAAAGAAAAGATAAAAATAATAAATAATAAAATCAAGTCAAAATGTTTTGGACAAAACCAAGAGTTCAATTACACCCTATTATGCCTTAAAATTAAAGAAAAATGTAGAATCAATATCAAAATAAGTGATTATCAAACAAATATGCATAAAAACTAAGCTCAAAAGCATAACTAGATTTTTAGTAAGCCAATTTGATTTTATTAGAGGCCAAATTAAAATTTAATTATGTTTATGAATTAATTTGAGGTATAATTGATGAATTTTATTCAATGTAAGTACTTTAATTGGGTCAAATTAATTTCATTTGGAACTTAATTGGTGAGAAAATAAGTTTAGGAGGCTACTTTGGCCTTAACTGAGAAAATTACAATTTTTGGAGACCAAATTTATTTTCTACCAAGTTGATTAATTGAAATTACGGGTAAAATTGCAAGACAATCAAAGTTTTGGGGTCAATTAGGAGCGAAATTGAAGAATCCAAGACCAAGGACTAAAGTGAAAAGACGTATAAATGTTGAGGTACTATTGAAGTTTGACAAGAGTTCAAATGTAGAAAACTAATATTTTAGCGTCGACTGATTATTATTCATTTTCATCCTCAAAATTTCTTCAAAAATCCTGATTTAGTATCAACTTTGCATGTGCATTTGATGCCTTTATCTTTCATTAAATTTGACAAACCATGCATGCAAATGATCCTCTAATTCTTGAATATACCGGGGTATGGTCAGTTCTGGCTAATAGACACTAGTTTAGCCTAAAATTTGACAGTTCAGAACATGTACTTTGAGCCAAGGGATGAGATGCTCTTACATCGAACCAATTGCTAAATTTTTACTGAGTGAAGATAATATTACCCTCTTTCACCATCTATAAATAAAGGTGAAATCTATTAGTTGAGGGAAGGGAAATAAGAAGCCAAATTTAGGCATAAACTACTCAAAAACCCATATTTTTTTCGCATGTTTTGGTAGCCATTTTAGCTCCACATCCACATCACCTATGATGACGCCACCAATACCTTCAACCATCTACGCTCTTCCTAAAACACCACCAACAATTCTAGCCTCCGCTCACCTTTGAAAAAAACAAGGTAACCCCTTTAATTTTCCATCCAAAATCACCACCTCAACAATCCCACAACTAGTACTTCTTCAAAATCAACTATTGTTCATGTTATATATGAACAACACAACACATTTAGAGGGTTGGACCCATATTATCCCAATTGGCTAGGTTAGACCCAACTCAACCCAAACATGGATGGACCATTCCATTTATGATTTCATCATATATTTCCCCACTAGTGTTTGTTCAATATTGATCAATAGATTTACATTGAAGTATACAAATTTGGTATAAAAATATGTTTTTTCTATGAAATTTCCAAAAAATATACTTATTTGAAAAATAAATAAGAAAATAAATTTTCTTTTCTTGCATATGGCCAAATCCTAATATTTTAGATCATATTTGCACCCAAAAAAAACATTTTTTTCTCATGTTTTAAAATGCAAAATGGATATCATAATCAATGTATGATTATCTATTATAGTTTGATGAAAATATAAAAAATCTTTCAACAACTATTTTGTTCATTTTATTTAGCTGTAGACTTTGATATTTGGGGGTGTAAAACTACATTGTAAATTACAACCTTAAATATTAAAAACATAAAAAATGCAGTGTTAAATCCAGACCTTAGAACGACTAAGTTTTTGACCAAAAAGATAGAGATTCCTTCACGAAAAGAGATCTACTTCAAATCTTAGAAAAGCCCTACAAATAGAAATCTGACCTAGAAAAACAATCAAACAACGATGCAACTTATCTTAGGTAGGGTGCACTAGAGATGATGCATCATCTCCTTGCACAATAAGTCATGTTACCCAGACTCTTGTAGACCATTATGTTTTCTCGTGATCTTAATATTAGATGGCGACTCCTAAAAATTATAACCATAATTTTATGATTATAAGAAAATATTTTCCCACGTGCTTCCTCTATCTTTGAGGATGACCTCAAGCAAAAATGTCATCGAGACAATTATTATCCCAATCTCATTCTGCTAAGAAAGTTCTCAATAAATTTTATAAAAGAAACTATAGCATTGTGAAAACACCAATGGGTATAAATGTTTATCTATCTAAATTAAAGGTAAGAGAATATACCGATTAGAACATTCTCAAATGATTAGAAACTTTATATATGTTATGAACTATACAAAACCTATTTTTGTTTACTCACTTAGCAAACATAATAGATTTTCGAGTAATCTAAATATGAATTATTAGAAAGCAATGTGAATGTTACTCAAATATTTAAGGTACACCGTTGACTATAAGTTATACTATATTGGTTACCCATGATATTATAAGGGTATAATGATACTAATTGGATATCTAATACTAAAAAGTCAAAAGTCAAAATTCAAAAGTAGATATATCTTCACACTTGGTGGAATAGCTATGTCACATAAATCATTTAAAAATATATTTGTATCATTATATGTATGATGAAATAAGAGATTATTACTCTTGATAAAGTTTTAGAGGAAATCAAATGGTTTTAGAGTTTCTTAGAGGATATTCCATGATGGATAAAAATAGTGTCAACTATTTGTGTTCATTATGATAATCAGTCAACAATTAAAATGGCATAAAGTACATGTATAGCAAGTCTAAATATGTACATCATAGAGATAATACCATTAAAAGCTTAATCTTAAATGGAATTATTCTCATTGACTCTGTTAAATTAAAGGAAAATATAATGAATTCATTAATCAAAAGGTTTGTTGAGAGAACTTGTATATAATTAATCGAGTGGAATGGATTTAAAGTTTTTAAAAGAAGAAAATTTATAATAATTGTAACTTTACCTAGTTTATTGAAGACTCAAAGATCTAGGTTTAAATGATAAACTAAGTGGCCGTTTGGCAGAGCGTTTTCAACCTTGGTTTGGCAAAAGTGGTCTGAAAAAAAGTGGAAAGGTGTTTGGTAATTGATGATAAGCTGGTTTGAAACATGTGGACCCCACCCTAAACCTTGGTTGCAAGAAAAGCAGCTATTAGCTGCTTTTCAACCTGCTTCTTGTGATTTTTTATTTCTTGGGAGTGAACGAGTTGATCGGAACGCCTAGTGCCCTCTTTGCTCCCTTTCTCAGCTTGTTATTCTGCCTTTGATTTTTGATCATCGCCAAAGAACTTTTTAGATTCTGGAAATGAAAGAAAACCAATTGCAAAAAAAGTTATTATATACCAATATCCAACTGATACAACTCTAGCCCATTAGACCAGATTTCTATTCTTTGAAGTGAGGGAATAAGAAGATTTTTTTTATTCAGTTAATGAATTTTTTTTTAAATATTTTTTATTTTAAATTAATTTTTTGATATTTTTAAATTATTTTGATACACTAATATCGTAAATAATTTTTAAAATTTACTTGAATTATTAATTACATTATATTATTATAATTATTAAATTTACAATATTATATATATATATATATATATATATATATATATATATATATATATATATATATATATATATATATATATATATATATATACACCCTTTAAAGTAATTTCACAAGTTAAAAGCAATATGAAAAGCTTGGTAACCAAACATCCAAAACTGTTTTTTTTTTCAACTTCCAACTCAACCACAGTTTTAACCAAACACTTCACTGCTTATTTTGAACCACAGTAAAAGCGTTTTTTTTTAAACTATTTTTTTTTCAACATCAATCGCAAAAGCAAAAGCAATGTCAAACACACTCTAATTCATACAACTTTCTCGTTAACAGTAGGAAATTATTATTTCCTACTTATTCCAATGACGAATAAGTGTTAATTGCGTGATAAAAAATGAGTTTAACTCTTGGTTTTAACTAGGTTAGTGATCAATTTCATTCTAGCAAAAACAAAACACCAATAAAAACAGAATTTAGTATCTTGGTTTTAACCAGGTTACTGATCAATTTAGTTTTTAATTGGGCCGGCTATCCTCTCGTTTTATTGTAAAACTCAAAATGAATTAGATGTTAAATCAACCTCTTTATATCTTTATGGATTGACTTGTTGGGCCAAGTTTGATATGAGTCGTAAGTAGGCCATGTCCTTTGACCCGTGAATGAGGCCCAATCACAATTCCAAGACCCAAGTCATCGACTGCCAATGTTGAATTTAATGTCGTCCAGCATCAAAATTTCAGATTTGCGCTTCTGCATCATCCACCTGTTCTTTCTCCTGCCGTAAAACAAGGTGGAGATATATATTATATATACATACATATATATATATATATATATATATAGAGAGAGAGAGAGAGAGAGAGAGAGAGGTAGAGAGTAAGTTAATGGAGAAGATGGGTACGGCAGAATCCGACTTTGAACAGCTATTCGAGGAGAAGAAGCGCGTCCGGAACCCCCTCGTTCCCGTCGGTAAATACTAAATTTGATCGTCCCCATTGCCCGTTCTTTTTTTCTTTATAATATACATATTTTATGTGATGCTGAAGCATCAATTTTTTTGGGTATGCAACATGTTAGTACAGATTGTTTCATCATTTTGGGTTTTGAACGTAGACAATATTTTTGGGAATCACAGAATTTGTTTGGAATATATTCTATTGATTAGGGTTTTAAGTTTTGAAGAAAAAGAAACAGCTGTTGAGTTGGTTTTAGAAACGGGATTGGAATTCTAATTCGAATTCGAAATATAATTTACTTTTTTCTTTTCCTGAAATTAAATTAACGTCAAATGCTGTTTTAATACCACCAGATAAATAGAACAATTTATGTCATATAAATTAGAGTAGCATCTCATTCGTGATGGTAATCTAATACAGAAGAAATGGAATGAGAATCCATTTCCATTCCAAATCCTAGCACAAAACAATCATGCCCTTGAAGAATTTTCTCCTCCTCCTCTCAATGGAGGGATATTGGTGGTGGATACATTTTAGATCACCTTGAACAACTATCATCTTTCATTTTTCTGATCGGTTTATCTTGACCAGATCCCATGTTTCAGAAGATACCTAATTTGTTAAGGACTTTGTGTTTAAATGGATCGTTTATACCTTATATTACTGTTCGCTTCGTGTCTTCAAACATTTGAGCTTTTGGCTTTCGTATTGGCAGCCAGAAATTCCAAATCAGGAGTGCTATTCATCTTTAGACGGTCCTGTGTTTAGCTTAAGATTGATTGGCTGTTCATAACTATTGTAGGAGCACTTATGACGGCAGGGGTTCTCACAGCTGGATTAATCAGTTTCCGACGAGGCAATTCTCAGATGGGACAGGTGTTAATGAGAGCTCGGGTGGTTGTCCAAGGGGCTACTGTGGCACTTATGGTTGGCACTGCTTTCTACTATGGGGATAACCCCTGGAAAAAACCAAGTTAGACCCTCTATAGTATATTTATGGTTTCTTGTGAGGATTATTTTGGTTGCTGCAGGGCGCCCTCGTTAGTGACAAGCTTTTCTTTTTCTATGCTGATTTTATTTAATAAAATCAATCACAGTTTATATATTCTCATCGCTGGTGGCAGTCCTCCCAGATGATTCAGTTCCTATTGCTATTGCTATTATTATGTATAACTGATATCAGTAGAGCTTTGGATGGAGGGGGGCTATTTGTCTCAGAACTGAAAGAAGGGAACAAACAATCTTATTAAGAATACAAATATAATCAATGTGTGCTTGCAACCAATTTGATTTGGTTGGAACTCTTGATCATGTGGTGAAGTAACCTTGTATCTCTTGCTAAAAACTAGCCCCAACAGGGTAGATAAGAAGTTTGATTGATAGAATCATGATCTAGAGGTAACCATGTAACTAAGAGCTATAAGTATTATTAAAAAAATCTTGATCCAGAGATAATCTTGTATCCAAAACTTGAAGTACGTGAATGACATCACAAAACCGCATATAAACAAAAGGAGAAAGCTCATGTTTTGTAGGGAATTAGCCTTAGTGTATATTTCTTCACTTTCCCTTTTATGGATTCATCTCAATAATGTGCCCATGATTATCAGGTTAATGTGAGTTGATCTAATAGTTGTTTTTTTCCGGGTTTTTTTTTTTTTTTTTTTTATCTTTTATAGGCACAAATAAGCATTCAATTAAATAAACAAATATTCTAAGAATTATAGTTATTAAATACAACTTAGTACATGATTTATGCTGTGATATTACTTTCTTTCTTTTTAAATGTTCACTATGCTTTTTATTTCACTTTTCTTTCTACGAGGTTGTCTTAATTCGGTGTTGATTGTTCAAAATCCTTAGACTAAAAACACCATAATTATGGAGAGGCCCAAAATCTTTAATTTTTATCCATTCAAGTCTCCATTTATATATATATATATATATATATATATATATATATATATATACCTATTACAAACCTCTGAATAGAAAAAAAAAAAAACAATTAATACTGAATAGGAAAATAAAAATAGAAAAGTTATTTTTTCAAAATGCAAAAATTAGAAAATTCTAATAATAGTGAATAAAACAATTGAAAAAAATTAAAATTAACTAAGAAAAATATTTATTTTTCTAAAAAAAAAATCCAACATCATTACAAGAAATTATGAATGTTGTAGGGAATTCATTGTGCCAAAAAAAAACTATTCACTCATATTTCACGGTGGATTCATTGTGGCAGTTGTTCCTCTTTTTTTCTTTATTTTGATCTTTAATTTTTTTTTACCGATTGCATCATTTTTTAGGCCAAAATAAAGTCTGATTGCCTTAAAATTATTGAGAAAAGGCAAGACTAACAGAAGAGGGGCTAAAGTGAAAAAAAAAAGGAAATTAGTGGTGGTTTAAAAAATCACACAAAAAGCTCACTTTGGTCCTCATACGTTTTACATTGAAAATTTTCAATTTATATATTTTTTGAAAATTCAATTTTAGTCCAAAAAATTATTTTTCTTAATTTAAGTTTCTAAATTAAAGCCTAATTGCTTCAGAATTATTGAGAAAAGGCAAGACTAAAAGAAGATGAACTAAAGTGAAAAAAATAGAGGGAATTGGTGGTGGTTTAAAAAATGACACAGAAAGTTCAATTTGGTCCTCATACTTTTTACATTGCAAAATTTAATTCGTATATTTTCTGAAAATTCAATTTTTAGCTCAAAACTTCATTATTCTTATTTCAAGTGTTTGGTTTTAGATAAAAGAGAGAAAATAGCTAGATCTCAGTGATAGAGAGAGAAAGTCTCACACTAATTCTGGACACAAAAAGGTTGATTTTGGTGTTAATAGATTCTATCAGATGATAAGAGTTTATCGCATATATTATTTTTCCTTAACTTCTCCTTCTCCTTCTTCTTCTTCTTCTTCTTATTATTATTATATAAAAAAAAACATTCAATCCAAGAAATGATATTATTAAATACAATCAAGTCCTTGACCCGTGTTTCTTAGTTCAAATGTGTACAGCCCCATTCGTCTCTCAATTTTTTATTTGAATTTATTCAATCTCTTTTATATTAAGAAATAACCTAAAAGAGCTCGGACCGTTCACTGTGCCCTTACACTCAGTGGCACTGTGGATTGGTCTTTTATCAGCCGTGTGTCGCGCGAGTTCGTCCACCCTATTTTTTTTTGTTTTTTCCTGATGTGAACAGTGTAATGACGCTCGGACCCCTTATAATATGATAAAAACACGTTTCGGCTGAGGGCTACGGTTGTAATTGCACGCGTACGGACCGGTCCAGTCCGGTCCGCCGCAACCTTTTATTTTTTTAATATTTTTGAAACTGTACTATTACGTCTCTAGCCCCCGAAACGACAAAAACCATTAATTCGTCTCAGGGGTGCTTTAGTAATTGACGCATACAGTACTGTTCCCTTCCGTCAGCGCCGTACGGGCGCGTCGGCGCGTTTTTTGTACTCCATCGATTCAGGTTGTGCGTGCGGCGTCATACGACGGTTAAAAATTTTCTTCCGCCGGTGAAAACGATTCGCCACCCTTCCCTGAATCTGATGGAGTGGCGCGTGCTGTCATATGATCTACGTAGAGGCGCATATAGTCGGTTGAACGTTTATGTGCTCTTTTCTCTCTCCTCAGCGCCAGATTGAAAATCAGTCCCCCGATTTGTTGTCCATGCATTATAGTCCCTTGGCTTTTGTTTGATTTCTGTAATAGAAGTTTCGAATTCAGTCAATTTCGCCCTTTAATTGGAATTGATTGAATGTCCATTTTTCAATTCGATCCTCCTTCTTTTAATTTCGGAATTGGACTGAAAATGATGAATTTATTCGGTACAGAAGTTCCCATTTTTGCAGATTTGTCCTTGAATTTATAATTTTCATGTCAATGTTTCAGTTCGGTCCTCCTTCTTTTAATTTTCGGAATCGGTTTAAATTATGCAATAAATACAGTATATAAGTTTCGATTTCTTCAATTGGATCCTTTGATTCAAATTGATAATATATTGAATTTTCATTTTGGCCCTTATAGTTTTAATTTTTAATTTTCATCCCTTGATAAATTGATATTTGTGTTTTATTTTTCATTATTAACATAATAATAATAATAATAATAATAATAATAATAATAATAATAATAATAATAATAATAATAATAATATGTGTTTTATTTTCCATTATTAACATAATAATAATAAGAAGAAGAATAAGAATAAGAATAAGAATAATAATAGTAATAATAATAATAATAGTAATAATAACAATGACAATAATAATAATAATAATAATAATAATAATAATAATAATAATAATAATAATAATAATAATATGTGTTTTATTTTCCATTATTAACATAATAATAATAATAATAATAATAATAATAATAATAATAATAATAATAATAATAATAATAATAATAATATATTCTTTTTGTTTTTTTTTCAGGATAATTTAATAATTTTAATTGTTTTTGCAATAATAGCAATAGTCATTTTATATGTAATATTACTGGAGATAAAAGACAGCTCAAGAACAACAAATAAACAAATTTACCTAGGTTATTTACAATTAAAAAACGATACAAGTCATTTTTGTCTCCATTACACTGTTCCTTTTAAACGGCAAACAAGTCATTATTATATGTTTTAATATTTATTGCATATTATCGCCTAAAAGTATATAAAGAGATAAAAAAATGACCTCGGATTTTTGTGATTAACAAAATTAATATCAACATTCTTAAATAAATTTAATATAATAATATGATGAAAAAATCTTATAAAAATTTTTTTTGACTTTTATTTTGAATTTTGTGCTCTTTTGTTAAGATCTAATATTACCCGGGAAAAAATACAACTCAAAAAAACAAAAGGTAAACAAATTTGTCAAGATTATCTACAATTAAAAAATATACAAGGCATTTTCTGTTTCGACTACACTGTTCCTTTTAGACAGCAAATAAGTGATTAGAACACGTAAAAAATATTATATTTCATTTCTTAAAAAAAATTACAACATTTTTATTTATGATATGTCAGATCTAATATTACTGGGGAAAAAAATCAACTCAATTTTTTTTTTTACAAATTTACCTAGGTTATCTACAATTAAAAAATATAAAAATCACTTCCCATTTCGATCACACTATATAGTATGTGAGACTAAGTATATGTGTTTAATATTTTTTTAATAGTATCGCCTAAAAATATATAAAGAGAGAAAAAAAATGACATACAATTTCTTGCAAAAAAATATTAATATCAGTATTCTTAAATATTTAATATAATAATATGATGAATAAATCTGATAAAAAAATTTGGCTTTGAATTTAAATTAATATTTTAGACCCTTTTTTTTTCCCTTTAAGAAATGATTATGTTTTTTTCACATGTATTTTTCATTTTTTAGTGTCCAAGTTAGTTGTTCTTTTTTAACCGGGTTTTCTTTTTTTCTTTTAAACCAGAGTATCCGTGACAACAAATTTCTTATAAATCATTTCACCTTTTTAACAAATTTTCTAACAAATTTTATCGAAAGTTTTTTAGCAATAGCAATATTCAATCGCATTTTGGTTGAAAAAAAACATTTTTAACAGATTTTATCAATTACAATTATTATAATTAAATAGAATCAATCAATTTTCTACATAGATAAAAAAAACCCCGGCGAAGCGGGCAACTCTACTAGTGTGTGTCTATTTCTGCTATCATTTGATTAAATCAAAAAATAAATTTATTAGACATAACTATGTATATGGTCCTTGTTACCATATCAAATATCTTAATCTACATCTAGTCTTCTATTTTTCCAGTTTAGTCTTTAGTTATCATTACTTATTTCTTTTATCTTTTAATGCCACAAATAATTGTTTAATTAAATAAAGAATTTATTCTAAGAAACTTAGTTATTAAACACAATAGGGCATATGAGTTGTATAGTAAGATCAAATATTTTGATATACATCTATCTCTCGATTTTTCCAGTCAACTTTTTTTTATTAACACAAGTATTTCTTCATTTATTTAATTAGACACAAACATAAATTTTTCAGTTCTTTATTTGAATTTTATTATAAGAAAAAAAAAAAAACATTGAAAAAACCTCCATATTCATTTTCATTAATGACTTGGTCTAATAGCTAGTTAATAGTTTAGAAACTGATGAAAAAGTATTTGCTACAAAGGACAAACACGATAGAATGGAAATGTTATTGCATCAACGAGAAGCTTTCTTCTTCTTTGTTATTAGCCAGCAAATTCCAGGGAGAATCGGATCAACAAGAAGGTTAGAGCTGTAATTTTTTTTTTATTAACGTGGATATACAGACAGAGAATCTTGTTTTAGGCCCTTCGGCATGTTTTCTGCAAGATCAAATTTAGAATAATGCTATACCTCTCTTTGTAAATTCAGCCAATTGGCACTGAAAACTGGTTTTAAACAGCGGCATCGACATGGTTGTTTTCTCCTTTGTTCTACATACCTAGCCAATCAGAGCCCACTATAAAGTTCCATTTTTGCTCAACTCACTGAGTTCATCCGGAAAAAATGGATCGAACTCTCATCTGGGTGCTCCCCATTTTCATCTTTCTCATTTTTCCAAAGTCCAGTTCAGAAGATGAAAATGTCAGAAAGGCACTGGTGCAATTCATGGAGAAACTTTCAGCAGGGCATGAGCAAAATGATCAGAATCGGGGCTGGGACATCAGTTCAGATCCCTGCAATAGCACATGGAAAGGTGTGGACTGCTTGGGATCGCAAAATGTTAAGAGGATTGTTCTTAATAAGTTCAACTTAACAGGAATATTTGATGCTGCTTCTGTCTGCACAGCGAAGTCTCTTCTTGTCTTGAGCCTGAAAGAAAATAATATTTCTGGCGTCATACCTGACGAGATAGGAAATTGCAAGCGTTTAAGCCACTTGTACGTCGGTGGGAACCGATTTACCGGCGATATTCCTGACACTATTTCTCAGCTACGTAACTTGAAAAGGCTCGATATATCCAACAACAACTTCTCTGGTGAGCTTCCTGACATGTCCCGAATTCCAGGCCTGCTAACCTTCTTTGCTGAAAACAATCACATCAGTGGGGCAATACCGGATTTTGATTTCTCCTACCTCCAGGAATTCAGTGTCGCCAACAACAATTTCAGTGGTCCGATTCCTGATGTCAAAAAACAAGTTCGGGGAAGACAGCTTCACAGGTAATCCTGGATTATGTGGGACACTATTATCAAAAGCCTGCCCACCATCCCCTCCACCGTCAAACAAGAAATCAAAGCACTCATCAGCTGATCGGCTACTTATCTTCTCAGGCTACATACTATTTTCCGTGGTTGTGCTGCTCTTATTTGCTTTATATTTATTTAAGAAAAACAAATCTAAAAGAGAAACTGTTAAGGTGGTCAAGAAGGGGAAGGTAGAGAATGAAAGTAAAGAACCTAGTAGTAATTCAAGTGAATCCAAGACTGGTGGCAATAGATCACAGTATTCCATCACATCTGCTGAGGCTGGAACGACATCATCGTCACTTTTGGTTCTTCCCAGTCCTGTGGTGAAGGATTTGAAATTTGAGGACCTGCTTCGAGCTCCAGCTGAGTTGCTTGGTAGAGGAAAGGATGGAAGTTCATACAAAGCCATGCTCGATAGTGCTACGATCTTGGCAGTGAAGAGGATGAAAGACTTGGGCATTTCTGCAGAAGAATTCAAGAGCAGATTGCAGAGGATAGGCCAAGTGAAGCATCCCAGAGTATTGCCTCCAGTAGCATTTTATTGCTCCGAACAAGAGAAGCTCCTGGTCCACGCGTATCAGCAGAATGGCAGTCTCTTCAAGCTTCTCCATGGTAAGCCTAATTGTAAGATGACCTCATTTTAAAGGTGGAAACTGGAAACGCATTCGTAATATTTAAATGACATTGCCAAAAACAAAAAAACATTAGAGAATATAGGGTAAGGGTAGTTTGAATTTCCACAATATTAAGTGCACCTGGGGATGTAACTGGGGGAAATATTAGGACGAGTTGCTGAAAAATCCCATAGGACAAACATTTTAACCAGGAGAAATGGTAAATTTCAGGCTGATTGGTGATTCAATTTCATAAATATAAAGAATAATACAAAACAGGAAGATATAATCACTTTGAATTGTTGTTGATGATTCAGGATCCCAGAATGGTCAAGTATTTGACTGGGGAAGCAGACTCAATATTGCAGCTAGTATTGCAGAGACCTTAGCATACATGCACGAGCAGCTCCAAGAAGATGGGATTGCTCACGGGAACCTGAAATCCACCAACATTTTATTCAACAATAAAATGGAGCCCTGCATTAGTGAATATGCTCTGGGTAGGAATGTCGCGTACAGCACCTTCAAGCTGGATGTTTATGGCTATGGCGTGGTTCTTCTTGAGCTTTTGACGGGAAAATCAGTCCAAAACAAGGGGTTTGATTTGGCAAGCTGGGTGAATTCAGTGGTTAGAGAAGAATGGACTGCTGAAGTTTTTGACAGGGCCTTGATCTCAGAAGGTGCTTGTGAAGAGAGGATGGTGAAGCTGTTGCAGGTAGCACAGAAGTGCATAAATCCGTCTCCAAATGAGAGGCCAAGCACAGACCAAATTTCAGCTATGATAAACACAATCAAAGAGGATGAAGAGAGATCCATTACTGCCGAACCATGATTCAACTAAGCCATGGAAGTCGAATTCGCATTAGTAATATGCTAGTTTGTATATGGGGGAGTTTGAAAGTGTGTTTTATAAGTGATTTTGTTTAAAAAAATTTGGTGTTTTTATATTATTTTCATGTGTTTATAGCGAAAATAATTTTAAAAAAATAAGATAATATCATTTTAATATATTTATAAATAAAAATTACTTTAAAAAATAATCACAATTACAGTCTTAAACAGTCACAGGATATATTAGCGCAAGGGGGGATAAACGAATATTTGAAAGTAAAAAATAAAAATTCAGGTTTCAAGGAATTCTTTGCTTCTTCTTTTTTTTTTTTTTATCGAAAATAGATTTTTTTTAATAGCATATTTGTTTACCCTAGCAATACAAGGTTTTAAACTGAATAATTATTTCTATTAAATAAAATATTTTTTTTATTGTTAAAGCAAGTTAACAGAAAATATCAAGATAGAATGTCTATATTTGATGTGTAATTAAAAGCTAAAAAATATAAATATGATAAAATCATGATTAAAATTTATTTAAAATTTTTAAGAATAAAAGGACCATTTGAATCTAATTTTTATGAATAATTTATTATTAGTATTATCATTTTCATATTAGCTACATAATAATTGAAAACGATTTACTAAAATGGAAACTAAAATTCATAATAATATCTAAGAACCTTGTTCAAATGGAAGAGTGAGTGAATCTGGTTAATGTTTTTTGTTTTGTCAAAAAAACAAAACACATAAAAGGGCCCTTATTTGTTTATTTGTATTAAGGGGTCATTATCTATGATTTTATTACTATTTAAATTTATCTTCATTATTTTAGAAATAAAAGAATTTATTGATCATATGTTTGGTTATTGTCTTATAATAATAATAATAATAAAAGATTAAAATAGCAGGGATAAAGGTGATATGTTTCTATGTAATACACTCTTAAACCATCAACGAGACAAATTTATTTTATATCTTCATCTCTATCTCCACAACCAAACATGTTTCTGTCTTTTTTATATTTGTCTTTTCTATCTTAAATACTAACTTATACATATGTTGAAGAGTAATTAATTTTTAGGATTAATTTAAAGTAACTTGAATTTAGAGTGGATTGTTTAGTAATAATGGAATGCATTTTGTAAAGTTTAGGTATAAAACGTGTAAAATGTTTATGATATATATTAAATAGTAATTCATAGAAAAAGTTGATAAATATCTTAGTGAAAACAAATTAGAAATGAGAATTGAATGAGATAAAATGAAGGTAAATCTAAAATTTAAAACTCTCTTTTGAGCTCTTAAGAGCGCTTAAGTAAATAGGTAGATATTCCTTGGATTATTTTGTTAGTTTTGCTTGTTGATTCAATCTAGTCTACCACAGGTAATGGTGCACGACGAATCTTAAACACTTGTTGGTAGTGAAAAATTCTTCTATAGACAAACAAACTAGCTCTTGTTTATTTTCATCTTATTTTCTCAAAGCTAGAAATGAAAAAAAATAAAAAAAAAAAAGTCATCTTCTTTGAATTTGGTCCTCTCTAGAAAGACTTATTTCTTTTCTTATGATATATCTTGTTCAATGTAGCAGATAATGCAATTAACTATTTTTGTGTTTTTTCTTTCTTTTGTAACATAGGAATGCATAAGCATTAGTCACAACAAGATTTATCTAAACTTAGTGTTGAGGATGATTAATTGGCCAATAATAGCTAACATTTTTTCAACATAAAAAATGAAAATAAGGTCAACTACCAATAACCAATTTAGAAGGATACAATATCTAAAATAAAATATGAAGTTAGACCATATACCACACCAAGAGAATAGGTTTTGGAATTAGAAACTACTTGTTATTTGGTTAACAATCAATAGTGATAAATACCAATTATATTTATAATATATGTTAAAGGTCATCCACAAACACAATCACTATTAGATATGATTAAGTCTAATTTTGCACTAGAATATGCTAACAATACCATGCAATGGTTAATTTCTATTAAACAAAATGACTTTGTAATAAAGGTCCTTGGTAAAAAAATGTGGTGAAGGTTCTAATTCAAATATCATATTTATCTACTTCAAATGTCACTTTAGATCTTGAACAGCTCAATAGATAAGTTTTTAAGAAGATTTCAAATAAAATAGAAAAGATCATTGCCGAGATGATAAGAAAGTCTGAACAAAGTCATCAATCATTAGTTAAACCAAGTTAAGGGATAACCATGTAAGTAAGTTAGATATTAAGCAAAAGCAGGTATAGGATAATAAGTTAGATATCGAGTAAGAGTGGGAATATGATAATATTATTCAATGCACTAGGCTAACAATTAAACTAAAATGAAGAAAATGATCACTATAACAGTGAACTAAAACCTGTCACCCAAGCAACATGATTAGAAGACAACCTTAATTATTTAAAATGAATATAAAAGAGTCATTGATACTAGAAAAATCAATAAAGTCAATTAATTTAAGATTTTGAAACAATAAATGAATTATTAAGGTGTAATAAAAGAAGTTGATTGGTTAACAATCCCTCATGAGACAAAAATGAGTGACCATGATGATTTTACATTAGCAAACATAGTTTTAGATTAGTCATATTCATTTAAGGCCAAACTTTGCTAATTTTTCTACCCTAATAGTGACTTTTAAGATAGCATAAAAGAGAAGGTATAAAGTATAAAGATTAACCACTTAGAACCTATAGTTGAGTAAGGAATAGGATTAACATTATATAAGTATACAATGGATATAAGTCGATATATTATGCCCTTGTGTATAAAAATTACATTTAATGTTGTACTAATATAATGAGTGATGATCAATAATAGTGAAACACTCCATATAATGTTATTCATATAATATAAAAAAAACAATTAGTTGGAATAAGTTGGCATGTTTTTGTTTGAAGAATATTGCAATAAAATTAAACAATTATATCCAGGACTTTCAGTGTGAGTTTCTTTGTGTTAAAAACAAAGATAGTTTATAGAGTCTTGATTGGATGAAATTGGATACATATTAATATAGTGTTTCATGCTCACTGTATTAAGCTTTTATGTTTAGGCTACTAGATGAATGGACAGAGATTTTCAAGGTTGATGACAAACGTTTTATGGTGCATTCATGGATTATAGATGTAAGGCTCAATAACAACAATATCGGTATAGTATAGTTCATAAACATCGATCATATGATTCACCCTATTAACTTTTATTGAGTTAGAAAATAATGCAAACCAGGTGATTATAAACTAATTTTGTTAGACAAAGTGCTTTACAACTAGAAGATGGGACTAAATGAATCACAAATTTATTTATATAAAGCTATTAGGAAATTCCTACAACAATGTCAAGAATAAGAACTTAATTTGTTTAACAAGATATAACATGACAGTTCTTATAACTCTATACATCATTCAATGATAAACAATACTTTGTTTTGAGATTTGTTAGTTAGATGATATGTTAAAAAGTGAAATATGGTTTATATTTTTAAAGAATAGTTCTTAATTTTTACACCATCAATATCAATTTGTTGATTAATTTAAGAAATAGGCAAATCAATATTCCTTCATTTATTCTAAATAAAGGAATACAAGAGGTGTTTTTTTTTATAATAAAGATAAATAGCCACATATCATTTAATTAAAAGCAATTATTCGTCACTTACTATTTTTGAACAAACAAGTATAGATAATTGAGACTGACCATTAACGTGAGAGATAAGGATAAAAAGTATAAATTGAAAATCAAATCCTATTTAGAATAAGAGTTTTTAACAATTAACTTATGTGAATGTTGTAGTATTACTTGAATTCTAAAACATACAAATGTAAATGAAAGATGTAAGAATAGTACAAATTGTACTATGATTTAAGTTGTGAAACCTATATTTGTAATAAATAATTTGTATTGGACTAAAACCTATATTTGTCATAAATAATTTGTATTGGACTAAAATTTATAGTTTACATGAAACTCGATCTCTATAACATTATTAATAGATGATCTATGACCAATTTTATATACACAATTTCTTTAAATGTTTTTTATAATTTATCATTTTTATTTACTTATCGTAATTTATAACTTTCTTTTACATCTTTTTTTTTCAATCTTTATTTCTTTCCTATTTTATTTAGTTTATAAATTCTTTAATATTACACACCTTCACCTCTTAACCTGTTAGACCAAGTTAAGAATTTTATATTTGTTTGTTGTCTCCACTCGAGAACAAGTTTCTAAATATAGTTTTTTCATATTAAAATGAAAAAAAAAAACATATACTATATTGATCGAAACACCTATCAACAAAACCATAAATCCTCACCTTTAAATTTGCTTGTCATACCACTTTTTAATTTGTTCTTTATTGATTCATCCATTCTCCATCTCATTTAGTTGGAGTAATTATTTCTCTCTACAGCTTCCATATCAAAGTTTAAGTCGAATGGAGAAATAAAGAAGTGAATATTTGTACCTTAAAGAAAGAAGTATAGATTGAGGTAACTATTAAAGGCTTATTTTATCATGCCAATCCAACATCATACTTGGTTGTTTAAGTTTTTTTTTTTTTTTTTTAAATGCTCATGAATATTAAATAAAAATAAAATACTTATTTTTTAGTTTTTCATTATATTTTTTTCATGATTTTATACAATTATTTATTTTTTATTCCTATCACTTATGAATTATCAAGTCATGACTTTTCATGTTTTTTTAGTATCATATTTATTTTCATATCATGATAAGGTTTATTTAAAAAATATATTTTTCAAAAACAAAATATACATAAAAAGAAAAGAGAGTTTTGATTAAATACATACATCCTTTTCTTCTTAATTTAAAAAATTGAGTTTTACACAAATATTTATTTAATTTGTTTTATTTAAGAAATATGATACTAATTGTCATATCCCAATTCTGGGTTATTCCCTCGAAATGAAATAAAAATAACAAAAATAAAATAAAGAGGGCTACGTCGATAGAAAAATCAAAGTAGAAATTTTGAACGGCTTGAAGAGCTTAATTGTACGTCTTTTGTGCCTAAAAATGAAGGGAAATGCACATTTAAGGCTAAAAAAATTATTATTGGAAAAATCTGTGTAAAACTTAAGTTAAAAGGTATAATTATATTCTTATGGGCTAATTTGATTTAATCGTCTGACAATTTAAAGTGTAATTATATTTAGGAATTAATTTAGAGCCTAATTGAAGGATTTAATTAAGTGCAAGGACTTAATTATACTTTAAATTGGTCAAATTAATTTTATTAAGAGCTTAATTGGCGAGAAATTAAGTGTGGAAGACTAATTTGGGTTAAATTGAGAAGATCAGAATTTTTAGAGATGAAACTTTTTGGGTGAAATCAGAAGCCAAAATTAAAAAAAAAATCGTTCTTTTCGGTTTTCCCCGTCGAAAAACTCTTTTTTGTCACCACCAATTTTTAATGTTATTTCAAATTTTTAATTAAAAAAAAAAACTCAACCTTACCTGTCGAGACATTACAAGCAGCCATGCTTTGCCATGCCCTGCAACCTACCACCACAACACCCCATTCCTGGACATCAACCCCATGCCCTGCAGGTAAGTGCACATTACCTCCTTCGTCTATAAATAACAGAGGAAACACATTGACAGGGGAGGAGAAAAGAATACAAGGGAAGTATACTGGATAGACCATCATTAAACTGGGAGAAACACTGGAAAAAAAATACACAGAGGTTGCACACGACAGGGATAAAAGACAGGGACAACGTCGTGACTAAAAACTTGCACACAACAGCCACCCTTCCATCTCCCTCGGCGCCGGCAGGACACCACCATCGACAACAATTATTGGCAACAACAAGCCACGCAGCAGCCGACCCTCTGTCTCTCTCCTTCTCTATGTTGCAGTGCTCAGCTCTCTCTCTCTCTCTCCCCCCTACAACATCGATAACTCTCTCCTACAATAGCGGTTCACGACAAGCACCAGCAGTTGCTCCTTCAGCACCAGAGGCTCCTCCCCCACGCCAGCAACTCCCAAACAGCTCAGCTCTTCTTCACCGCTAGCAACATAGTAACAAAGGTAGCAACACGCTCCAGCACAGACCAACACATCCCCCCCCCCCCCACCACAAGTCACCATTTTCGACGCCACAACCCCAGGAAAAACCACCTCAGTCTTCTCTACCCGGCGATAGTAACAGGTAAGCCTCTTGTCACCGTTGATTCTGTTACCGTTCACGTAAAACATGAACAATGTTAATTCATTTGCACTATTCACTCTACGTGAACAATGTAGAGGCCAATTCTTTTTTTTTTGTTTAAACTCTTAGGCTAGCTCTCTCGGCCCAACCCAAGTCCAACAGTTGAGCCGACCCAGTTCGTTTTTTATTTATGTTATATTTTAAAAACTAAAAAATGCATTTAAAAAAATAATAAAAAATATGTTTTTTTCGTACATACGACCAAATTCCAAAGTCTTACTGCTAAATTCCAAAGTTTTTCCAAGCGTATTTTTTGTTAAAAATATATGTTGCATCTTTCATATGTTTTGAATGAAAATTGGATATTGTAACCAGTTTATGTTTATCCGTTTGAATTTGGCCAAAATATCAAAACATTTAACAATTATTTTGTTTTAGCTATCACGGTGTAAAATTACATTGTAAAATACACTCGCGGATAGTTAAAAACAGGGTTTCCAAAATGCAATGTAAAATTCTTTTTGGTTAGTCTATGAACTTGTAATGAGGTAGAGATTCTCTCACGAAGAGAGATCTACGTCTAACCTTAGAAAAGATCAACGGATAGAAATTGACTTTGGAAAAAATAATCAAACAACAATGTAATTTGCCTTAGGTAGGGTGTACTAGGAGTGATGCGTCTCCCCCTTGCACAACAAGTTCTCTTACACAGACTCATGCAAACCAATAGGTTTTCTAGGAACCTTAATACTAGGTGAAGACTCCTGATAATTATAGTTGTAATTCTTACGACTATAAAACATATCTCTTTCACCGCGCGTCGTTTTTCCCTTCAGGGATGACGGAGCGCGAAACGCGAAAAAACATCGTCGCGACACTAATAAAAAAATATTTTATTGTCAATTAAAATAAATCTCTTTTTGATAAAATATATTTAATAATAAAATTTTAAAATTATCTTGTCTCATTTAAAATAATAATATTAAAAAAAAGAAGAAAAAAAGCAATGATTCTACAAGGCATGAAAGGTTGGAGGAGATGAAAGTCACTTTATATTTGTCGATTCTAGAAACTTGAAAGTACTAACAATTAACCAAAATGTCTTGGTTACGGTGTTGGATCATGGATGGACAACAGCAATCATCACATGACAGAAAATTGTCAAACCACTACAAATATGGCAAGTCATTATCACCTGGTAGAGTGGGCAATAAATAAAATTCAACAACGTTATTACAAATGCCATGCGACCGGAAAGCTCGCCTGCCCTACCAAAAGCTTCGGTCTCCATTTTCGTTTTTCTTTTCCTTGGCCATCAGAAGCAGCTAGTTCCTTGCATAATCTGAGATTTTCAGCCTCATAAATGGCTGGAAAGCTTCCAGGCTTGCCAAGATTGATGGGAATTTCCCCGTGATTAGCAGGCGGTCATACCAGAAACCATCATTGAAGCCACAGGCTTCTGGGGACAATCAAACTGCGGGTGGTGGTGGTGGACCGAGCAATCATTACACTTTTTCATGGTGGCGCGCGGCCTGCTCCTTCGATTAGCCTCTCACTGACGAAGGAGACAATGGAAGGTCTAAAGAAGAGTCTCCATATCATAATAAAGATGGGCCAACAGCTCCCGCTCCTCCACAACCACCACCTCTTCTGATACAGCAGACAAATTATAAATCCTTCGTGTCAAAAACTCTGCCTCAGAGAAATTCAAGGCAGTGCCCCATCTTCACCAAATACAATTTCTTGCACGCTTTTGCTGGTGTCTGTGTAAGAGGTTGCTCCTTGGAAAACCCACCACCTTACCCCACTTTTTTAACTTCTCTTGACGGAAATGTTTGAAGTTTACAATTTAACTGTATTTAACTGTTACAATATAGTATTTTTTATTTTTAAAAATAAAACATTATTTTAGTATATTCTTAAATAAAAAACACTTTAAAAATAATCTCACCCTACTCACAACATACTCGAAGAAGAAGGCCTCAGTGCATTCTCTGTTAAAACTTAAAAGACAGTTCTTTTCTTCCCCGCACAATCCTCATTTTAGAGCTGAAGAATTTCCTCACAGCAAACTCAGTTCCTTTTTATCCACTACAATTTCAATTGAAGCAAGAATGTCTTCGTGACGGCAACCAAATCCAGTTCCAAAGGGCTGTCAGAAGTCTGAGCACGAATTACTCATGAGAAAGTGCTGTTCTTGAGAACCCATCTGCTAAAATGTTCAGAGTTCTATTTGATGTGAAACAAAAGGATGGTTTTGCAATAAACCCAACTCCTCTACCACTCCCCCCGTCAATCTCAGATCCTTACAGTAGACTCAACTATGAGAAAGAATCAGCCCCACCATCATCTTCTTTTAACAAAATGAGTCCAGTGCTTCTTTTGGTTATAGTGATTCTTGCTGTTATTTTCTTTGTCTCTGGTCTTCTTCATTTACTTGTTAGATTTCTCCTAAAGAGGGCGTCTTTTTCCCCAATTTATCATTCCAATCGGTACCCTGAAACCCCAGGGTCTCATCCTCTACAGAGACAGCTTCAACAGCTCTTTCGCCTGCACGATTCAGGTCTAGACCAAGCTTTCATCGATGCCCTGCCTGTGTTTTGCTACAAAGACATCATGGGTTCGAAGGAGCCGTTTGATTGTGCAGTTTGTCTCTGTGAATTCTCAGAACAGGAAAGGCTCAGGCTGCTTCCTCTGTGCAGTCACGCTTTCCACATTAACTGCATAGATACCTGGCTTCTCTCGAACTCAACATGCCCTCTTTGTAGAGCGACCCTTCTGGGCTCTGGTCCTCCAATGGAGAATCCACTGTTCAATTTTGATCTCTCGAGGGAATTATCGAACGGATTCTCCTGTGAAGAACAGTGTGGATCTGTCAGCTGTCGAAAAACAGGTACCTTTGTGGAGGACAAAAGTGTCGGTGAAAAGAGGGTGTTTTCAGTGCGACTTGGCAAGTTCAGAACCTTGAACGACGGGGATGGTGATGGAGAGAAACAGCATGAAGAGACCAGCAGGTGCAACTTGGATGCCAGGAGATGTTACTCGATGGGAACAGTTCAGTACGTGGAAGGTGAATCCGATCTGCAAGTAGCCCTGTCTCATGGTAACCTTAATGGATGCCCTTCCATTGATGGCGATTTAGAAGATAAGAAAATCAGAGGTAGAACAAGAGGTGATAGTTTCTCAGTTTCCAAGATTTGGCTCTGGTCTACGAAGAGCAGATTCTCAACTTCTTCAAGTATTCATATGGATATGGATATTTCATCGTCGTCTTCTGTTGCTGTAAGTTTACCAGTCAATGATACCAGTGCTGGAGCTGTAAGAGATCCATAACTTCTATTCACTCACCAAAATATTTTCCCCTTTCTTGATCGATCAATTTGTATGTATCTTCTTCTATGTTGTGTGAAATTAGTTTATCATATTAGTGGGGATGCCCATTGAATAATGCCATGTAAAATTCTGTAGAGTTACTTGTGAGTTCAGATCAAAGTATATTCTGATTTGTTTGTAATTGTGTTTTATAAGTGTTTTTCAAAAATAATTATTTTTATTTTA
Source organism: Salix purpurea (assembly GCA_027405865.1). Lineage (NCBI taxonomy): Eukaryota > Viridiplantae > Streptophyta > Magnoliopsida > Malpighiales > Salicaceae > Salix > Salix purpurea. The sequence continues at coordinate 815,778 of JAOWLH010000036.1, forward strand.
AATTCTAAATTAAAAAAATTATATTTTATATTATTTTAATATATTAATATCAAAAATATTTTTTTTTAAATAAAAATATATCAATCTTAATCACACATTTAAATAATCACTACGAGAGGGATGTGAAGTGTTCGCCTGTGATAATCCATAATTTTAAGTCACCTTATCTTTGACTTCTTCTTCTATCTTTGACTTATTCTTTTTCTAACTATGGTATACATGACAACTCACATGAATCTCAATTATTTTATAGAATCTTGAAATTCATTATAAAAAAAAATCTATATATAAAAAAAAAAAACTCCAATTAATAAGCGATAATCATTAGAGAATATATTAGGGACCATTTGGGAAACATTTTAAAAGTATTTTTTGTTTTAAATAAAAAGATATTCAGTATTTTTTTAATTATTTTGATATGGTGGTGTAAGAAATAACTTTTTTAAAAATAAAAAAAATATTATTTTAATATATTTTTAAATAAAAAATATTTTAAAAATCAATCGCAATCATATTAATAAATACCCTCTACAAAAATCACCAACGATCCAAAATTGGTTTGGTTCAAAACAATTATAATAAACTATGGTTGAAGTATCATATTTCTATAATTTTATCATTGTTAGTGTCATAGTCATTATTTTTAAAATTAACTTTGATTGAAAATATATTAAAAAAATATATTTTAGTATATTAAAATAATTTAAAAATATTAAAAACCAAACATTATCTTTTATATATTGCATATCAATTTATCATGTTTGAATGACCTTGGAATGAGTGCATAGCATGAAAAACTGGATAGTGATGCGAGGGTGCTATTGCTCAAAAAAGAGGAAATTTCATAAGGACCACAACATTCAAAAATAATAAGATGGGTCGACCGTCGAACAAAATTTATTGCTATTATTTCATAAGAATTTTTGCATGTGACAAACTATAAATAACTATGTCGCTTTTTGTCTGGCCTATTTCCGTGAGAAAGATAAAGGCATCTATGCAATGAGTTTTCTTTATAAGAACCTAGAGACTCATTTAAGCATCATAAGTTTTACTCTCTATGTAATCTTAACCATAAAAATCCAAGATCAATCTACTACTCACCAAGAAAAAGTTGATAGATTCATTGAAGTTTTCATCGATTTTATCAATGGAGTCATTTATGAGAATGAACTTGAACTAAAATCTTCTCCATTCCCTTTCAATTTTTACAAAAAAATCTAGGGCTCATGTTACTCCAATACATGGAAAAGTGACCAATCTCCTAAACACATTCCCCCAAATGCACCTAGAAATTCAACTTTCTTCAAAAAAAAATACATATTCTCAACAACATTGTTTTAATCATATAAGAACATCTTTATTCTCTCCAATACAATCAATGAAAAACTCAACCTCCAATACTTGGTGTAAGAAAATAGTAATTGAACAAAACAAATTGCCAGGTAAACATTAAACCCAAACTCTCAAATTAAGTCAAAACTCCCAATAAAATAAAAACATGTTCCATGACACCAATATTATTATATAAAAATAGTTTTGATGTGGTTTAAGCAAAACAACTCTTATTTTTTTTTTAAATTCCACTCATGAACTCGATGTCATTGCTTTATTCCCTTTAAAATAAAATATTTTAATGTTTGACTTAAGGAGCTTGTTCATCATCTCATAATGTTTTTTTAATATAATCATTTAATCATTGGTCTTAGGGATTATCTGGTCTTTTAATTAATATGAATGATAATTAAAAAAAACTATTCTTTATTTCATGTTTTAAAGTTATATTAGTTGGGAAATAGATTTCATGAGTGATTTTTTTTTCGTGTTTTGTATAGGGTTATCACAGCTCAAACAAATGTTACTTTTAAGGTTGATGCTTAAAATTCCAATCATATATATTTTTTTATCATATAAGTAGTTGATTCTTTTTTCTTGTTTTGTATAAGGTTATCACGGCTCCAACAAATGTTACTTTTAGGGTTGATTAAAATTGCAAGCATATATTATAATTAGATAAAAGTTATTTAAACTTTTTTATTAAACTCATTTGAGTCAATGAACTGTATCATAAGGTAACTAGACAAATCTAATATGCTCGTTTCAAAACTTTTAAAAAAATCTTGATTTTTTTTTTAATAATAAGTGATGCTTTTACCAATCACTTGGGTTGCCCTTGATGCCATAAAATCAATTGATTCACTGTGGGTCAGTGTTGATGTGATTTAATTTGAAATTAACACTACAAAGAAATTGGGTCAAAAAATTTCAAAATTTACTTGTTCTTTCTGGTTTTTCGTTGAAAAACTCTTTTTGTAAAAATCTATTTTCTTCATTATTTGCTTGAATTTAATGATATTGTCAAAAATTCTCCCATACTCTTAGAATTTTTTTTATGTTTAGAAAATTTTTATTTGAGAAGGGTGACACAATGGAAACATATCTGAAGACATCAACATTATTGGAACTAAATCGATTGACATTATAAGGTCAATTATATCTTGACAAGTCATATTTGATCTTTATATAGGAAAAAAAACACACGTTGCATCACACAAAACACAAGTGTATATCATAAATTCAATGCTACATGGTTTTGCAACATACAATTCACTTATATAATGCTTCAATAACCGTAATGGATTCTTAAATATGGGTTGATTTAAGTCTACTTACAAAATTGACTCAAATAAATAATAATAACCCAAAAATAATAAGAATTTGAAATGAATATCCTAGATAAGCTAGTATCATATTTGTCATTTCTAATAAGTCCTAAATAAGCTAAAAATTTGATATGATCTCAACATCTTAATAAGCTGAAACTAACTTTGAACCTCATACAGTCCAAACCTATATTCCTTATTATAAAACAAATAAGACTCAATATACACCCCAAATAAACTTTCTTTGTTGTCCAAAAATATTTCAAGCATAGACTGACTCGATCTTGCTGAATTACCCACCAAAAGAATTGAACTGAACTCATCATCCAAAAGAACCACATTTGACCAAATGCATCTTTAGGTAAAAACTCATCATGAAAAATCCAAAGTTGAATCATATCAATAACCAATCTTAAATACATAATTGAATGCTCACTATAAGAAATCCAAGACTGAACTTGAATTGTAGGACATCCCTAAAATGAGCTACCACATCCTTCATGGAAAATGATCATTGTCAAATAGAAAGTCTATAAGTAAAAAAATAGCAATATTCAAATGATCTATCATGACTTACATCGCAAGATTTTTATAAGCACTAATTAACCTGAAATTTCACTCTTACATAAAAACATACCTTTAAAATCTTTTGGAAAAAATTCAGTTCGATCCAACAATTTAATATAAAGATATGAGTTGTTGATGGTCCAATGAGATAAGAATATAGACATCTATGTTTGCATATTTCAAGTTATATGATGTGGAACCCTAGGGGGATTGATAAATATACTGAAGCTTGTTGATGTCATCACCAAAAGAAATAAATTATGGAGGCTCGGAGTTGAGGAAAATATAATAAAACAAAACTCAAGACGGCTTCACAAACAACCTTGACTCCTTTGTGTATCACAAATATCTATAATGATTTGATTTTTTTTAATAATTTTTAACTATTTTATGTCCTCTATTAAGAATTATCTTAATACATTTAAAAAAAAAAAATCCTCACCACATTGCCCTGTGTAAGAAAAAGAACTTTCACGCCGCCACTTTGCGTCACCGAGTCAACTCACACTCCACTCCATGCGCTACCCTCCTCATCTCCCCAGCGCATGTCAGCGTCCACGCCGCGCGCGCACTTCACTTTCCTCTCTTCTCCTCTCAGGCCATAACCCCCACATCTTTACTCTTCGACGCATCCATAGCAACCGGCCGGCCAGAAGCAGAAACGGAGGCGTAACGGGTGGAGAAATCACGGAAACCACCATAATCATCCGAGTCATCGGGATTCCCATTCTGTCTTCCTGGTCCTTCATCGAAATTCAGCGAATAACTTATTGGATCGTACTGGAATTTCCCATGGTGCCTTCCGTTACCACTGCCGCTGCTTTTATTTCTATTGAATCTTCGAATGAAAGTTTTCCACTTCGGACCCGCAACAATTTCTGACCACTCTCTGATCATCTTAAACGCTCTCATCCCCTTGGCCCACCACTGATTATGATGAACATCATCGCCGTTTGATGAAGGTGATGATTTGATTCGCTCCCAGAAGGAGAACCCGACGCTGGAAGATCGTCGGGAAGAAAAGCAGGGCAAACAGAAGCAGCGTCTGTTAGTTAGGAGAGAATCCGACGCCGTTTCTTCTGGGATCGATTCTGTCTCTCTAAAGGCCATTTCGATTGATCGAATTCTCATTTCTGATCACGAGAGAGAGAGATTTTTATATGCGAGTGGCAAGGAAAGAGACGCAACGGAAAGATACCGGGAACTGACAGCTGCCAGTGAAGCGAGATTTGTTTCTTATTGTCCTTTTTTTTTATTTTTATTTTGGAGAAACCACTTCTATCCAAGTCTTCGTAATTTTATAGTGCGATAGGTACTGTTCTGGTTGTTAATTTTTTAAATATTGTCAATTAAAATAATATTATATTATTTTTTAAGATCTATTTTTGATACTATATATTAAAATAATAAACTAATAAAAAATAAATAAACACACACTTACAAATAATTAAATTTTCATAGTTAAAAGTTTGAAGATTACGGGATGATCAATTTAACTCCTTTTTTCAAGGGCATATGATTAATGTATTTTGTTTTATTATTATTTTGTAGGGCCTGGGCTTCCACTTGCTCTGTATCTTGCTTTTGATTGGTATCATGTGTGTAAATAAAAAAATAAATAATAAACAGTTAGGTGAGAAAAAATCTAAAATAAAAAAATAAAATCCCATTAAAATTATTTTAAAAATAAAAAAGAAATTCAATCTCTGTAAGACTTCCTAACAGGCACTCAGTGTAATCGATATTTTGGGGTGTGAGGGAGAGATAAGGATGAATTTAAGAGCATAATCTGATAATTAATTATCTGTTAATTGCTTGCTTGGGTGTGATTGCGGGCTTCTGGTGGGAAGGGAAGGGAATGGATGCACAGAGGCAGGATTTTCTATTTTATAGCTTTAAAAATATTATAAAAAAAACAAATTAATTTTTATTTATCAATAAAGAGGGTTTCGGTGGTTAAGCAGGTGGAGAGAGAATAAACAGGGAGACGCCGGGTGGGTGCGAGTGAGGTGGCATGACAAAAAAAAAAAAATGATCGGATATCATGGAGAATCGAGCAGCGAGAGAGAGTCCACTTGATTTTATATTTGTGGGCCCCACCGCACTGACCTGCCAGCTGGCAGGAGAGCGGGATGATAGCGATTGATTGACGAGCCTTGTCTAATGCCCTTTTGTGGAGATTGTGGTCTTTCTCTCCGCCCTTTTATTACCAGTCGCGGGCCCGCTCTTTGCGGCCATATTAAAAAATCCACGCGTAGCTATTTCCTCGTTCATTGATGATTATAATAAATGTTCATAAAAACAAAAAAAATGGTTGTAGCCGTTCGATCAAGAAAAATTGATTTAGATATTTTAATGTGAAAAATAATATTTAAAAAACAAAAAATATATTATCTTGATATATTAAAGTATTAAATTGCAAAAAAAACAAAAATCCAAGGAGTGAAATGAAACAATAATAATACTATTATTCTCAACCTATGGCAAACTAATTAATCGAGTGGTTCCACTGACCATTAAATAACTTTAGCATGATTTCCGTCAATCATAAAGAAATGGTTGGTGTATTGGGTGGAGCTTTACGCCATCACGAAACCCTAAACCCATTTCCAAGATAATGAACTTGGACTTGTAGAATTGAGTAGGATTCAAGATATATATATATATATATATATATATATATATATATATATATATATATATATAGCCATTTACTCAGTCTCGCAACCATATTTTTTTCAATGTAAGAAAAATAATAATTATATAAGAATTTTTTATTATAATATAAATTTAAAAAAAAATTATGTAAAATTCCTGAAAAGTGCAAGTTTCCTATAAAATATAAATTTTAAATTGATATAATTTATCTGTTTAGTAGGTTTCAACGAAATCAATAGCATAAAATTATCATCATCATTAAAAAAGCAAGATGATTGTGATACTTGAATTATCGAATTCACTATATTAGGATTATTTCATTTTATAATTCAATTTAAATTAAACTCAATAAACAAAATATAAATTGTGAAAACACCTACAACAATCAAATAACAAAAAATAAACAATTAATTTTCTATCTACAAAAATAAAAACATAATTGAAAATTCACCCCTATGTTATCGTCATTGTCATGACTATAGTAGTTAAAATTATTATCAATATTTTTTCCCAAACAATTAAAATCAATAAATTGCTCCAAAGAAAGGAAAAAAAAAACAAAACATTTAAAAAAAAAACAATAAAAAAATAATCACTAAAATTTTTAGTCCCGTAAAATGATAATTTTAATTCTCAAGAAACTTAGATGTTGGGTCTAGAACACAAGGCTTGAGAAGTGGTAGGAGAAGCACTGGGCCTAACCCGTGGTTGAGGCCCAAGATGAGTTAAGCGCCCAGCTCGAGCGCATTCCTGATGTTTAAGCTCAGAATCAGATACATTGCCTGAGTCGAGGGTGTTAAATTGTTTGCCTGACACCTGACTCTAAAACCGCGAGAAACATTTAAAAAATAATAGTAAATTAGCCTCGTCGATGTAGAGATTGTTTAGTAATCAAGCTGAAGGAATGATCTCTGAAAATAGCACCACGCTGGAGCTTTGGCATTTTGAATGCGGATTCCACACACTAAGAGATTCAAACCCTAACTGTGCTTCAAACCCTAACTGAACTCTAACAGGACAGGACAGGACAGACATACCCCTCTCATTCATGATTCAAACCCTAACTGTGGAGGAGTCAGCATAGTACGTGACGTCGACCCACTCTCGTACAGGGTTCTGTCGCGATGGATACACAGATAACTAACTAACTGGGATTGATTACCTCCATGGATTAGCAACAAGTTTGGTGTCGCATTCAAATTTGTAGGTGACACTAATAACTCAATTCACACCCGTCAAGTTAGTTTTTTCCCTGAAAAGCTCTAGCTACACCCTAATTGGGATTTCCTCCATGGATTAGCAAGAATCCCGTCACTTAGTTAAACAACTAGAAATGGTTCTGAGAGCAAGCCAGGATCCACGATAAGACATGCTAATCTGTTCTTGAAACTCAGCAAACCAAGTGATTTGTCTCTCATCTGGACTTGAGACAGTGTCAGAGTGGATGTATAAAAGCCATGCATCTTCTACTCCGCGTTAGATTGCAAATGAATGACAGGGCAAGCGGGCACGACTATCGACACCTCTGCTGGTTAAAAAGCACATTTTCACACTCGCAAGGCAAAACGTTGCAGACATTTCCTAACAGGGACATAAGCATTATTTCTCTGGCATAACCATGCATAAATACTTGTCAAATTCAGGATCTAGGCACCCTAATCTTAGTTACATAACTATTTTAACAGTTATAGAAGACCATAAGCAACTCGCCAACACAGTTCTTAGTTCTTACATTCATGCGAATCCCCTATTCTTAGCACACTTGTTCTATGAACAGGGAAAACAGTGCCCGCTCACATAGCCATCGCTCTTCCAGCCTCACCGCCGTGAACCTTCCAAAACACAGAGCCAGCATCATCAACTTTCTTGGTATCCATAGCAATAGCCCCAAATATCGCCCTGAAAGCATTGCAAACCACTGCGGGAGCAGTTGAATCAGTCTTGGGAGAAACCCTGACTACCTTATGCAGCCCCAATCTCATCCCATCAGCAGCACACGAAGTGTCCCCTTTAGAGTTTTCTGATATCCGGCGGTTAAGGTCTTTCGAGGATATTTCAATGTCCTGTCCAAGGTAATACATAGAGACAGATGTGTCCATCACATTTGATCCCAGAATGCTCAATGCCTTATTGTTCTCCTGAGAGAATGACGGGTGTGTCATTGCTCGGCGAAGATAACCAATGTTCTTGAAAGTGTAGCTGCAAATTGAAGAAGCACAGCGATGACACTTCTTTATGGTCCATCAGGAAATAAAAGACATTGAATCAATGGGATAAAAATGAGACTTTACAGCAATTATAGCTACTGGTTCTATATTCATCACAGAATATGCCCTTTTTCTAACTTTTATCTTTCATGTATAATATAATAGCATATATAATTAATTTAAAGAACCCATTTTAACATTTGATTTCCCCGGCGACAAAAATACAGTTTTATGGTAGAGAAAGGAAAAGGGAAAGTTACCCGGTTTGATTCTGCAGCTTGTCAAGTGCTGACTCAAATGGCGACGACTTGAGTTTGCTTGATGCTCCAAGCTGCATAAATCACAGCCGCAAAGTGGATGGAATCTTCTTAGTTCCATTGATTCTCTTTAATAACAGACAAAGCAAAACATTTTAGGGTTATCAAAAGTAGGGTTTTTGAATATACCTGTGCAAGGAAGTAACTGGACAGGACGACTAGTGCAAAGGCAGTGTAACGAAAAGAAGCCATTTTTCACCACCTCTTTCGATCTTCTGAGGATTTTTATGAGGCTGCTTGTCTTAGGATTTCGTTCTAATGCTTCTAGTTCTCAAGCCTTCTAGGCGAAGTAGCTTGTCTTTAAGGTCGAACTGAGATGTAAGGTCATGGTCAATGGGCCCTTTCTAATGCTTTGCTGAGGACGGGATGGTCCCTCATCGCAAAAAAATATTGGATTTATGGTGTATTTGACACGGAGTTTTTTTTTTTAAAATATTATTTTGATGCATTTATGAATGAAAAGTATTTTCAAAAGCAATATCAACTATACTTCAGGGTGTTAGAGCAACTACAATGCAAAAAGCTATTTTAAATAGCTAAATTGATAAAAAAAATGACTTTTTAAATAGTGTAAATATACCTTTTTTTGTTTATGTGTATTTCAATAGTAAAAGGCATTTTGAAGAGTCATTTTATGTATATTATTTTTTATATATAGCGCAATTATTTTGTGTATAGCATGATTATGCAATTAATTATCCAATTAATATGAGTAATTTATGTAATTATACTTTTAAAAAACCCTCCAACATTATAATTATTAATTTTTTTATTTTATTTAAATACAAAAAATCAAATTTGAAATAAAAAAAGTCGCAACATTAGTGATATGTTATTTTCATAATTAGAAGTACATCTAATGGAGGTGAAAACACAAGGATTTCAAGTTACTTTACTGGTGCTACTAGTGTTTCTTTTAGACTAGCAGTGAAAGTTGAAACAGAACAGCTAGCATGCCAAATCCTAGAATGCATCTAGCTCACAACTGACCAAGTGGGGTGTTTGTGAATACACACTGTTGAAGATAATGATCAGGAAAAGAAGGAAAGGATCTCGGCAATTGATGAGGCAGAGTAACAGAATACAGTTTTCTTATTCTAGGAAATCTCGGTGCAGCCCTACAAATAAGGGATTGTTGTTATCATGTAAATTAGTTGTTAGGGTTTATTGTTGTATAAATACCCCTGTAACTAGCCCTTAATAAGATAAGAAATATTCTTCCACAAATACAGACTTCATTATGGTATCAGAGCGCCGCTCCTCGGTCTAAAACTTTGATCAAAACACAAATCTCTCTCTCTCTCGATAAAACCCTAAACACCTATCTTCAACACACACAGCTTCAACCATAGTCAAGGAACCAGTGCAAGTGATCTGGGGGAAGGGGGCATCAGCTCATTTGTATTTAGTTGAACTGTGAAAAAATCCTGGTCTTTTTAATCATGCCACTAACATGAAACAGCAAAAAGAATTTAGGTCTACAGTCAAGGAGGAAACAAGACTTCCCATAAGAAATAGTGAATGTTATACTGTATACTCCACCATAAACAAATGGAACCTGGCTCCAGAAATCAAGCATCTGTACAATGGTCCATGAAGCTATTTCTATGCATCGATCCATGAAGTAAAACACTCGAATACTTTACAATTTAACTCTGGGATAATCCTATCAATTTGTGATAAAGCTGATGGGGCGATAACCTCTAATGGACAAAAACAGACTGAAGATCCAGAAACCATTTATCTTTTCTTGTTCAGTGGTGGTTGAACAGTGTTTTAACGGGAATATATACTATGGTTTTTCTGCTTCAAGTTGCTATAAATAGCAGATGATGATGCAGGGAACAACTATATTAATAATTGAAATAGATTTTTTGTTGAAGATGAAAAAATTACATAAAAATGCTAAAATGATACTGTTTTACCTTTGATAGCACAGACATTGTAGTTGCTCTTAGGCTTCGCGTAGCAAAGGTCTATTCTATATCCAATTTGCAAATGTCGACAGAGATATACGGAAATCCTGGGATACATCTATCGAATTGCAAAGCAAAATCTTTGACATGCATTGCATTTCCGGTCAATGTTACCATTTTTATTCTTAATTTCGAAATGAATACTGAAGAATAAGTGAAGAATAAAAAATAATTAAATAAACATTATTTATTTATTTATTTAGCCATGCATTGCATTGTATTATGTCATATCCATTTCATTTCATTTGAGTTTAATCATTCAAATATGCCGAAAGATTATAGAATAGAATTCCAATCAACTTCCATTGCTCAAAACAGGATGAGATAAGAATAGAATTGGGCCCTAAACAATTCCTTTCTTGTATATAAGCAAAAGCATGATGTATACAGAAAACTGAGTAGTTTCTTTCATCGGCAAACACTCCCTATGATGATAAACATCTGAACCTGTGAACTACACGGTATCTAATATCTATCCCCCCTCCAAACCAGAAAAGATACATGCACTAGCCCTCATTTTCCTGAAATTTGGAGGAGCAACAAAAAAGAAAGATAAATGTACGATTCATGTTTGATGGAGGCCACAAATTCTTCATCTTCCCATCTTGCATTTCGCAAAGCACCAGCATCAACCCCACCCTCCCAAGAGCATGCAACGAATAAGTTGATATCAGAAACCAGAAGCAGGAGTAACCTTCATAACAGCAAGCGTCTTTCTTGCACCAAACCATATTGACACCGGCGTGCTTGTTCAACCAGAGTTATTTCATTGCATAGAAAGGGAAGAATCACAGTTCCCTTCAGACAAAATTATCGAAAGAAACTTGTGTTTCTGTGCTACTTGACTTTGACTTTGAAGCATCAGCCAAGCATTGAAGCAAAGCTAATACATCAACAGTATCATCTAGATAGTATCTAGCTTTGCTTGGCTTTTGACCAACAGTGCATGCAAAAATCGCTGGAGCTGACGCGAGTGACGAACCATAAGCTGTGTTTGACAAACTTTCAAACATGTCTTCATCAGATCTGTCATCCCCAATGCACAACACAAAATCTGGGGGTTTCCCATTAGCAATCATCAAGGAAAGAACCTTCTCTGCAACAAACCCCTTAGTTACTCCCTGCGCATTATTAAGTTCAATGTTAGACCAATTTCAAACAAAAAAAATAAAACAAGCATCAGAACAAGCAAGAAAAAAAAGCCTGCATACCTGTGGTTTCACTTCAACAATATTCTGGCCCCTCTTAACAACCACTGGATCATTTGCAAGGACATTTTCCAGATGATCCAACAGTTCCTTAGCTTGGCAAGATCCAAAATCTGGATCAGCATCTTCGTGGTGCCATACCAAGGCACTCTCCTTAGTCTCTATATAGGAACCATCAGTGGTCTCTGTGTACAATTTCATGACAGGTTTGGCAGTATTTTTCCAATCAAAATCAGCAGCCAAGGATCTCGTTTCCCAATCAGACATCCCACTCCACCTACAATGAGAAAAGGTAACACCTTAAAAAGCAGAATTTATACTACACGATGAAATTAGATGAAAACCACTAGCTTCATTCGCGATTGCAATGACCTAATCAGTGGAGAAGTTAATTTTTACTTAAATGAGCGGCGTGTTTGAACCTTATGAGTTCCATTTAATAGACTTAAAATGTCTTGCTAGCGAAAATATTAAGCTAGAAATTCAATATTTAATACCTATGAGCATACCTCAAGAAGTATCCATGTTCAGCTGCTATACCCAGATTTTCACATTGAGCAAACCAATCACTCAGAGACTTTTTTCCTCTGCCACTAACTATAAACACATTGTTCCTGGGATCAGAACAAAGATTGTTTAGAACAGAGATGACTTCAGGACTGGGGGTTTTAGGAATGGAAGTTTGAGCCACCACTGTTCCATCATAGTCCAAAAATATTGCCCTTTTAGAAGTTCTCTTGTATGCAGTGATAATGTAATCATTGGAAAGCTTCCTAAAGCTAGGAGAGAGTGACAAGATTCTGAAATTCAGACCAAATCCAATGCCCCAACAACGTTTACTATAATGATATTCGCATGCTCGCATCAAATCCTGCATAAAACTGCAGGCCCAATAAGCTATATCATGAGAGCTAACATAGCGATAGTGCTTTTCATGCCGCAACTGCTTCTCTAAATCAGGCATGTTGATGGCCACATTCAATGCGTTGGAAACAGCTTCAATGTCCCATGGGTTCACTCTTATTGCTCCACTTAATGATGGTGAGCAACCAGTAAACTCTGATACAACAAGTGTACTTGTATGACGCGACCCAGGGGCAACTCCTAAAGCTTCATCCATCTTCGGCGTACCCTGCCTGCACACAATGTACTTGTATGGGATCAGGTTCATTCCATCTCTCACTGCATTTACAATGCAGCATTCAGCCAATGCATAGTAGGCAGTTTTCTCACAAAAGGGGACATGACGATCAATCAGGACAACTGGTTCATAGCCTGGAAAACCAAAAGTATCATTTATCCTTTTGGTAATTGTATATGTCTCCATTTTTGCTTCTTGCACAGCTTTCCCTGAGCTCCTAACAGGATTAACAATTTGAACTAAGACTAGTTTTCCCCGCAACTCTGAATTCTGCTGCAAAAGATGCTCCATAGCTAATAATTTCAGACTAATGCCCTTAAATACATCCATATCATCGACTCCAACAACAAGCCTTTTCCCCTTGAACTGTTTTTGGATTTCTTTGACCTTGATGGAAGAAGAGGGATGATTCAGAGCAGATTCAATTCGACCCGTATGAATCCCCACAGGCAAAATTTTGATGTACACTGTGCGGCCAAAATACTCCAGACCTATATGACCACGTTTGGATTCGTAATCTAGGCCCAACATCCGGCTGCAACAGGATAGAAAATGGCGAGCATAATCAAATGTGTGAAAACCAATCAAATCTGCATTCAGCAATGCTTTCAGAATTTCATCTCTAACAGGCAGAGTCCGGTAAATTTCTGATGAGGGGAATGGGCTATGCAGGAAGAAGCCAAGCTTAATTCGATGGAAACGCTTCCTCAAAAAAGTAGGTAGAACCATTAGGTGATAATCATGGACCCAAACATAATCTTCTTCTGGATTAATCACTTCCATGACTTTATCTGCAAATATTTTATTAGTAGTGACATACGACTGCCACAGCAATCTATCAAATCGAATGCCATGATCTGGAGACATAGGTAGCATGTAATGGAAAAGGGGCCATAGATGATGCTTGCAGAAACCATGGTAAAACTTTTTATAAATTTCGGAAGGAATAAATGTGGGTACACAGTTAAATTCCTCCAGCAACTGTTGAGAAACTTCTTCTTGCTCGCTAGTATCAACATCAGCCCTTAGAGATCCCACATAAACAACCTCGGTATTTTCTGTGAAGCCATCTTTCATTTGTAACAGAAGTGAATCCTCATCAAAACTGAAAGACCATTTGCCAGATTTTAAATCCTTCTGGGCATTCAGAGGGAGAAAATTTGACACTATAATCTTTTTTGACAAGGTTACAGTTGATGGAGTATCAGAATTGCCATCATTAGTTCCATCTCCATCTAAGTCAGAAATTATTCCTGGAACAGTCATTATCCTTGGAAGAGCTCTAGGAGTGTGACTGAAATCCATCATGTTCCCAGATGCCAAGTCCAATAAACTTACGCAAGATCTCGAAACCATTGTTGTCAGATTGTAGTATTCTTGTTTCTGGCTATGGAGTTAGAAGAAAGGAGATAATGCACAATCAACACTTTCCTACCAAAAAGATCTTGAAGGAGTGCTACAAATATTAGAGAACTAAAGACCTGCAGGAAAAGGCAGAAAACATGTTTAACTATCACGTGATGTGATGAACAATGTTCAGCTTTGAATCAACTAGAAATATAGAAAGGGAGTAAAAATATATATCTGTAGACTATAAATCAATCAATTCTGCTGCCCTATACATGCACAAATACTATATATAATCGCCAGCAATGCAGGTTCGCCAATTGCAATGGATCTTACAAATATTACTGGTTAAAAATGAGGAAAAAGCAAAGGCTTGGAGTGTTGAAGTCAGAAGACATGTCTAGCTCCTTCAAACATCTTATGCATGCATAATATGTAGGCACTATTAATTTGAAAACAATAAAGGGAGGCATAATGATTTCCAGAAAATAAGTACATCACTCATAGGACACTTTCAAGATCTTGTTTGTTCATATCAGTGTGATACCATATTCAGTGTAGCAAGAAATATCCTTTGATTCTTTTATGTGGGCCAAGGTCCTTGAAAATTTTAACGGCGAATAAACACTTACGTTCATATCAGTGTGATACCATATTCAGTGTCCCAAGAAATATCCTTTGATTCTTTTATGTGGGCCGAGGTCCTTGAAAATTTAATGGAGAATAAACACTTATAATCAGATGATCAAATAGCCAATTAGAGCTAAGATCATTATTAAGATGAACTAGTGAACAAACAAAAAGAAATGTGTATCATCATAAAAAGAGAAAGTAAAGTGAGTTTTTGCAGTGTGCACTTGAAAGGGGAATAGAGCTGTCACAAAGAAACTGCTTCTTTTTATATGTTTGTCCATTATTGGCCCAATTTAAGCATATACTAAAAAGAAAGAAAAATTGCAATTCCTAAAGCCTATCTCGTCTTATTACAGTTATTATTTCTGCTCATGAGTCAGCAATGAAAACAAAGATGTTCACTGTTAAATCTATGAAATAAATTAGAAAACAGCCGGAGGGTCAGTCACCAGAAAATGGTGACCTACTGTTTGATTACACTCACAAAAAGGGAGTAAGGCCATACATTCCAACCCGATAACAGAGATTTAAAGTGTAGCCAACAAGTGAATTAATTCATCATGTTAAATCTATGGATCAGAGGAAATGAACAAGTTATCTAGCGATGCATATGGAAAAATCATAAACACAACCAAATGATTCATATATGTACCTAGATTCACTAATGAAGGCAACAGATTCTTCTTCCTAGATCTTTCTTATTCCTCATGCAACTCAAGGGAAATTGTTTCATATGAATTCATGGTTGGGCACATATTTATGAAGCTGATGAAGTGAGAAGGAAGAGTACATTTTCAAATGAAAAGGAAATCATGGTGAGTTGTATGAATGCAAATATAGTCTTCTTATACATGCCTTACAATACTCAGTTCTAGCAAAACAATTAAACCACAGAATCTGTCCTCCAAATCAAAATCACTGGCTGGGATTACATTTTTATGAGTTGGGCTGGCTAAATAAATTCATCCCAATCTGCCCTTGCATCGAAATCTTCGCACATGCCGACAAATAAAACCAGAAAGAAGAATGGAAACGTGGAAGTACTTGATTCGCGGAACAAATGTGTGTTCAGTAATTTTAGATATTCTGATTATTTCATAAAAAAAATGACTACTAAATACCATGATCTGTCAATAGCATTAATTAATACAAGCATCAATAATATGAAGTATAAGATTACTCTCAGCTATTCATGGCAATACCTTCTTGGTGAAATACTATGAAATAAATGAAAATAAGAAACATAATTATAGCTGCATTTAATTGATATATGTTACTTTATTTTCCAGATTCTACAGCTGGACATTATCAGCAGCAGTAAAAAGGATTTGCCTTCAAGGACCCCAACTTGACTTCAAATACACAGGGCACAGGCATACACTATTTGAATATCTGTTGTCCTGAAATTTCACCATTCTTTTATTGGCAATACTGAAAATGGTAATAAAGGAGACTTTATGATATCAATAGCAGTCATAAATTGTGGCCTACATACACAGTTTGAAATCACGCCTTATGCCCTATCAATAGTTTCAACTTGTAGGAACTTTGAACTCAAAATGCCCTTGCACCATATAGGTAACATCAAAGCAGAGAAGAGTGGAGACAATCTAGAAAAAAAAAACGTAACCCGAAACACCCGGAGACAAAAGAGAGAAAAAAGGTTTTTAGAAAAGATTTTGATACAATAAGAACACCGGCCTCTCTTGAAAAAACAAAGTCATGAAATCTTAAACACAAGAGTAAAGCCTATTATAAAGACCTGGAAAAGGAGAGGAGTGATCATAGTTTTGGGGAAAGAATAACTGTTAAATTTAGAAGAAGAAAAATAAAAAAGAGTTCAAAGGCCACATCAAAACCTATGGATCTCACAGTTCCCATTTAAAATCATAATCTGAAAGGGGCAAAAGTTACCTGGAAGCGACGAGACTGGTTCAACAAAAAGAGCTTCCTACCAGCACTAAGAACCAAGAGTTACCCTGCCACCAAATCAACAGCATCAAAGAGTTAAACAACACAATATACACACTGAAGTAAAATCCAAAGAAGCAATACAAAACAGTAAAGAAAACCCTAAAAGAAAAACTCTAAGCCCAATAGAACCCATCATTTCTTTCAAACTTTGAAAGCAAGCAACAAAAGTTAAGAATCAAAAACAAAAGAAACCCAGAAACATATGGATAATGTGAATTGTTTACTCACAAGAAATGAAGTGAATGTTGTGAGAGAGAATATTAACAGGGCATTTACAGCACAAGGATGTAAAGAAGGTGATACGGAAACAGGAGCGGGTGTTAGGTTCTAAACTGGTGAGATTTTTAAGAGAAGAGTTTTATTTATTGCAATGAAACCGACGAAGCTAAAAAAAAATAGAAAGTTCTGCAGTAAGCGAATAGAAATGGAGAAAAAACATATTTATTATATATATTGGTGAGGGTGTTTGGTGCCTGTCGATTCAACAATGGAAACTGAAATGGATTGAAACGTAGAAAATTAAAGTAAAAAAGAAACATTGATGGGAGTGGATTGGATTGGGTTGGATGATTTTTATTTTTTATTTTTTATCTGGATTAGAAAGAGTCTCTGTTCTTATGTCCCACACCTTGATGGCGACTCTGGTTTCTCTTACGTTATAGTCCGCTGTCCTTGTCGTTGCTCTTTGCTCTTTGCCCTTGTTTTTCATGTTTTTTTCCTTACCACCCTCACCCTCATCCTTTCTTTCACATTCCTTCTTTTTTCTTTTCTTTTTTCATGGTTTAATTTACTTTTTAAATTATTTTTTTGTTGAAAAAAATATTAAAATAATTTTTTTATATCAGCACATCAAAATAATTTTAAAACACAAGAAAAATTAATTTAAAATAAAAATAAAATCAATTTTTTTTCAGAAACATTTTTAAAATATAGTGTCAAACAAGCACTTAAATTAATGGATAATTTATATTTTATTAGTGTTCATCTTATCATTGAAGCACTCATTTTTTTTCAAAAATATTTTTAAAATACAATGTCAAACAAGCACTTAAATTAATGGACAGTTTCTATTTTTATCGGTGTTCATCTTATAATTGAAACACTCTTTCAGGTATTGAAATTAAATTATTATTTTTTAACTTGTTTCATAATAGTTAGTTCATTGACATTAAATAAGATGATTTATGAGAATTTTTGTTGTTACAGTTTAATAATAAAAATAATAAGAACAACAAATTATTTGATACAAAATGTAACTCATTCTATCTTTAACATAAATACTATAATAATTTTGAGTTTTAAATTGGAATTTGAATATAACTAAAAAAACCATTGACATTCATAATGTTCATGCTATTTTTTAACTCACCAAAAAAAAAACCTTAAGATATATTTCATATTCCTCACTACTATATTTCTTTATCAAGGTCTTCGATTGAATTTTTATTTTGGCTAAAAGACATTCAATCTCTTGTTATTTATTATATAACAATATCTCAAACATGAGAAGTCTTTAAATAGTGTAGCGTGATGACAAAGAACTTGTGATATGCATAGTAAGTCTCGAGCTCAAGTCAGAGTATGCACTCCTTGTAAGAGACTAGAATAATCAGGTTCTTACTTGATCACTTGAGTCCACAAAATACATTATCCCAAAAAATAAAATTTCCTCGCATAAAAAAAAATCTCAAACCTACTAAATAATATGAAATTGTTTTAGCACGTACCACATAAATTTGTGTCCCCTTCGCCAGTGGCAAAATAAGAAGGGGTGAATTGTTATTTTAAAAGTTAGGTCATTGAGATAGACATTGGAAATATCTGGATTTATATATATAAATATACCTAAATCTTTAGGTAACATACCAAAAGGTAGTCTTCATTATTGAATAAAGAACATTATCCTACAGCAGTGCGTGTACTCTAGTCTTTATATATATATATATATATATAGACACACACTTACCTACCTAAGGATTTATATATACATACATGTATATATATATAGACACACACTTACCTACCTAAGGATTTATATATACATACATGTATATATATATAGACACACACACACTTACCTACCTAAGGATTTACGTTGACTTGGCGCCATTGAACTCCTTCAACCTTTAGCTATTTAAAATACGAGCACAGCCATAAGAACAAGGACGACTAATAATTTGGATAGTTTTGAATTTCTCGGTTCTATCCAAAAATATTTGATTTTGGTTCAAAATTTATCAAGCACTTATACAGGGGATACTCCTGATTTTATTTTATTTTTGGATTCAAGGTAACTCCATTTTCTCAGAAAGTGTATTTTATAGGTCCAGATGAACGAGTAAAACCTCGGCTGTCTCAGGTTCTTACAAAAGATACACGTCTTGATTCAAACTCGAGACTTACTGTGCAAATCTCAAGTCTTTTATTATCACGTCACGCCTCATAGGAGCGAGGTAAAGGTTTTTGCTCCACTGATTATGACACAAAACATGTGTAGAACTAGGCTTTTTTTTAGGGAAAATAGCATAAAATATAATATAAAATAATAAAATTAACTCAAATAACATTTTCAGGGTTTATTTTAGGGTCTTCCATAACTCAATTGGTTATGGCGAGCCGGGACTTATAGAACTAGACATGGAAAATCACCTAACAAAATATGAGCTAAATCTAAAAATCAAATTCGAGATTTTAAGCTTTTTATGCCAAGCTATTGATCTAGTTCAATAAGATATTTTCTAGGACTTGGCTTTATTCTACTAGTATATAAATAAGCTAGGTATGTTTTTTTTTTTTTTTTTTATATAATCTATATAGGTGGTAGATTCTCATCTAAATATTCAAAACCTTAGACTCTTCTAACCTTACCTTATATTAATTTGTTGCCATGAGATAAAGTGTACGCTTGTGAATGTGGTTGAATTTGTTTTTAAAAGTATTTATTTATTTAAATTATTTTTGATATCAGCACATGAAAATCATTGAAAAACACCAATTTTTTAAAAAATATTTTTAAAAAACAGTGTCAAACACCTCATAAATATACTGAACAACCAAAATAAATAGTATCTCTCTAAACCAGAAGTCATTCAAAAGAAGATGAAAAATGGTAGGGCGTGTTTTGGATCGAGTTTCAATTAATTTATTTATATTGTTAAAATTTGATAATTGTTTTTTAAATTAATTTGGTATATTATTATTATAGTCACTAAGCAAGATTAGCAGTGGTATATAATAATAAATTGTCTGTTTGAGAGTGTAGATTTTTTATTTTAAAATTTATTAAAATAATTTGAAATAAAAACATTAAAAATATTTAATTTGAAATAAAAACATTTTTAAATTTTTTGTTTTTGAAAAACTAGTGGCAAGCAGCTCAGATGGAGCTAAAATAAGGGAACAACAAGCCAGGCCCGCGCTCTTAAGTTAACGCCCTCGTTTTTTGTTTTTGTTTCCTTGTAGAGAAATAGAGATTGATAGGGACAGGCTACAGAGAGAATGTGAGCGTTCCGACATTGCACGCGGCTGCTCGACCTCGCCATCCGACAATGCACGCGGCTGCTCGACCTCGCCATTCTCCCATCTGGCATCCATTTATTACGGCCGCGTTTTAACCAAATCACCCCTCCTTTTCTTCTCTCCTTTCCTTTCTCTTTAACAGTAAACAATTCAATTCAAATTAGTACATTTACATCTTAATTATTTTTTTAATAAAAGTAAGAAATTCATTCGTCCAGGGGTAGGTAGAAACTGATCTTGGAGTGTTTTTCATTGTGTTTTACAAGTATTTTTTAAAAAAATATTTTTATTTTTAATTGTAAATTAAATATTTTTAATGTTTTTAAATCATTTTAATATACTAATATCAAAAATAAAATTTTAAAAATAAAATAAAAATTATTCTGATATATTTCTGAAAGAAAAATACTTTCAAAAACAACTGCAATTACATCCCAAACAAACACTTAATTTTTTAGGTGTGTTAGTGGTTAAGAATTAAGATATCTTACGTTTAAAAATACATGACAATGATATTTTCAACATTAGTATATCAAAATGATATAAAAAACTAAAAACTCTAAGAAGTCACAGAAAGTAAATTATGAGCTTATTTATTATTGGATTTTAAAAGTGTTTTTGAAATTGTAAATATTTTTATTATGTTTTGATGTTCTTAAGAAATAAATTTAAAAAAACAAAACAGATGTTATTTCAATATATTTTTCAGTAAATTACATTTGGAAAAATAATCGTTGCCGCATGGAAGATCTGCAAGGTGCAACGTCATGCACAATGGATTAGGATGGCAAAGCTGTAATAATGAGTGACAGCAGGTCCTTCATGGAAATGCGGGGAACGATGCGGGGACAAGGATCCTTTCGATTGCACTTTCTCCAGACTCCTTCCATTCTCCTCGTCTTATCCTCTTTTTATAATCCCCACAGTCTCGTACGGATCTCTTCTTGCTAAATTACAACAATACCCTCTTTCATTGCTCCTCCCATCCATCTACGTTGACATTTTTTTTTTTATCATGTTGGTAACGAGAAATTAATTGAAAACTTTTGAACGTCAGAAATAAATAAATAAATAACACAACGTATTTTCTTTTTACACGATGTCAACTTATTTTATTTAATAACTACCTTATTTTTCTTGAAAGGCTTGCCAAGACCACCCAATCCTTCCTATATATATATATATATTGAGGAATAACTTAGCGTCTTGACTGGGACTGGAATCTCTGTGGTAAATATTTTTCTTGAAAGGCTTCACCTGGAGGCAGCGTGAAGGTTGTTCTGTCCTAGGGTTTATCCTGTTGGTGTAATTAATTTTATTGACCAATGTTTTATTTATTTATTGTATTCATTATTTCTAGCTAAATTCTCTGTGGTAAATATATTTATTAATATCTATGAAAATGGGGCGTTTCTCTTTTTTTAACACACGTACTGAAAGTTTCTAGGAAATAGCATAGGTGAAATTGTTTTTTTTTTTTTTTTTAATTTCTCAAAATTTGTTTTACCTGTACTACCAGTTCTCAAAAATAAAATAAATAGACGTGTGGGAGGCAATTGTTCCCCTCAAGCAAGCAAGCGTAAGCGTACTGTGATAACAAACAATTTGTGATTTGCACAACAAGTTTCTAGTTTGAATCAAAACGTGTATTTCTTATAAAAATTTAAAACAACCAAAATTTTACAAGCTTAACTAGGCTCACAAAATATATTTTTTAGGAGATAAAATTTTCTCGCATAAAAAAAATGTTGGAGGCAATCTAAACAAATACAACAACTGATTAAGTTATTTTCCTCATAGAGAAAATACTTTTTTTTTTCTTTTTATAGATTTTACTAATTTTTTTCAATCTAGACATAGATTTTATTTTTATTTTGAATAATTATTTTAATCCAAACGGTAATTGTTTTTGTATTTATAAAACATTAAAAAAATCCACATGGACTCGTCATGGTAAGTGAGGGTTAGATTTCGGAATTTCCAAAAGGTGGGTTTTATAAATATATATATATATATATATATATATATATATATATATATATTTTATTTTCAAAATACTTTTGAAAAGAAAAACGTTTTTAATAAATTTATTTTATTTTATTTTTTTTTTAAAAAAAAAGAACGCATCTTCGTGCATTTACATCACGAAAAAAGTATGGGGCCCGCCGTACCCGGTAACCGTGTTTCATGGCAGGGTGTCGTAAGAATTTTGAAGGCGTGTGGGGAGAGGCGATGGTCTTCAGTCCTTATCCTCTAAAAGCGAAAAAGAAGAAACCCATGGGTCCCACATCATTTCTAAGATTTTTATTTTTATTTTTATTTTTCTCTTCGGAATGCTGCATTTACCGAAAGCCCATAGATGCAAATCCTTATCCTTACCATGAGACCCATTAACAGCAGGCTATAGCTCCAAGGCCCAACCAAGGCAGATTTGCTCTGACACGATCCATGAATACGGTCAAGGCCCAAAGGGTGGTTTCCGAGATACAGAGAACCTATTTCGTGGAGATTTCAATTTCGAGTTTTGTATTTTTTTTTTTTTAATAAGATGATGTATCTTTGTTTGATTACAATTATTAAAGAATATAGTATTAACATATACTAAAAGTCATTCATATTTTATTCTGGTAGTGAACAGTGAAATACCAAGGTATTCTAATGGAAAATGAGGTTTCCTTCAATTAAAATAGAAAAAGGTATTCTATAGTCCTTAAAAAATACAAAATTGAGAGCTTTTTGTTGATATTTTTAACTTTTTTTATTTTAATTTCATCCTCCAACATTAGGTTTACTAGGTGTTAGACTTCATAATTTATTTTTATATAATTATCCTAATCTTATGACCGTGTTGCGGGTTTTGTGGGTTAGCGTGTTGACACGAGTTTTTTTAATTTATCAAACTCATCCTCTGACATTATATTGATTTAGACTTACTCTTCATAATCATAATTATTTATTGATTTGATTTCTATGAGGTTATCATGATCTTGTAATCTAGGTTAAGAGTTTTGCAAGTTAGCCAGATTAACTCAGTTTTTTCTTCTTTTTTTTTTAATTAAATTTTGTTTTGATTTTATCCTTTAATATTAGTTTAAGAATTGAACTTTAAAATCGATTTTATCTATTTTATATAAATATATCTCAGTCTCCTCACTCGGGTTTTATAGGATAACCCACTTGAGTTGTTATATTTGTCTCTTTTTTTTTTATCTTTCAATATTGGGTTAATTGAAATTGAGTTTAAAAAAATATATTTTTTTTCCATGGGTTATCGGGATCTCATGATCTAGGTAGAATATTTGATAAGTTAATCTGAGTTGATCCGAGTTAATCTAACATGTCATTTCAGTATTTTTTTAAAATATTGTCTTAATTTTTTTAGTTAAACTATATTTTTGTTGGTCATTCAGGTTGTCTTTGGACCTTTCAAGTTTACTAGACCACATTAAGTCAATCCATATATAATTTTATTTTTCTCCTATTAAAAGACACATTAACAACACCTAAATATTTTCTTTATATTCAGAAAAAAAATAATTCATCTCACAATATAGTGCAAACAATAATCTAGTTAGAGTCTAAACTAGGTGAAGTGAGATCTTTGTAATAGTATACATACTTAATGTTTTATGTTAGATGTGTAGAGAACTTTTTTATTCTATTAAATGTTTAAAAACTTTCTTATAAAGCTTTTATATGGGATTTTGTCCATTTCATATCGGACAACTAACTCGATCAGAGTCCTACTAAAAAAAGATACTCATGAACAACCTATGAATTTCACATTATAAAGAAAATCCATAAGATAAGATAGTTAGTGCATCAATTATTCAGGTTATAGACTATTTTAACTTTTAAAGACTTTGGCCAAAAATATTCTTATTAAGTTTAATGGATTATAAAAAAAAAAACTAACAACATACTTGACAACTATCACTAAAGTTATATTTCTCACTTAATTAGAGCAAATCTTATTTGGTTGTATTTAGATACAAAAATGAATATGGATCTCCACCATAAATTTACAAGAGTTACCACTAACACTAGTAAAAATAAATGATGGTGATATAAAATTATATGATCCTCTTAAAGAGATTAACTTGGGATCGATTGCCCATATACACCCTTTATTGTTATGAGCATGCTTATTTGGTTAAGCATCATTTGTCCATCAAATCAAATTTTTAATCATTTAAGCATCCTATTTAGAGGATAAGTCCATAATTTATAGTATAAGTAGAAAAACAAATCAAACAACAATGCAACTTATCTTAGGTAGGGTGCACTGAGGGTGATGCGTCTTCCCCTTGCACAAGAAGTTTTCTCGCATACCATTACGACTTCTAGTGACCTTAATAATAGGTGGAGACTTCCAAAAATTATAATAATAATTTGATGATTATAAGAACCCCCCCCCCCCCCCCCCCCTTTTCGCATCGTATCCTCCCCAAAGGTGATAATGCTCAAAACGAGAAAAAACAGTTGTCGTAACAATAATTAATTTTTTTAGGTGATTATAACAAACACTAGCACTACTAGCATGTCTAGCTATGATATGTACATAACCAATCTCCATTGGCAACAACCAAAATAATTCTAGGCATTGTTATGTGTAGTTCGAGGTCTGCTACTCTGTGATGTCACCATTTGTCACAATAATATTGCGAACATTGCTGAAGGCTATTGCAATAAGGAGAGAAAAATAAAGACATAATCATTTTGTTTTAGGATTAAGACAACAATAGAATCTAAAAAAGATGTGAAGGTGTTCCATTAATATATACAAATAATGCAATTGAATTACATAACAAACAACAATATAATTAAAGTCCTTTAAATAAATAAACAAGGGAGAAAAATTACAAACTTGGTTTTTAACGTGTTTAGACAAGCCTACATCCACAACTCAAGTGCTAAATTGATCTTGAATATTGAATACTTTAAAAAATCTAAGTTCAAAATTATAATTGTCATTTGTTGAATCCACAATAAGCTTTGTATATCATTTGAAGATATTTACTCTTCAAGATTTTTCTCCCACTTGAAGTTATGTACTTTTTAAGATTTTTTTAGTGGCAATACCTCATCAATGTTATGAGTTTTTCCTAAACTCTTAAAGGTTATAAATGTAAATTTCCAATCATATGATTACTCTCTCAATAAAGTGTATTTTACAATTGAGAAATTAAGTATATTTATATCTTACTAGATAACACTTAAAAGGATTTGAAATATTTAAGTGTTGTAAAAATGAGAATGTATATTCTTATGCAATACAATGAAGATTTGATAGCATAAATATAAGTATTGATTGAGGATTGATAATTTTAAAGTTGTTTTACTTTTAAGATAGGTTATATAACATATATGTTTAGATTCCCTTTTATATTTTATAATTTGACAAACTATATATAATTTTTTAACAAAAACTAATCATTTATAATCATTATAGTTCTACTAACAGTTGAAAGGATTATCCAATTTAGATTGGTTAAGCTAATTAGTTGATAAGTTCATGTAGAATTATTAGGTGTTCATCACAAATAAACAAACAATCAAACAATTCACTTGTATACCTAAATGGCCTACTAATTTATGTACAATCCATATTTATCGGTTTTAATCTTGAATAAGTTCTTAGAACTATCTTATCAATTCTTTTAAAATACACACAAAATAAAGTGTTTGCATTCATTTTAACTTGTGCTATTAAGTAGAATATAAGGATTTACATTTAGCATTAAAAATGAATACTTAAACTAAGTCTTCATTTTGCTTTATTCTTGAATTTCTGTAATGCTTGTTGATGTGTTCTTTGTATAAAACCTATTTAAAGATTATTATCAACCAAACATAATATTAGTCAAATCTTTATATTACTTTTATCATTAATATATATAAAACATAAATGTATAGCTTAAAAAATCTTTCATGTCGTGATGATGACAATCAATATGTAACTTATATATATATATATACTTCTATCATTTACAATGCAATATATAGGAACATTAAGCAATTTAACATGATCTAAATAAGTATTAAAAGATTGAATTTTCATATGCATTATAATTGATTTCTCCCCCTAAATGTATGTATCTATTATTGAAATACATTTTTTTTTCTTTAGCATTACAATTGATCAATTTATAAATATATATATTTTGTCCCTTTTTGGCATAAAAACTTAGGCATTAATAATGAGAGAAAACAAGCAATGTAAGGAAGTGCTTATTTCCTATATGATATTCCTCATGCAGTCTATATTCCCACTGATGCTTAAGTTAGTAAACTACATGAGGGATATCATGTGTGGAAGTGAGAAAGAGAATGAAGAGTGTACGAAAGTGTACATTTATTCTTTTATAAAGTTAGGTTTTATGACCTTGATTTCCCTTGTCTATGACATGAATTATTTATACATCTCAATCATGTGAGTTTGTTTGTTGGATAGAGAAGTAATGACAAAGAATAACTGTCTTTCCATATAGGTAACTTATAAAATGAGTTGTTGGTTGTTGTGCCTCGTTGTTCTATTGGTACGAAGGATTAACATTCATGGAAATTGGTAAGAAATGTTAGCGCCCCTTAAAAAGATACATTGACAAGAGATATCCATTGGTGAAAAATACATACACCATTTAAAAAGATAGGTTGACAGGATATAACTATTGAAGAGAAAATAGACGTTGCATGAGTACTGACTTTCTTAGAGGTAGTAACTTTGCATTATGGTGTATTTCAATCACTAAACTTCTTAAAAATTTACTCAAAATTGAATTCAGTCTCAAGATGGCTAAAAAAAACTTGATTTATTAAGGGTTTAAAAGACAACGTTGGACAAGCTGAACAAATAGCCAAGTCCTATAATATAGGTTGGCTCAAATGGAAACTAACAATTATTTTTGTTTCATTATTTATTTTTATTCATGGGAATAAAGAAACTATAAGATTATATTTATATTATGTTAGTTGCAAATTCTAGATGTGAAATGAGAGGTGGGTTATTAAAAAAACATATTAGCCACTTGTGGTTGCACTATTCATTAAACCCTAAATGAGTTTAGTTCTAAATCTATGACTAAGAAAAGAATTTACTTTGATTAAAACAAGAATATTGTTGGCTTGGTATATATTTTCTTAAGGTATTAATTACAACTATCGTAGAATCCACAAAATAATAATATCATATTTTGATTTTTATGATTATTCTTTTACTATTATAAAATAAGTTAACAATACTTGAATAATTTTTTTCACAAAAAAATAAATTAACTCGACCCACAATACAACATTAGCTAATAATCTAGTAAAGTATCTAGGTAATCACTATATCAATTAATTGATTTTCATTAAAATAAACAATAATAATTTAAATAATTGAATAATTACTAAATCAATCAATTGATATTACAAAAAAAAAATATACATCATTAATAAAAAAATTAAAGAGACAATGCTTTTATTGTACGTCACTCACAAACACTATTCATTGCAATACTATTTTTGTTTATTTTCTTAATCTCTCTTTCTCTATATGTATTATTATTATTATTATTATTTGAAATTGAATTATTAAAGATCAAGTTTCATGATTTGTTGTGCTTTGCATTCTATATGGTTATTCTATTCTAGTTATCTGTGTTGTGAATTTAATATGTTAACTTAGCTAGCTCATTTGTTTTTAAAATTTCAACCTTCAAACTTACATTAATTAGGAATTTGACTTTATGATTTATTTTGGTTTACTTTTTATTAGGTCATCACAATCATATGACCTAGATAACGAGTTTTGTAGGTTAGCCTATATTAGTTGAGGTCATTTTATTGTGTTCCTTTTTATATTTGTTTATTTTTCTTTTTCTTTTATTCTTGAACAATATATTGAATGGAAATTGTGCATCATTATTTGTTTTAACTTATTTTATATAAAGTTATCCTAGTTTTATGATTTAAGTCAAGAGTCATTTTTTGTGAGGTTTCTTGATCTCATGATCCAAATCATGAGTTTGCTGGATTAATTCAAGTTGAGTCAAGTCATTTTTTTAATCCTTTTTTTACTTTTTTTTTTTATAATTCAATATTGAGTTGATTGAGAATTTATTTTTCTTATAGGATTATCTTAGTCTCATGACCCAAGTTGGGGAATTGTCAAGTTAACTCTAGTTGTATCAGGTCTTATTTCATTTTTTTTTTATTATTCTACATTGTGTTTTTGAGAATTGAACTATAAGTTGTTTTGATTGTTTATATGAGGCTATATTGTCTCATGACCCAAGTTGTGAATTTAGCAAATTAACCCAAGTTAGACATGTTGATCCAATATATTTGTGTTTTAATATTTAAAGAAAAAGATTTCATCTTGAATCTTTTTGGTCAAATCATACTTTTAATGGTCATTTTAGTTGTTTTTGGACCTATCAAATTGATTAGGTCACGTTAAATCAATCTCCATATGTTTTTGTTTTACTAGAAAAAACTTAGTAGCAACACTTGTATATATATCCTTTTATATTAAAAAATCTTATTTGATCCATCATATAGCGCAAAATAACAATCTAATACTATCAATGAACCATCAAAATCAATATATTTTTCTCTTAAAACAAACTTCCAAAACTTTAGGAAAAAATAAATCCTTAAGCTTCTAAATTCAATACATAAGATTTTGTCAAAAACTACCCTAGATTGAAAAGAAAATCAGGTTTCAAAGCAATTAATATAGATAAATAAGTTTTGAAAGGAAACTAATATGGGGAAAATAAATTAGAGTCGATAACTGTTTAGGAGTATAATTAAGGTTGTTTTTCAAAATATTTTTTGTTCAAAAATATATTAAAATAATTTTTTTTTTAATTTTTAAATTTTTTTATATCGACATATCAATATGATCTAAGAACATTAAAATATTTTAATTTTAAAAAATATATATTTTTTTAAAATATTTTTAAAAAACAATAAAATATTACTCAGTTACCTGATTCGAATAATCATCATTAATTATCCAAAAAGCATCATCAATGTGCTGTTAGTTTTAACTGCTTGCTAACAAAAAAAAAAAAAAAACATGGAAAGAAAAAGCTCACAAGCTAGCTAAGCTGATAATCATACTGTCCTCCCAAGCAATAGGGAATAGCGTCGGAACTCAGAGCTCAGTAGTCAACAATGCCAGGCCCCGGACCGCACTTGATGTACGCCATGACTTCGGGTCTGGCCCTTACCACGTTGACCAGCGGCCGGTTCAGCCCTCACCACACCCTCATTTACACCGTCAACGCCTTTTTTGGTCCAGACATCGGCTCCTTCTCCGAGTGGCTAGGCTCCATCCTGGGTTCTTCCTTGCAGCTTTTAGGCTCATCACTAGCTGACTATATCCACGACCCCTTTTACTATATCTTGATTTTGGGTCTTCCTTTGTGTGTTTTGTACACTTGGGTCTCTAAAATTTTGCTTCAAAGGAAGCTTCTTGATTCAGCTTCTGGGGTAAGACAGTAGACTGTTATATTTTTGAGCTTCTGTTAAGGTTACTTTAGTTAAGAAATTTGGATCATTTGGTTGTTTTGGTTTAAGGTTGTGTTAATTGGGTTTGGTTTAAAAGTCTTGATTAATGATCTGAATTGACCAATTGAAATGTGGTGTAATAGGGTTAACCTCTAGGGATGTAACGATAACCGTTACTTTGGTGTTGTTTTTTGGGGAAAAAGGAAATGAAGTCTTGAAGCTGTTTTCTTTTTGTTGTTTGGTTTCCATTAATTCTGGAAAATTGTTGTAGTCATTAGGAATCACTGCATTTGGTTCACCAATCTATTTCTAATATTGATTTTTCCTTATACCAAGTTACTGGCAGTTGAATTTGTCATCTATTGGTGATATATATTTTTTTTTGCAGGTGCCCCTTTCAAGGAGGCAATGCTTCTTGTTGGTGTCCGCAGGAAGTTTTTCACACTTTTTCCTAGATCACTTGTTTGAGGTAACATTCAGTGGTTTAATGTTATGAATCTCTGCTTAGCATTCTTGTTTCCTCTCTATTATACCGATGCTTAATGTGTGATGGTGGTGATGTTAGAGATTCTGATTGATAGATTCGAGTATGATTAACGCGTTGTGTGATCCTTACAGTGTGAAATACTGCCAATTGATCCATTGAAAGTCTATCGAAATCCTGGAAATATATTTAATGTTGTAACTCGACATAGCAAGGGTTGTGGTAAACATTTCAGCACAGCTTAGAGATTTAATTTGTGAAATAAAATCCAATTTTGGTATGCTGATAGTAAATGTTTCCTTCAATAGGAGATGGGAAAGTGAGTGGAGGTTTGATTAGAGAAGAAAGTTAAAGAATATTTACTTATGGGAAGAAGAAATAATTAAATGATCATCTTTGTGTTTTTTAACCCCTATAATGGTATCTTCAAATGATTAATAACATCAATTCACATGATATACCACTTATTTGTTACACAACATGCCATCTCAAGTAAAATGAGTTGCACCTTATTTGAACAGAAGTAGCCAACATCATTCTTATGATTGCCATGATCCGTGTCTTCTAAAGCAAGCATGTGAAAACAATTGAAAGAAATGAATTGGAATGCTATATAATATTGATATATAAGTGCACCTTTGCAGTAACAAGCAGCTTGTGTCCTAGTGAAATTAGCAATTTTCTTATGGAAATGACTTTTCAGAGCATTTCAAAATGCTACTGCAACTACTTGCATTGTTGTAGGTTGATGGAAGAGTATTGTTTTAGATTGTCCAAGCATGTTGCAAATAAATTTAGCGCTTCCATCTTAGACCTGATGATTTTAGTGTATGGCAATGCCCGACCTTTGGGTAGGCGACAGACCCTGCATCTGCCTGATTTGGGCTCATTGAGATTATTGTAAAGTTAGTTATCATTCTAGTCTTCGAAGTTCTGTTGCTGGCTTAAATATGATTTTCTTTCTTCTTTATCTAACATGGATAATAAATCGAAGCTAATCTACAGTATGAACCTGCTGATCTGTTCCATACTGTGGCTACTGTGCATTAAATGGCTCCTAACAAATTTCAACTCCAGAAACATTAAAACTTAGTGTTGATGCTAACACTCTAAATAAAAAATTTCTGAAACGAAAAACTTTGAAGTTAAGTTTGGGAACAGAGAGATGACTTCGTTTTTGAAGACTGCTGGGCTAGACTAATTACTTTCAAGTCTCTAGTTAGAGGGTTTTTTTACATGTTTTCTTAGGAGAACTTGATTTTCATGATACGGGAAATTTATGGCTGAAAGATAGTTATGGTGTTTTAGTAGCTATTCCATTCGTGGAAGGCCTAGTAATAGTAATCTGTTCTCGAAAATTGCTTTTGTTTTCCTCCCTCTTCATCATGCCTCTGGGCGCCACAAGTTTATTTATTTTTCAGAATCATTTGTACCACTAGTTGACCACATCAGGCTGTCATAATGTGCAGGAAAATGGACAGTCAACAGTGTATACTTGGATATTGAGCACTGGTTGGTGGAAGAATCGAGCCCCTGTAAATCCAGACGCTGTTTTCGTTGTTGGATTCTTGTGCACGTGTTTGATTGGTGGCTTTATTTATCTTAACAGGTCTTTATATTTTGAGCCTTACATGTTGATTTGAAGCAAAGTATTGCTCGGCCCTTAACATGCATGCTCAAAATGTTGACTTTCAGAGTGAGACCCTTAAAGTCAAGTAGAATACAATCATACAAGTCATTGAAACTTGTCCTGATTATTGCGAGCCTCTACTGTGTATGGTGCGGAAGCCAGATATACATGGTGAATCCTCGTCGGCCAGCAGTTGGTGAAGAGGCTGATCTCGGAGTTCTTGTATTTTTGGCCACCTATTTTTTCCTCCCTCATTGGTTCTGCATTATGTCCATGAACCCAAAAGACCAAAACTTGGAGCAACTTCCAGTTTGATAGAATTACCACTACTGAGATGGTAGAAAAATCCAGTTCAGCTACTTATATTTTCTTGCAATGATCGATGCTGATCGTAAGGGATTTTAGTGTAACCACCTGGTATGTGAATCATGAAGTCCGGATACCTTGGGTCGTTGAAACAAGGTTATCAATTTAAAAATAGTTGGTATATCTCGTTTCAGTTTAAAAAATAGAACAAATCAAAATAGATTGTATCTTGTTCAAAATCTTGGTTTGTTTTGTAAATTCTGTCAAAATTCTACCCGAAACATTTCGGTTCCATTTTAATTGTATTGTTCTAGATAAAAAGTTTTTTTTTTTTTTTTTTTTTTTTTTTTTTTTTAAATATTGTATAGTTTTACGGTATGTTTATGTATGTGTGTATCAACATGACCATTGGATCACAGTGAGATCTTAATAGGAGTTTATATATATATATATATATATATATATATATATATATATATATATATATTGTTATATTTCAGGTTAAAATTTTAGGGCAATTGAAGTTTAGAAAGACATTGCGAGGCTGCTAATGATATTTTTGTAATTTTGTTTTGAAATGTTTTTTTTTTTAGATTGATTTTTTTTTTCAATTTTATCATTCAATAATATGTTTATTGAGAATTGAATTTTATAATTTATTTTGATTTGTTTTATTTATGGTTGTTATGGTCATTTGGAAGGTTAATCAAGTTGACCTATGTTAATTCAATATATATTTTATTTAATATTGTGTTTAAAATTTGAATTGAAATTATATATGTTAAATTGATATTTTTGAGTACACACGTGTGTGTGTGTAATGACATGTTGAAACACTCTAAAATCAAAACATACAATCTTGATTGGAACTGGTCTCTAGCTAGTTAAGCATTATTATTTCAAAAATATTAATGCCTTTAGACCATGCCTTTAGACTATGCTGTTTTTTTAAATGAGGTTTTTTCTTAGCTTAAAAATATTATGTTTTTTATATTTTTTAGATTGTTTTAAGAAAAAATATTTTAAAAAAGAATCTTAATCACAAATAAAACAAGATACAGTAAAATATGTAAAATTGAAGTTTCTCTAATAGGTGCTTTTCGGGTAATTGAATGCATTTCCCTTGAATAATTGATTTTTTTTTATACCACTCCATTTGCCTATTCTTATTGAAGGCTTTCAAGCTCTTAAGTTCCCCCACAATATTCATGAAGTAAACAAAAAATATAGCCTAAATTTGCCTGTCTCACCATATCCTAGGGAAAATAAGAGAAATCATGTTCACTTAGAGTAATATAACATGCTGTATAGCCTTTTAAATTTAAAACAAAGGGTTCACATCTAGTATTTATAGTAGATTATAGCTTCCAAGATGATTTGGAACATTCTTGATCATTAAAGTACTCTTTTATATTGAAAGGATCTTCATTGACACTATGAATGAGATCATAACAATGTATAACACCATTAAAGTACTCTTTTATATTAAAAGATTCTCTTGGTTGGTATTCTAGTGTTAAAACATGATACAAATTTAACACTAAGGTTATAATAACCATGTTAGAGGTTAGTTTCAAGTTATTGTACAAACTCGTTAGGTCTGATTATTCCTTTGAATGACTATCACTACTTTAATGAGGAGTCAAACCTAATTGAGTGGTTGTTGATGTTTTGATAAGGTAGTTATGTTGGGAGATGTAGGGAGGTTTGCGACAAGTTCCATCTCAAATGTATCATGATTGTCTAACATTGGTAGTGATTAGAAATGTCAAAAACCACTAATGAAAGGATAATTGATGACTTTTTTTTATCAGTTCTCATAAAATGATGCTAGTGATGAGGTCCCAATATATCCATTATTCATGACCAAAGTGGTCAATACTTGCAAAAGATCCTCTTTGGTTGCTTTAAGGACTCTCTATTGCTAAGTAAGTATGTTTTTAGAGAGAGAAAATATAATGATATTTTAAAGAGAAAAGCTATGAAAATATATACGCTAAAAAGTGTTACAAATAAAGTAATTGTAACTCGTGTTTGAAGGATTTACATGATGTTTATACTATGAGTATTGGTTTTTGGTGGAGAAGAGGGGCTAAAGTGTTATTTTTTTCTCGTAACATTTAACGATGAATAAATATACTTTATACATCATTATTAATGGATAAATATCATTTACATAACTTTAATGCTGTTAAAAATATGATAGATCCTTATTAGACTATTTTTTTTTTACATTTAGGGGTGTTGAAAGATAAACATCTTTGAACTTGACATCATATATTAAGGCTAATAAGAAAAAACAAATGGAATTTGTAGCTCAACAAAAAGCCTAGAAAAATTGTTAGTTGTATATCCATTAACAAAAGAGCTAAAACAGCTCGGGTTCGGCACTGTAGCATGTGACTCAGATCAACTGTGGACTGGATATTTGGCGTTCGTGCGTCGCGCGAGTTTGTCCACCCCTTTTTTTTTTGCGTCTAGGAATAGTGTATTCGCGAAACAGCCCCCCGAAAAAGACAAAAAACGCCGCCAGACCGGGGGGCTGCGTTGTAATTGCACAAGTCGAACCGGCCCTATCCAGTCTGCCCAGCCGGTTCTCCACTTATTATATTAATTTTTGAAATTGGTTAAATACGTTTATGGCCCTCAATAAGACAAAAACGGTGTTTAAGGTACAGGGGCAGGTCAGTAATTGACCATATTTTTAAATTATTTGTCTCGGTGTCTGTCAGGCCGTCCGCTGCACGCGCCACAAGGTTTTTCGTTGCACGCCCTGTTCAGGCGGCGCGTCTGTTGTCATAAGTTGACCGGAGATGGGCAACCGCCGTCGTCATCGGTGCGCCTCGGCGTCAGCTTCCTCTCGCGTCGGCGCGTTTCACCATCCTATGTGCGTGGACGGCCTGTCTGCCGATTGAAGACCGCGGCAGCGTTTGTCTCTCTCCCCTGCACGTTGAAATGCATAAGAGGCCCCCGTTTTTTGGCCTTTTGCACTTCGGTCCGTGAACTTGCAATTTATTTTTGAGCCCTTATATCTGTTGCATTAGTTTTAATTTCATTCGATTTCGTCCTTCAGCTTCAAATGAATTAAGTGTTCGACTTGCACTTCGGTCCTGTAACTTTTTATTTCCGGCTTCTTTCCAAATAGGTTAATGAATTCGGTACACAGGTTTGAATTTCTTCGATTTTGTCCTCAAATGGAAATTGATAATAAATGTGCTTTTCAGTTGAGCCCTTAAACTTTTTGTTTATGGTATAAATCCCTGTGTAGCTTATTTTCAGTTTAGCCCTTCAATTTTTAATTTTTTATTGGTTATCAAATAATTGCTACTGTTTTTTTTCATAATTCTTATTTCGAAATTGTTTTCCATTTCACTGCTGTTACATTTCGCTCCATTTTTTTCACTCTTTCATTTGTTTCTGCGACTGACATTCATTCCAATTATAATAATAATAATAATAGTAATACTACTAATAATACTACTAATAATTGCTATGAACATTCTCAAATACATTTAATAATAATGATAATAATAATACTAATGATAATAATAAAATAACAAATGAGCAACGTTTTTTTTTTTAAATAATTGCTATCAGCATCCCCAAATATATTTGATATAATAATATGATCAATAAATTTGATAAAATCATATAATAGATATTCTAGCCTAATTTGTTTTTTTATGTTTTTTTGGTTGTAAAAAAAACAAAAATTTCGTTACATTTCAGGTCTAATATTATTTTTAAAACAGTTTGACAACCAACTGTTAACCAAGACTCATTGTCGTTGTTGATTGAGAATTTCTCCCGGTGCTTCACACGCGTATGTGCATTTTTATCCCAAAAAAAATGGCTTCTTCCTATAATTTCTTTGCCAAAAAATGACAATTTTTTTTCCCTTTTTTTCCTGTCTTTTTTTTGTCAACAAGGTTTTTTTTTTTAAATTCTGTTTTTTAAAAAAAAAACGTTTTGTGAAAAAAAACATTTGTCTCTTTTTTTTTTTAAAACTAGGTATTTGTTTTCCCAAACTGGTTTTCTTTTAGAAATTACATTTTCTTTAACAAAAATTTTTTCCCCTCAAATAATCAATGCATTTGGACTACCTTACGTGCAATACAGCTATTTTGCATATTCTGGTTTTGCATTTTAATTTTTATGCTTTTTTCTTAATGTTTATTTCTTAAAAACATTATTTTTAACATTATTTCAGGTTTAACATTATTTTAAAAATAGCTTTGCCGCCAACTATTCACCAAGATTCATTGTCGTTGTAAATTAACAATTTCTCGCAATGATTCATACACCTGTATGCATTTTTTAACCAAAAAAACAATTGCTTCTTTCTGTAATTTGTTTTCCCAAAATGATTTTTTTTTCTTTTGCCGCATTTTGGTCTATGTGGTGCCATATCAGGGCTGCGCGGGTTCAGGATGCTCAGGTTTTTTTTTTTTTTTTGTCTTTGGCTTTTCATTTTTTTTTCAACAGGTTTTTTTGTAACAAAACCGATTTCTTTTTTAGAAACGATTTTTATGAGGAAAAAAAAGTTTTTGTCTGTCTTTTTATCTTTAAACAAGGTCTTTGTTTTTGAAAACCGGTTTTGTTTTAGAAATTACAGTTTATTTATAAAAAAATGTTTCTTCAAAATAACCAATGCATCCGGATCACCTTACGCACAATACAGCTATTCTGCGAATTAGTTCTTTTTAAAAAAAATTCCTCATATTTTTTTCCCGCGTTTACATTTTCTTTTATTGTTCTTTTTATAACTAAGGTGACCTTTTTTCTCCCCGTCCGAAAGTTTTTTCTTTTTTAATCAAAATGTTCGATCTAACTTATACACACTATGACTAATCTCTGAATCAACTTTCTTTATATTTTATTCACTTTCTAATTTTACTACTTATACATTTTTTATTATTGTTTTTTAACCAAAATGTCCAGATCAGCTAACGTGCACTATAGTGCTGAATAAACAACTGCTTTAAACAGCTTTAACACTATGTTATTTACAGTGTGTAAGAACAAACAATTTACCAATGCGTCATTTCAAATTTAATAAAATACGTTGCCATTTTAAAAACACAACATGTCAGGCATGGTGCATGCACTGCTGTTTGTACATATTCAAAAGCTAAAGAACACAGACTCACGCTGCCGTTTTAATCCACCCTTCTCTTCTTTGTTCCACGAAGTAAACACAGGCTGTTCTTTGTCAGAAAATTCCTCTCCGTTTGGCTTCATTCATTTCCCATCAATATTTCGATTTCAATAATTCAATCTCATCTCCTATAAATAATCCCCAAAATCTTCACAGGTCGAACATTTTTGCAAAAATACACTTCCCATTCACATTAATCAACGCAATTGATTTTTGAATCCCTGAATCAAAATCGAATAGCAACAAATGTGCAAAATGAGGCTGCCTGATTTGCAAATTCGCCCAATACAGTGCCTTTCTAAACTTCTCCCTTTGACGCGTCCATACACCGGTTATTCTCAAAATTCCATCGATGCGGGCATTAACACTCTGTTTCTGCAAATTGAAACCTAAAAAAAACCACACTCACGCTAAGTCGGTTGCAGCTGATAACAAGAATTACTGCGTGTTCTCTACTTCATCCAAATTGACGGATTACACGCGACACCACAACAGTTGTTTCAACAATTAACGCAACCGTTCTATTCATTTAATGACAGATAGACTCTCGTTTCAAAATTGCATACACGCGGCGTCAAACGCTGGTCCTTCAACAGATTGCAAATTAACACAGACTAACAATTCAATAAAAACTTGCACTGCGCCACATGCCTCTTTAATGCTTCTCATCATCAATTCTGTTTTCCATTAAAAAATTCATATTTCATCCTTCAAAAGTTTCGGCTGCTTACAAATTCAGATCAAAATTGCGCTGCGCCACAGACGTCTTTAATGCATGTCATCATTAATTGTGACTTCGCGATCAAAATAAAAATCAACCTGCATATTCATTAATTTCCTTTGACAATAAGTGCATTCGACGGCGTGTAAAATTCTTGCCAGCTGGCACCACAAACCAACACATGCAGTTTCATTCCACCTTTTACACATGCAATCTATTCATCCGATTTCTTCATCTAACTTCTCCTTTCTCGCATTTCTGGTATTCATTCCTTTGACTCTGTCTGTCCATTTTCTTTTCCAATTTGTCACTTGCTCTGTCTCCAGCTTCTTCCTTCATCGGCTTCCAAGCATCAATTCGTCCTTCTACGGTGAGTGTATTTTTCTTCCCCTCCCTCATATGTTCATCTTAGATAATTTGTTTAGCTTCGATAACTCAATACAGTGCACAAACAATTCTTTAACAGTAGTTTAGTTGATTTTCAATTTTTCATTTACACATGCAATCTACTCATCCGTTTTTTTCATGTCACTTCTCCTTTTTCACATTTGTGCTCTTCGTTGTTTCTGTACTGTGTGCCTGTTTTCTTTTGCAATTTCTCATCCCCTCTGTCTGCGGCTGATTTCTTCACCAGCTCTCAACCATCAATCCGTTCTTCTACGGTGAGTTTGTTTTTCACCTCCCTCATATCTTCAACTTAAATAATTTCTTTGGCTTTGATGGCTCAATAGATTTGACAATAATTCTTTTAGCAGTGGTTTTGTTGATTTTAAATTTTTCGTTGCACAATTTTGAATGTGCTCTGTATTCGGTTTGCTGCCTCCATCCATTGCTCATCTGTCACTTCTACTGCAATT
This sequence comes from Salix purpurea, assembly GCA_027405865.1. Lineage (NCBI taxonomy): Eukaryota > Viridiplantae > Streptophyta > Magnoliopsida > Malpighiales > Salicaceae > Salix > Salix purpurea. The sequence continues at coordinate 854,645 of JAOWLH010000036.1, forward strand.
GGTTAGTATTTTTTCCTCAGTATTACAATTGATGAATTGCTTGGGGTTGTGTTTTAGAGTAAAATTTGTTTCATGTTGGCATGCTTCAAAATAGTTGTTTACTGTCTTCTTTATGGTTTGCCATGCGACCATTGATATTAATATTGTTTGTCTCTTTCTTTCTTCTTAAAAGTTTGGCAGCTCATTTATTCCCCTACTATACAATTTCAAGCTGTTGTTAATATCTTACAATTGTTTTTGTTCTTTTTACTTTCCAGTTCAAAAACATTGGTCATTCGATTGTCGCTTGGTTTTGTCCAATTTTTATTTGTATTGGTTTTTTGGTAGCTGCTTTGTTGCATGAACAATCAATTTCGGTTTCAGTTTTGATATTTTTTTGACATAAATGATTATTCCATTTTGCGTTACTGCTTTCATTTCTTTGCTCAATTAATAATTTCATTATTATTTACTTCTTTATGCTTTTGAAATTCCTTTTCCATTTCAGATTTTAGTTGCTTATTTAATAGCTTTTCCAATGGGTTAAATTGCAATTTAAGCGTGATTATTATAAATATTTCTTGTCGTTTTTATTAATTTGGTTTTATATTGCTGTTCTTATTTTCTTCTTCTTTTATTTCAATTATCAGTTTTATTGTTCTTTCGTTGTTAATGCTTTTCAGGTTTGTTTTGAATTTGTAATTGCGATGCTTTATTTGATAGTTGGTTTGTTTAATTCAAGATCGATTTCGGTTTAACTGTTTTGAAATTTTCTCCCAATGATTATTGTTTCGGTTTGATGATATTGTTTTCAATTCTTAATTTCAATTATTATTATGTTGTTGCTGGTGCGTTTAGCGTTGTTTTAATTCAGTTTAATGTTTACTTCCAAGATATGCTCATATTTTTTAATGTTGCTGTTTTCACTTTCTGCTTCCATTTTTTATCTCATATTTACCCTGTTAAATCAAACAACAATTTCGTTTTGGTTGTGTTCATTTTTTCATCCATATATATTGTTAGTGCCCATAAATTTTTATTTCTATTGCTAATTTCATGGTTGCTTTGTTCACTAAAAAATGAATTTTGTTTTGACTATTTCAATGTTTTCACATAATTACTGATTTCGTTTTCTATTGCTGATTTCATTTCTTTATTCAATGAATAATTTCATTATCATTTTGTTGTTTATGGGTTTGAACTTCCTTTTCAATTCCTGATTTCAGTTGCCTATTTCATAGCTTTTTCGATGAGTTTAATTGCAATTTTGGTTTGATTATTATAAATATTTCTTCCCATTTTTTTTACTACGGTTTTATATTGTTGTTTCGATTTTTTTTTCAACTGTCGATTATATTACTATTCTTTAGTTAATTCTTTTGACGTTGCTTTAATTGTGTTTGATTGCTTTCTACAGTAAATGCAAATTTTTGTTCATGTTGCTTTTCTCATTCTCCACTTTTTTTATTCCGGTTATAAGTTTCATTGTTCTTTAACTATTAATACTTTTCAAATTTGTTTTGAATTTCTAATTGCACTTTTTTTTTGGTACGTGGTTCCTTGAATTGACCATCGATTTTGGTCTCACTTTTTCAAAATTTTCCCCAAATGATTACTGTTTCAGCTTGATGATATTGTTTACAATTATCAATTCAATTATTATTATGTTGTTACTGGTGCATTTAGCATTGTTTTAATTAAGTTAAATGTTTTTCCTGCAAAGTATGCTCATGTTTTTTAAATGTTGCTGTTTTCACTTTTTGCTTCCATTTTTTATATCATTTCTACTTTGTTAACTTCATTAACAATTTCGTTTACGTTGTCTTGATTTTTACCATCCAAATATATTGTTAGTGTGCATAAATTTTGATTTATATTCCTAATTTCATGCCTACTTCACTAACTAATGGACCAATTTCGGTGTTAGTATTTCAATTTATTCCACATAATTATTGATTTTGTTTTCTATTACTGCTTTCATTTCTTTATTCAATTGATAATTTCATCATCATTTTGTTGTTTATGCTTTTGAAATTCCTTTTCAATTCCTGATTTCAATTACTTATTTGATATCTTTTTTTGATCGGTTGAATTGTAATTTCGATTTAATTATTATAAATATTTCTTGCCATTTTGATCATTTCATTCTTATAATCTCTTTTCCAATTTTTGTTTCCAATTGCCAATAAATTTACTATTATGTTGTTAATGCCTATGACATTGCTTTAGTTATGTCTAAATTTTTCACCAATAACTCTTCATTCAGCTTTACATTGTTGTTTTCCCTTTTTGACTTCAATGTCTACGTTTCTCTTACTTTGGTATATTTTATTATAATTATTGTCTTCACATATTTACCAAAGCTTTACTACTCCATCAAACACAATTATTCATTAACCTTTGTTCTGTTTTGCTGCAATTTCTTTAAATTTTTTTCCATCGCTTCCTCTTCCTTATCAATATATTGACTTAATGTCAGATTCAAATAACTTATTCCACAAAATTGCTTGAAATTGCTCTCAACTGCTCCAACAATATGAAATTGCCATGCTTTACAAAATTTATGCTTCTTATTTTCTTAAATTTGTCGCTGCCATTGTTTCTGACTATTTAATTACTTTTATTACCAAAAAAAATTCCCCTTTAATATTGTCATTTTTTTACCACTTCACTTTAATAATTTTATCTTTGGAGTTTCATTTCGCTTAAAATTTTTAAACTTCTAACTTAGGTTTTTTTTTTCAATATCATGTTAGCTAATTAAACATAAAAAACATATTGTGCCAAAGACGAAAGAAATTAGTTACCATAAGTTGCTTCCAAAAATTTATAATCTCAAGTTTCATAACAATGTTACAGAAATTCAAAAACAAATAAAATTATATTAACAGCTGCTTTGATTCTAACAAATCATAAAACACTGATAAATACCATATATACAATGTTTAATTCTAAATCATCTTCACACAGTTACTAAATTATAGATATAACATTTAATATATATTTAGATTACACATTGTTCTTATGTCATGATGCAAACCATCTCTGTTATGTATTTAACAGATGCTATCTACCTACAAAATTTTTTTGTCCAACAAATAAATCATTATAGTGAAAATATAGTTCATTATTAATTAGACAACTTCTTCCATTGATTTCTTGCTTCATTGTTGTGTTAGGAAACATTCAATCGAAAAAATACTGCTACAAAAACATATCATTTCTTTAATAATTGCTTATTACGCTCTGTAATTTAGCTTGCCATGTTTTCAATTACATTTTTTTTATCTATGATGGAAAATTAATCACGCACTTATTAATAAAGTTTTTTCCTGCTGCTTTTGTTTCTTTTACAGGTAATATAACCTCTTTGCTTATTGCGCGACCGCTTAAGGCTAAAACTTCCTCGAATTTATTTATTCGTACGTCCAACATTTACTTTCATGTTTTTTAATTTGTTGTTATTTATTTATTATTTGTTGTTTTCTTCATTAGAGCTGGTTGCATTCAATTTGACATTGTAATCAAGAACATTTTAAAGCAATTTCAACAATTAATCAACTTTAACAATCAATGCAATAACTCATATTTCATAATTTTTATAATGTGCTTTTCCATTGTTTACCAACGACCTTATCCTTGCATGTTCAAATTAGCAATAACTTCTGCATTTGCAAATAACAACTACTTTCTTTGGTTCAAAAAAATTGGAGCCATCATTCTGCACCAAGTTATATAATTTATTGTGCTCATAACTCAAATAATTGTCTTCTTCATTCTAATATCAACAAATAGCTTTAGTTGCTGTTACACCTCACTCATGACCTTCATATTTATGCTTCTTTTCCAGTAAATCAATTCTGCTCTCCATTTCATTTTAATTGTTCTTGCATTGTTTGATCCCTCCAGTTTCAATATATGCACCAATGAGTTACAAACGACAGCGATTACAAGCATCACATATATTTGCTAATCAAGAAGATTGTTCATTTAACACACCACAAATAGAGAATGAATGTCCTTCATTCTCATATGGTGTGTTAGCACAATCTTCAACGCGTCACACAAATCATAACCCTTTCGCCGCTGATAGTCAATGATTCCCATTTTTTCACGGCGAGGCTTCTTCATCTAATGTGTCATTACCCCCTCAGAATCAGCCCGATCATGACCCATCAGATTCAACATCTTTATTATTAGTACAAGATCATGTTCCACCAGAGTCAACCCCTTCTAATAATGATCTTGGATTTTCTATCAATGACCACGAAACAACTGGGCAGGCTTCATATTAAAGAAAGAGAGCAAGTTCGTTCAATACTTATTTTACTTCTTTCCAATTTATCACTACGTTTGATTTCAATGTACTTATAGCAACATTTCACACTAAATTTTCATGCCCAGGAATTCCGTATGCCTACATTGACTTTGGGGATAAAACATTCAAGTGTTGTCATTGCATGGCGCTTTTTTGGGTCAATGAGCGTCTCGCACAATCAAGCCAGCGTCATCCAAGATTCTCTCTTTGCTGTCTTGGTGGAAAAATTAAACTTCCGCGACCACCACCAACACCCCATCCTCTTGATGACTTGCTGAACAGTTTATTGGGTCAGAAATCGAAGATGTTCCGCAGATGCATTCATGCCTACAACTCTATGTTCGCTTTTACATCCATGGGAGTTACTATTGATCAATCAGTTAACCGTCATTATGGCCCATATGTTTTTAAGATAAATGGCCATTGTCATTATCTTATGGGATCTCTGTTACCTTCTAATGAGAATGCTCCAAAATTTGCACAACTTTATATTTATGATGTATCAAATGAAGTTTCAAATCGGATGTCGCAATTTCCACATTCAACCTCTGATTCATGCTTGGATCAAACAATTGTTAGTGATCTTATTAAAATGCTTGCCTCAACTAATTGCCTGGTTGGCTTATTTCGCCATGCATCACAAAAACTCTCTGAACCTGACAATCCTGGATATAAACTGCAATTATTGTGTCAAAGAACAAATGACAGCACAAAATATAGGAATCCAACTTCAGATGACATTGGTGGCTTAATTGTTGGTGATATTGGTGCTTATCAATCAGAACGAGATATAATTATTGAAAGTTTCTCAAACACTTTACAGAGAATCTCTAAGCTTCATCCAAAGTTTATGGCCTTACAATATCCTCTTCTATTTCCATTTGGTGAAGACGGTTATCGCACCAATATTAGCTTTGTAGATAATCACAGTAATGTTTCTGGAAAGCGTCAAAGAGTCCCTATGCGAGGCTTTTATGCTTATGTTATTCAAGAAAGGGAATATGGCGAAGACACTCTCATAAAAGGTGGTCGCTTATACCAACAATTTTTAGTTGATGCTTTTGCAAACATTGAAGAAGATAGGCTTGATTACATCAGAATGAACCAAAATGATCTTCGATCTGATTTGTATCAAAATATCAGTGAAGCTGTGCTTAAAGGAGATGTTGAAGGGTCAGCAACTGGAAAAATTATTCTTCCATCTTCTTTCACTGGTGGCCCACGATATATGATTAATAATTACCAAGATACCATGGCAATTTGCAGAGCTTATGGAAATCCTGATCTTTTCATAACATTCACCTGCAACACAAAATGGCCTGAAATCGAGAGAGAACTTGATAAAAGCAGAGCTTACAAACCTGAAGACAAACCGGATATTATTACACGAGTTTTAGAACAAAGCTTCTTGATATGTTAAAGTTCATCAAATCTGGTGCCCCTTTTGGCAAAACAATTGCTGGTAATATAACCATCACAATTTTTTCTTACATACTGCCATTTGTTTGACAAAACTAATTCTATTTAACACTTTTGTAGATGTCCATTCAATAGAGTTCCAAAAAAGAGGCCTTCCACATACACATATCTTGGTTTGGCTTGCCTCGAAATTCAAATTCAGAACTTCTGTTGATATTGACTCAATTGTCTCAACTGAGATACCAGATAAAAACATTGATCCTTTATGTCATGATATTGTCTCCAAATTCATGATTCATGGTCCATGTGGTGTTGCAAAACCAAGCGCACAATGCATGTCGGGACATGTTTGTACAAAGTCATTTCCAAAGAAATTCAGAAGCTCAACTACTTTAGATGAAAATGGATTTGTCTATTACAGAAGGAGAGAATTCCGTGATAATTTTGTGCTAAAAAATAGAATTATGTTGTTCAATGACTATGTTGTCCCATACAACAAAGAACTTTTGATGCGTTATAATGCCCATATCAATGTTGAGATATGCTGTTAGTCAATGCTCATCAAGTATTTATTCAAATATGTCAATAAAAGCCCCGACAGGTGTCGAGCCGTAATACAACATGACAGAAATGACGAGATTCAAGCATATCTTAATTGTCGATTTATCTGTCCTTATGAAGCTGTTTGGCGTATCTTTCAATTCCCAATTCATTCAAGATATCCTCCAGTTGAAAGGCTTCCAATTCATTTGCCTTTTCAGCAAAATATTGTTTTCTCAGGCAGCGAATCTCTTCAATCTGTTCTTAGAAGGCCAGGTATCAGGAAAACAATGCTTATAGAATGGTTTGAATGCAACAAACAATTTCCTGATGCAAGAGAGCTGTATTATTCCGAATTTCCAAACAAATTTGTTTGGGATTCAAGACAAAAACAGTGGACTATGAGGTCTAAAGGGCACAGCCTTGGACGTATACCATATGTGCACCCTGCTGCCAGAGAACTTTATTTCTTGAGGCTGCTTTTAAACCATATTAAAGGATCAACTAGCTTTGCAGATTTAAGGAATGTCCATGGGGTTCTTCATCCAACATTTCAGCTTGCCTACAAAACACATGGACTTTTAGGAGATGATAAAGAATGGTCTGAAGCTTTCTGTGAGGCAATAGCAACTGCATCATCACCGCAACTTAGATAGCTTTTCATTGGTATTATATTATTCTATCAAGTTGCTGACCCTTTGATCCTTTTCAACCAGTTTTGACACTCAATGCATGATGACATCCTTTACAAGTTAAAAGCATGTTTTAGAATGCCAAACCTGATTCTGCCTAATGATCAACTAAAAAATTGTGTTATATGAGCTTGAGCAACTTTTCAATGCTTCTACAACAACGCTTCAAGATCATAGCTTGCCCATGCCTAATGGCCAACTCCTTAAAGAAATTACAAACAAACTTCTAAGAGAAGAGCTTGATTATGATTTATCTGAACTTAGAAGTCAGCATTCCTTGAATTTTGCTTCTCTCAATCATGGACAGAGAGTTATATATGATTCAATTATTGCAGCCATCTTTGCTAAAAAACAAGCTCTGGTCTTTGTCCATGGTCATGGAGGAGCTGGTAAGACTTTTTTATGGCACACCATCATAAATCGTGTAAGATCTGAGTCTCTAATTGTCCTTACAGTAGCATCATCTGGTATTGCATCTCTTCTCCTTCCAAATGGTCGCACTTCCCATTCAAGATTCAAAATACCATTTTCTATTGATGAATCATACACATGTGCCATTAAAAAAAACACACATCTTTCCAACCTTCTTCAAAAAACTACTCTTATAGTTTGGGATGAGGCACCAATGGTTAACAAATGTTGTTTAGAAGCTCTTGATCGTTCAATGCGTGATGTTCTTTCAGAAGGGACTAACTACAACAAAGATCTCCCTTTCGGTGGAAAAACCATTTTACTTGGTGGTGATTTTCGACAAATATTGCCAGTTATTCCTGGTGGAACCAAAGAGCAAATAATCAATGCTTCTTTAACCAGCTCAATTTTGTGGCTGAAATTTACTGTTTTGACTCTTACAGAAAACATGCGTCTCTCAACAGATGGTCTATCCTTAGAAGAAAAGGCTGAAATTAAAGACTTCTCTGAATGGATTCTAAGTGTTGGTAATGGTGAAATTTCTGATTTGACTTCTCTCGGTGAAGCTGATGAATCTTTTGTCACTATTCCTTTTCATCTTCTCCTTCAAGCTTCATGTGATCCAATTCCAACAATTGTCTAAACAATTTATCCAAATATTTGTAATGTTCAGGTTGACCCTGGCTATTATAGAGAAAGAGCTATAGTGACAACAAAAAATACAACAGTTGATGAGATCAATGATTTTGTTCTTCGCATCACACCTGGAACAAAACGTGTATATCTTAACGTTGATTTTGTTTCAACGTCGTCAACAGAGACTGACGATGCAAGCTCCTTATATCCCATAGAATACATCAATCAATTGGAATTCAATGGGGTCCCATCTCATGAACTTGCTCTCAAAGTTGGGACACCAGTGATGTTGCTTAGAAATATTGGCCCATCTATTGGTTTATGCAATGGGACTAGGCTTATCATCACACAACTTTCATCAAAAGTCATCCAAGCACAAATAATAACTGGATCTAACATTGGCAATCAAGTCTTCATACCAAGAATCATCTTTCCAATCAATGAAATTAGATGTCCTTTTACAATTAAAAGGCGTCAATTTCCTTTGAAGCCATGTTATTGTTAGATGCTGGGTAATTTGGTAGAGTTTTTGGTAGATTTGTGCTTGTTGAGTGCTGGTTAATTTGATAGAGTTTTGATAGAATGATGTTCTGGCAATTGAAGGAGCCAGGGCCTCCACTTGAATTAATATTCAATTTTCGGAAATTTACTTGTTGTCTATTAATTGGAAATGCTGAGCCTAAATAGGCTGGAAATACAAGTTAAATAACTACCCACTACTTAATTAACTCCCCACATCAGATAACCCCCCATTACAATAACTGAAATACATAAATTAAATAACAGTCCTTATACTAAGTTGAATTGCATCCCGGTCCCTAATGTAAATAATAATTAACTTTTGCCCCCACTATATAAACACACAACAAACCCTAATTTCTCTTAAGACAACCTTCATCTGCGTTCATCTCTTCTTAGCTGCCTCTTCATCTCTCTTCAGCTGTGGCGTGTAACAAAGCCATCCCCTTCAGAACAGCTCGTCCACGAGCTGTGGTTGTGATCGTCGCAGCTTGTCGGCGTCTTCCCCTCTCCGTTCGTCAGCTGATTCAAACTCCAGCCCGTCTGTGGGTGCGATCGTCGCAGCTTGCCGGCGTCTTCCTCTCTCCGTTCTTCATCTGGTTCAAACTCCAGCCCTTCCAATAGGTACAATCTTGGCCTGTTACACTTGTGACCTGCATGAAATTTCTCATCACAGAAATAACACAGCCCCTTTTCTCTTCTCTCTTGCATTTGGTCCGAGCTTATTCTTCTAACTGGGTATGGGTGTCTTCTTTGGAATGTAGGTTCGGTTCTTTGGGGTGCTGGCAGCCTAAGGGTTGGTTGTGGTTGTGGGTCTGGTGGTCTGATGAAAGAGGTTGGTGTGGGTGTTTTTGGTGGTATTTCGGATGTAGAATTGAAAAGGGTAATTGATGTTTGGTTGCTTCTATAGGAATTTTGTTTTCCATTGACTTCTTCCTCCTGCAGGCGTGCCAGTCCAAATGCTGCTGCAAGTGTAGAAGGTTTGAACATGGTTACCGTGATGCGCAGTTCATCTTTCAAGCCACTTAAAAAGGTGCTGATGCGGAAATCTTCTCCTAAGCCACTGATCTTGTTAGACAAGACCTCAAATTCTGTCTGGTAATCTTCTACGCTCCCTCTTTGTCGTAATTTGGTGAATGCACCTACTGGATCTTCATAACATGAGGGCCCAAATCTGATGCGGATAGCCTCCACAAATTCCTCCCATGTTGATGTAGGACTTGAGTCTCTTAGCCACTGATACCAAGTGAGTGCCTTACCCCCCATGTGGAAAGAGGAAATCTCTATTTTGTGGTCATCTGGTGTCTTGAAATAATTAAAGAACTGCTGTGCTTTTAGTATCCATTCGCTGGGATCACCCCCATCGAAGTGTGGAAAATCCAGCCGTAGTGAGCGAGCTTGAATTCCCCCGTGACCGTCAAACAAGGGATTATCATGAACCCTCGTAGTTTGAGAAGAACCCTCTCCGGAATTTCTCCTGTTGGTAACCTGGAGTAGGCTGTCAAAGTTAGATGCCATGCTGTTGAGTTGCTGTAATACCTTTTCCATGAGTTTCTCTTGTTTGGATTGTTGTTCTGTCAATCCCTTAGTTACTTCTTGTAATTGCTTCACTGTTTCAGCAAGTTGGGATATTCTGGTGCCTTCTGTCATGGTCGCTGGAAGGATAGCTCTGATACCACTTGTTAGATGCTGGGTAATTTGGTAGAGTTTTTGGTAGATTTGTGCTTGTTGAGTGCTGGTTAATTTGATAGAGTTTTGATAGAATGATGTTCTGGCAATTGAAGGAGCCAGGGCCTCCACTTGAATTAATATTCAATTTTCGGAAATTTACTTGTTGTCTATTAATTGGAAATGCTGAGCCTAAATAGGCTGGAAATACAAGTTAAATAACTACCCACTACTTAATTAACTCCCCACATAAGATAACCCCCCATTACAATAACTGAAATACATAAATTAAATAACAGTCCTTATACTAAGTTGAATTGCATCCCGGTCCCTAATGTAAATAATAATTAACTTTTGCCCCCACTATATAAACACACAACAAACCCTAATTTCTCTTAAGACAACCTTCATCTGCGTTCATCTCTTCTTAGCTGCCTCTTCATCTCTCTTCAGCTGTGGCGTGTAACAGTTATGCTATGACAATAAATAAAAGTCAAGGACAATCTTTAAAAATTGTCGGTGTTTTTCTTCAAGACCAAGTTTTCACCCACGGTCAGCTTTACGTCGCTCTCTCAAGAGTCACTTCTAAAAAAAGGTTTAAAGATTATTTCATGTGACAATGAAGGGCGTCCTTCTACTTATGCAAAAAATATTGTCTACAAGGACATTATAAGCGCTCTTCCCAAAGGTCCTTCTTCTTTTTTCAATCTTTAACAAAGTAAATTTTTCCTCATTATTAACTCATCAATATTTTGTACATGACAACCATTACACTTTACTTCTTCAAATATTTTGTTATTCATTCTATCTTAAAAAGAAAACATTGTTTCACCATTAATATTTTGCTTATCATCAATGTTAACCATTAGTTGCAACAATGCTTCATCTATTTACTTTATATTTAAACTATTCATCAACATTATTATTTTTTTAGCTAGGTTTTCATCATGCTTATATATGCTTTTAACATTTTATGTTTGTTTATCCATTATGCGTTAAATTGGTTTCCTCATTTAGCATTATTGATTCTTATATTCTTTTGTTTCTATCTTTGCTCTCAGAGTGATGGCGATGTCGATTGAAAGCATAAAAAAATACAACTTCTACCAATCATTACGTGGAAGAGTATGCCGTGTTTGGATCCCAACGCTCAATGGTCAAAATAGCAGTTTTAATTGCCTTTTTGTTGATACGACAGTAAGCTAACATTTCACACACTTCTTCTATCATCTTTTTCTCCTTATGTATTACATTTTGTTATAACATACCATACCCTATTGTAAAATATCCATGGCAAATCCAATTGCAAAGACCAATTTTTAGTCCTAATCATCAAATGTTTATAATACAAAAAATTATGTGCACAATTTTAAACCCAGTATAATGCTTTCATCCAAATGTACATTATAAATAATTACATTGAATGCTATAAATTATTTATTTTCTGAAAACACTTGCCTTTTTATTTTTGTTCTACTACTATAAAAAAAAACCACAAATTCAATCTTGCACATATTTTATTAAAAATAATAACATATTTTTTCCATTATTACAATCCATTTACTATAATTACATCTTATATTTTGTTTAACAAAAAAAAAATATTAGCTTGAAAAACACATGTCCTTCAAATATTTCTATTTCCTTTCAAAAACCTACGTAAGTAGCACAAAAACGACTATAATAGTTTAAAAAATCATTCTATAATCCATATATCCTACCTCAACTAAAAAAAATTAACATTCAAAAACACTACTTTAACATTTTAAAACTACAGGAACAACTTCGACAATCTTTTGTATAATTTATAGCCTAATTACTTATGCACAATCTCTTCAATTTCTATTCCAATAGTTTACATTTTCATGAAACAGGGTAACGCAATTCAAGCATCTGCTAAAGGCAAAAACATAGAACCATTTGCTGCTTCAATTATTGAAGGTGATTATTATCAAGTCTATGGATTCTACACCTTCGAGAACAGATATACAAATTCTGTTGTTTCCCATGAAGCAATCATTGATCTTAAGTCTGACACCAAGGTTGCAAAAATTGATCCAATGACCTCCCGAATATCATGCCATTACTTTAACTTCATCGACTTTGCACATCTGTTCACTACAGGAAGACAATCAGGAGTGCTCACAGGTTTCATCACAAACTAGCATTCTTCATGTTTTTTTATTGTTTTGTTGCATTTCTTTTCACCACTAACCTTTTTCCAATACATTAGATGTCCTTGGTCGATTAAAAGGCGTTCAGCCGCTTGAACAAATTATGGTTCGAGGTCAAGATCTGACAGACAAAAGAGAGTTTATCATTGAAAATATAAGGTTTACTATCTTAATCCCATACATTTATCAGCTTAATACATTTTTTTAAAAAACTCTAACTTTCATGCAGGGGCGAAGAGCTCAAGGTTACTCTTTGGGGTGATGTTGCAAAAAGGTTTAATGACGCTGATCTAGCTAATCAATCAAGCCCACTTATAATTGTCTTTGCTGCCTTTCGATTACTGAGTTCAAAGGTTTTTCTCATCAACCATTTCGCTTTAATTTCTCATCATTCAATCATTCATTAATCTTAATAGCTCTATACATTTTTTGCCTTATTAAACTGAAAATCAACTAATCCCAGTATATATACTCTTTTTTTAACTCACAGGAAAACCAAATCTCGCAAGCACTGTTGCTTCCTTATGGTATTTCAACCCGGAAATCAAAGAAATCCTTCCCTATAAACATTAGTGAGCGTTCTATTTCTATATTTATCTTCATAAAATAATACTTCATTAACCTATTTATAACAAATATTTTCAATGTTAAGCTATAAGGATATTCCCGTTGAGGTTCATCAACTCCCTTGTACAACAACTGCTCAAACCATTGATCAACAGCTAAAAGAAAATAGAAGGACAATCAAAGAAATCCTTTGCATGGATCCATACGAATACAAAGTATGCCAACAATGATCTACCCTTTTCTCCTCACACATTAGCCTTAATTTGTTTTCCTGTCAACTATTCAGTAATATATATGTGTTTATTTATTATTCAAAAAATTGCAGAGCCAAAGATTTAAATGTAAAGCCTCAATAGCTGACTATGATCTTCATCGAGGCTGGTGGTATCATAGCTGCCCGTTGTGCACAAAATCAGTAGCTGACAAAGGCGCAGGTTTTAAATGCATTGAACACAATGAGGTCACGCCAATTCCATGGTAAACAAAATTTTTACATTACTTTTCACTTCCACAACTAGATTATACATGTTTTTCACATCCTTTATATTGCGTCTCATATTTGATTATCTCATCTCTAACATTTTCACAGGTTTAGAGTTGATTGTATTGTCACTGACGACACCAATGTCACAACATTTCTTATGGTCGGAAAAACTGCTGAAAACTTCTTTGGCTCCTCTGCCCATAGTTATGTCTATGATAAAGGGTTCATTGATTCCATTCCAACTCCTATGATAGACAAATTACAAAAACCCAAAATTTTTCAGCTACGATTCAGAACTTTTCGCTCAATGATGAATCGTTGTGATATCATCGTTGCCAATGTTTTTGATGACATAACAGAAGTTGAATCTCCACAACATGTTGAACCAGAGCTTCATGATTCAAATGTTCCTTTGATGGAACAAGCTTCTGCATCTTCCTCTTCAAAAGACCCTGTGACCCTAACACCTATTCCACCATCTAGAGCTGACATCACTACTCCTTCACCATCACATGCTAAAAAACATCTGCTGTTTGAAGATGACACACCTGTACAAAGGTCACATGTTTCCCTCTCTCATCAAAACTTTTGCCTTTAAGCTGCAATCATATCATTTATATATTTTTACTTTGTCAATACCAAATACACAATCTATTTTTTTTTCCTGTGTCACAGCTTGGCAACAACTACTACAGCTGAACCTCTAGATGTTATCCCATTAGTCGATCCCAGTGCATCAACAATGCCTGAAGAAGATGATCAAGCAAAAAAACGTCACTGCCCGTCAAAATCACTTGATGATTAGGTTAGTTTTAACTTGCTCATCACTTAAGCCATTTTACAAACTATATCTTTATCTACATTGCATTTTCATCTCACACACCAAAATTCCCGTGCAAATGATGCGCAAATAGCTGTTTGCACAATTAACCTGTTAGAATCCCATGTTTATGGAACCTGAACGTTTTACATATGTATTTTCTTGCCTCCTCTGTTTGTTTATCACCGTGGTTCCTGATCTCTATCCCTTTCTTAATTAATCCCATCTCCACCTTTCATTTATTCTCTGCTCAAATGAAATACCTTTCGTTATTTAGTTAAGACAGGGGTATTATGACGTGGTGAAAAAAATTCTTTAATGCCAAGGTTTTTGTTACATTTGAAACTAATAGACAAAAGAACACCCAGCAAAAAAGATAGGATCTGACTATTGCATGTTATTTCCCTTTTAAAAATAAAATCAGTCAAATTTAAGTCCCTGTTAATTAGTTCTAGGCAGAGTAATTGAGATTATCGCTGGTAACAATAGCCATAGTGTGCAAAAACGTAGCCCATTTGTATCGCCTCTTTCCCCTTTATTTCCTCAAAAAAACGATAGACTGTAAATTATACAAACCAACACGCCAATGGTTTTTATTACATTTGAAGCTAATAAACAAAAGAACACCCAACAAAACAAATAGCATTTGACTATTGCATGTTATTTCCTTTTTAAAAAAAAATCTGTCAAATTTGAGTCCTTATTAATTAGTTCTGGGCAGAACAATTGAGATTACCACTGCTAACAATAGCCATAGTGTGCAAAAACGTAATCCATTTCTATCGCCTCTTTCCCCTTTATTTCCTCAAAAAAACCATAGACTGTAAATTATGCAAACCAACATTAAACTTTCTGCATAAACAATATCAAAACAAAATACTTATAATTCTAATATCAATTTTTATACCAGTACAACAACACACTAACTGTTATTGCCCACACACTGCACCATTTGCTCATCCAGAGCCCACATACTGTTAGACAAAACAGAGGTTAATATGTTTAATTAGCTTAACTTTTAAACTTTTGGGCAACGAGACAATTAGAGGTATTATCATTTATAGATTTGCTATTTCAAGACACCACACACTATAGTCTCATATTTTTAACAGTTGAAAAAAAAATTCACCAAATGTTTCCCAAAACTTAGCCTTAAACTTCCAAGCTCTGTATTTTCCAACTTAACCAATCTCTTCGGCAATGTTTTCCCACAAACATACACCAGCGTTAACTACAAAAGGTTTAAAGCAAACATAAAAAAAGGGGAACATGCAAAAAATGCCAATCTTAGCAAAACTCAAGTTAGCTCATACGCTCTGTAACTGAGAAAAAAAATAAAGGTTCATACGCTAATAAAATTCATATAATGTAAGGCAAAATATTCTATACAAGAAACAAATATCAATATAGCTGGCTCATAAATCATGTATAATTTGTTGCTTTGTAATACATTGGATAAAGAAGTGTTATTGAAGTTTCAAATCTACAAAGAACAAACTAACCAATCAACAACATAAATGTCAATTAAGAAAAACACAGTTGAAGATTCATAGGTAATTAAACTACGCTTCATAGATTATTTTTCTAATGATAAACATTTCAATCAATCTCTATACGGTTTTCATTTGCAGGATCTCCTGAGAAACATCGTTTCAGCTAATTTTGCATCCCTCCTTGCACTATTTCCAGGTCACTATCCTCTCTTGAAAAACAATAGTGCTTTTTGGCATTGTAATAGCATCCTTTTGTTATGGTGACATCGTATGTTAATTTTATTATGCTTTCAACTCCTAAACTACTTGGCTCATCTATTAAATGTTTTGGATGTCAAATATGGACAATGTAATAGATCGACCAGTTTAATAATATAATAGTTTCATCACATAATATCTATACACTTTAAAAATTATTGTTCTTTTGCACAAAATTGATTAATAATTGGATTTCATGCAGTTCAATTTAAGTATCAATACATTGATTTTGGATTACTGTTATTTCAAAATGAAGTTTTCTGTTACTGATAGGTGAGTGTTATGAAGTTTTCAACTGGTTGCTGCCGATTTTTGAAATAAACTGTTTAGAGCATAATTAATATGGTTATGCTTTTAAAATAGCTTTGTCAACCCCAGCAAACACCTTGCATATTATTCTCCAGGTTGCTTATGAATGTTTTTAATTGTTAACTTCCAAATTGCGGCCCTACATGTTTTCAATAATCATTTACATTAGTTAAAACTGTTTTTATGTTTTTCGGTTAAGGCAAAATATAGCTACTACAGCAACACTGCAGACAATGCTCATATAGTGAAAACTAGATATCTTTTGTTGAGACAGAATGGTTTAGAAATTGTCTTCACTGGTGGATTATTTACCTATTTATTTGCTGTCACTAACTGTCTTAATTACATGCATTAATACAAACAATAATCAAAGATTTGCGCTTCATTATTGCCCCCCATTTCTCATTATATGGTATCATTTACTGTCATATGTTTGCCTGCTCACCAAGAATCAAGGTCATAGATATGGACAACATATTCTGCACTCTGTCGTCATTTATATAAAGTTCATGGTCTGATAGATGCAAGTTTAGCAAACAAAATGCTAAAATTCGAGTCTAATAAGAGCTAAAAATAAGAAAACTATGATGTAGCCGAAAGCTCCCCCCCCCCCCCCCCCCCGCTGTTACATTATCTTGCATTATTTTGATTCCTTTGCCAGCACACACGTTGTTTCCAGTGTTTCTTCTTGAAGACAAAGGCGTTTTTCCTTTTATGCTGTACAAATGTTTAGTGCTTGGTTGAATTTTGATTGCCAAAATAAGTCTTTAACTTGAAACTATTTTAGTGTTTTAATATATAACTATTGTTGCTTTATTTCCACAATAAAATTCAAATGCTTCTTTCTTCCCAGAGTTATTTCATTTCCATACACATTCATATCATTCATTTTCAATGCTCACTAAATTAACAGAAATTGGCTTCATAGGAGCTGCAAATGTATAAATAAGAAGATTATCATCTAGCCGAACCCCCCCCCCCCCAACTTTTAGATTATGTTCCATTATTTTTATTCTTTTGCCAGCACAAACGTTTTTTCCAGTTTTTATCAGTCTACATTAGCTAAAAATCTACAAATAAGAAGGCTATCATGCAGAAGATATTATAGCGTTTTTCCTTCTGTCCTATAAAAATGTCAGATGCTTGCTTAAATTTTTAGTGCCAAAATAAGTGTTCAACTTCAAACTATTTTTGTGTTTTAATATATAAATGTTGTTGCTTCATTCCCAAAATAAAATTCACATATTGCTTTCTTCCCAAAATTATTTCATTTCCATATGCATTCATATCATTCAATTCCAATGCTCTGTATATTAACAAACGTTGGATTCCCGGAAAATCATTTCATTTTATTGTTTTCTTTTCTTTTTATTGGATTTGGGTTTATTTTCGGGAAAGTTGGTGTTTGAATTGAGAAGATGCGAACATCAAGATTCTAAGATGGGATTACTAGGGGATTCAGCTAATTGTGAGTCGTTTTTGTGATTCGGGAGGATATGTATGACATGGGTTTCTGTCAAATTTTGTGAGGTTGGTACGAATTTCCCAGGGGAACTAGTGTTTAGATTGGGATTCTGGAAAGGTTGGGTTTTTGAGTTAAGGTTGTTGGGGAGTTAAGATTTTGAAAAGAAGGTTTTGGGACTTTTCATTGAGCGGAGAGTAAAGTTAGGGATTAAAGAACAAATCGGTAAATTGCACTTAGTTGTATAATAACAGTATTAAGTACACAGATAAATCTCTGATCAGAAAAAAAAACTGCTGCTTTACAATTTCCTTCACTCAAATTGCTATTTTTTCCTCTCTCTTTCTCTGGTGAACACTTCGGTCAATGCTACAGCAGTTATAAGAAAACATAGATAAACTTATCATTATAAAGACAAATAGACGTTGGATTGGGCATAGCTGCACTTAATGCTGTCATTTTAAGGAGAAAACTACAACGTGTATATATGTATATCAAATATGTAGGGAATTTAGACCTAAGCTGGGCAGGGAAAACCATGGCACTAATCGATTTATAAATTTGAAATGTCAGGGCTTGCGATGCTGGGTGTAGATATAGTCTAACTGAGGCTCTGCAATTATCCTTCTCTTGAGACATTCATCGTCTCCACTCTGACACAACTCTAACCCCATTAGCTGCTGAAAACATGTAACAAAAACAAGAAAAAAAATTATATGCACCGTAGAACTACTAAGAAATATTGCTGCTTTATTCCCACAATAGAGTTGACAATGTTGCTTTGTTCCCAAAATCATTTTCTTCCCGTACATGTTCATATGATTCCATTTCAATGCTCTGTAAATTAAGAAACATTGGTTTCCCCAAATATAGTACATTTTCCCTGGAAAAAATAATTGAGGATCATTCATTCATTCAAATTACTTCACTAAACACACAATCTTCAAAGTATGAAAACATATTCACTGTCTGCAACAATTAGCTGATGCAACTTAATCCAGCAAACAACGAATAAAACGGAAGAGTTTAGGTTCAGATATGGCTATGAAATGTCTGTCAATGCATTATCCAGATGGTATGTTTGTGTTTGTCATGATCTAATACCTGTACGTTGGAACATTCAGTTCAGCTATTTGATTATATTTAAGTTTTTCAATATGTGGGATGAATCATTTTCTTTATTACTAGCAAGTTTTGGTTTCATCTTAATTTTTCCTACCCATAAGTTCATTTTGTGCTTTTAACTAACGATATCTTCTCTAACCATGTTTGTTTTTCATCATTCTAATATTGAATTTTAACTTATTTATCAATAGTCACATGGATTATTTTTAACAGAGCATTGAAATATAGTCATTGTCTGCACATTCTATTGACATCTCAACTACATACATGTCACTCAACAGCCATGTAGGTGCCTTTCAAATATCATAGATACAAATTTTCATTTCACTGCAAATCTACAATGATTTATTTGTTCGTCTATCTGAGGCTCCCTTTTCTGATACTTTTAAATTCAGCAACAACAAATTTTACACAGCCAACTTCTTCCTTCATTTCATTTGATTCCAAATTATCTTCCATGATTTCAAACAGCATAATTTGATTCTCTACAATAATATTATTTCTGAAAATAAAGTTTACATGTTGCTTTGTTCCTATAATTATTTTGTTTTCATACACATTCATATCCTTCCATTTCAATACTGTGTGAATTAACAGAATTTCGTTTCCTAAAAGATAACATTTGTTCACGTCAGCATAAATGTGCAAGTTCTACTTTAGTTCCTTTGCATGGCCATCTTTAAATTAGTTCATTTGAAGCAATCCTCTACAAGATATAATGTCTTCTGTCAAATTCAGGCTGATTAATCACTGAAATTGGTTCACTAAACAAACAATCATGTTGACGAGAAATATGCAATGATTCATTGGTTCATTTATCTGAGGCTCTCTTCTGTGATCATTTTACATTCAGCATTTACAAAAATCACACACCCAGCTTTTTCATTCATTGCATTTGATTACAGATCATCTTCCCTAATTTAGTCAACACGATCTAATTCTCTATAATAAGAATTATTACACAGCCACCCAACCCTCACATCACATCATTAAAAAAATAGCTTATCACAGCCTCTGCTTAATCACAAAAAGAAAAATTCTGATCCAGTTTCATGGCTTTAATTAAATTTCAATATTTTCTCTCATAGCTGATGAACACAGCTTCTGCCAAATCCACTTTCTCCATACAATAAATTTAAAACGCAATCACTAATAGTGGCATCAAATAGAAGAAAAACGGTGATCCTGAGAAAACGAGCCCAGGAAAAAAGAAGCCATAAAAGAGGAGAGCCTATGACGCCAAGGTCCACAGTCTTCGTCATCGTCTTCGCAATCTGAAATAAATTGCTTAGCTAATACATTGGCATAATTTTCTTCTCCGAAAAATGCCACACTTCATTATCATCAATCATTTTTTTTGCCATTATACTAATCATCTGAGCCGAAAATAACACACCTCTTTACCATCAATGAAATCACTCTTCGCGACCAACGGCTCAATTTTATCACCAATCCACCCACCGTTCACTAATTTTTTTTAATTTCTGCTACCACGCCATTATTCTCCCACTCTTTCCTCATCAGTCCCTGCTGTCATGAACTGACACAAAAAAATTAGATTGCCAAACAACCTTTTCCAAGCCACAATATCACTACTTCTAACAAAACAGAGCTCTATGCTCTGCTCCATAGTCAAACAAACACACAGCCAATACAATACCAAATACCAAAGATTCTATAATATTACAACTTCTCTTCCTCAATCAGCAAAACAGCCCAAGTCATTATCCAGTCAACAAAAAAAAAATATAAGATACACGGCATAACAAGTGTGAAATCAAATTTAAAATTTCCCACAATCAAACTTTGGTTCATCGATAAATAATTGAAGACAAATTAAACTACACTCCACCATCAATCCATTTCCAAATAAAAACATAACTCATTTTCAATAACAATTAACCAATTAAAACACATTCACCCAATGATCAGTCAACTACAAAAAAATATTACGTGCCGAACAATCAATTAATTCACTATAAAAAAAAGTGTTGTAACCAGTCAACGCAACTGAATGAACAAAAATTAAATGATAAGCCAAACAATTATGAAACAACCAACCACCAACAAATTCCCAATTGACTACAACAAAGAAAATACATCTCTAATTAATTTTATCTATTATATTTTTCCCAGCACCTGGTCATATAATTGTCAAACCAATTAAAACACACCAACTAATCGATGCATTGCAGTTTTGCAATCTATCAATTACATAAATCGACATACAATTAAAACACAAACTGCAATTAAATTATTCTCCTACCCGGTTAAATAATGATAACAATCAACCAAATCAATGCAAACAAGAAATAATCTATCTTTGATAAATTTGAGCGACTACAACATTAGTATCAACCGATTAAATGCTTAATTATTCATAAAAAAACTCAACTATCAAGACTTTCAATTCAAAGAAATAAAAAGTCATCTTTCATTCATTTTATTAATTGCAAATTTACATCCACCAATTAAATAACCGTCGAAACAGTTATAATATACACAACAATTAATCAATTATAGTTTTTCAATATCCAAATTACAATTCACTCATCTTTCTATCTACCAGTTATTATCAAAGTGCTTAAACTTATAACAATAATCAACTAATTCAATACATAAAAAAAATATTACAACATAATTTAAAAAATACAATTTTCTATCAACCAACTAAAAAATTCTTTGTTTGCCACATAAATAATCAATTTGCTACATCAATTTGCCCAATCAAGTTGTCATTTTTGTTAAGAGTTTGAGCAGAGCAGCTAGGCTAAACAAATTAAAAAAGCCCAGCGCAACGTGCGGGCTACCCAACTCGTTTAAGCTAAACACACAATTAAGTTTGACATATATATTACCATGTCTTTGATTTTTTAACCATTATATTTTATACAAAAACAACATTTATAAAACAAGCTGGGTTATCACACGACAAGACAAACTAGCACCAATCCAAAAGTACTAAAATTAAGGAGCACAAGCATTCGTATTGACAATGATGATTAGTAGGATGGCGACAAAAGCAAACCGCGTCACTTTCCTATTCCAGTTACAGCATCAACCGGTTGTAAAGCTATGTACACCAATTTATAATTTTTCCTCCCCTTAGTATGAGAAAATTTTGATATAATACAAATTATAATGATACACATTACATAGTTTACTAACTAGAGAAACCAGAGAAGTAGTTGTCGTTAGTGTACCGAGACCTGATGGTGAAAGTAATGGGAGCTCGCAGGATATCTTCCTTGTGTTTTTGTTCTCTTTCTTCTTCTTCTTCTACTTTTGCATCTCTTCTTTTGTCTCGGGCACTGTTCATTTCTATTCTTTTCTTTTTTCTTGGTTTAGATGATGATATTTTATTGCTAAGTACCTTTGCCTTTCCTTTTCTTTTACTATTTTTTCTTTATGCTGTCCATTTATGTGTGAGTTAATTCTGGAGATACCCTTTGCCCTAGGATGGTTGCCAAGAGGTTAAGATGGAGAAGAAATGGAAAATGAAATTTGGGTTAAAAGTGTTTTTCTTTGTTTGGATCATAAATTCTAAGGATATCTGTTCATCTTTCTTTTCATGAGTCTAAAGAAGATTCAACATGGAACAAAAAGTTTTGGAGATTTGATTCCATAACCCTATTCATCAGATTGGAAAGTGTTCGCAAAAAAAACAGCCAAATATTTTTTCTGCAACTGAAAATGAAAAATGGAGTGTCAAGTCTCAATATAAACCTTAAATCAGAAACTTGGGAGAAAAAAAGTGTTTTTTTCTTTCCATTTTTAAATTGTGTTTAATTCAACATACATGTTGATCTATATCTCTTTAACTACATGCTGATTTATAAGCATTATTTTTCTATCCATGGTGGCTTCCTTTGACTTTGGGATAAATAGATACCAATAGTCAAATGAGGATTCTAATGGCATATACTGATCGAAGACCAATTCCTGGTGAGTAGAAAACAACTTGTAACTAAAGGGAAAAACTTTGTGCATTTTTTTTTCTCTTTTGGTTACAGAGAGTTGGAATTTTAATACTTAATGCCCTGCTTTCATTTTCCTTTTTGTGCATGAGAATGCAATGATACTTTCTTGTTTTTGTTCCAGTCAGTGTTTTACTTAGTTTTTTTTTATTGGTTTCAAGATCAATGGTTGTAAGGATTAGTTTATATGTCTCTGTTATGATCCTTAGGGGAAAATCCTAGCAGGGGAGAGGGCATCTACAGGTTTAGCACTGCTACGACACTTGAGGAACCAATCTGATGCAGGACACGAAGAACAATATGAAATAAACAATAAAAAGAAAGAAGCTTAGAGGGAAGAGGGAAGCTTTGAAAGAAAAGAAGAAGCTAAAGAAGAGAGAAAAGGAGATTGGAGATTTGCAAAGTCTGCATTTTTTATCAATATTCATCAAAAGTCCCTTCCAAAATGATATAAGAGCATATAAATAGTAAAACCCTAAAACATATAGTTATTGGGCTCGACCCATCAAATAAAAATGTTTACATCAATAATTCCAAATGAATAAAGGACTACGAGATGGGCCCAAATGGGCTTAGTCTTCTGATCAAAGCGTAACAGGCCGGGTCATCCTACGTCGTCTTCGACCATATACTCATGTAGTTTGCGGTGTGGGTCTAGTGTCCCCACCAACTCTCCCGGGGTTGGAGAAACTCGACCCCGTCGAGTGTAACGCTGGCCGACTCTGATAGCACTCCCAAAGATATGGATCAAGTTGCTGTAAAGTATCTCTAGTGATCTTAATCACTAGAAACCATTGAACTTCACCATTCCTGTTTAAAACAACTTGCTCATCCAGAATAACAATAATATTATTCCTTTGTGCTGATGTCAAGGTGAAAGGGATAAATATTTCAATAGGATCATTAAAAAGAGGATTAAGTGGCATCTCAAAAGGATCATTTGAAATAGGAAGTGATTTATGGTATGCAACTAGATCCTCAATATTAAATGTAGAGCTAATGCTAAAATCATGTGGTAAATCTAAAACATAAGCATTTGAACCAACCCGTTTTAGCACTTTGAAGGGCCCGGCACTACATGCCTGCAATTTTCGATTAGCTACAGAAGGAAATCGCTCTGGTCTAATCCGTATCATAACATAGTCTCCCATATTAAACTCATTATGTCGTTTATATAAATCAGCTCGAAGTTTATATTGCGTATTACTCGCTTGAATTTGTTTAGTGATCTCAGTACGCAAATCATGAATTTTCTGTGCAAAATACTTGGCTGACTCAGACACTTTAGCATGAATGGACATGGGGGGAAGATCTAAAGGTTTCCTAGGCTTGTAACCATGTATAACTTTAAAAGGAAACATGCCTATTGACCTATTGATAACTCGACTACCTACACACACCTTCTTATCAAATTTCCTTATTATGTTAAGCTCTTTTTGTTTCACTTTATGCTTCTTCAGATTATTATCATTAGATTTTGGGGGTAATCCAATAAGTTGGACTTTTTTACCTTGAAAAGAAAATGAACAAGAATTTGATCGCCCAAAGATTGTAACGTCCAAATCATATAACCAATGTCTACCCAAAATGACGTGCCCTACATCCATGGAAATGACATCACACCAAATTTCATCATGATAGTCTAAGATCTTTATAGGAAAAGCACATCTCTCTTTGACCGCTATAGATTCATTATTAACCCAAGACACACTATAGGGTTTAGGGTGTGGAACAGACTTTAAGCCTAAGCATGACACACTACCCGAGGAAATTGCATTAATGCAACTACCATTGTCTATGATGATCTTACACCCTTTATCTCCACATTTAATGTAAGTGAAAAAAATAGCAGTCCTTCTCCAATCCTCGGTTCCTCTAGGTTGTGTTAAAGCACATCTAACTATGTTTACCCTAGTTGTTTTGCTTTGTAGGGATATTGACCTAACACATCCTAGCAAGTTGGACTCATCCTCCTCATTATTTAGATCCTGAAAATCATCGGGATTGGGTTCATATATCTTATCATCACAATTATCTTTGGTACTCATATCCTCTTTTTCCTTGATGAACAAAGTCTTATTAGGGCAACTAGAGGAAACATGACCGAAACCCTGACACTTAAAACACTGAATTCTCGAGGTTATCTTAGGTGCTTCATGAAAAATACCCTTACCTTTGTCGTCTCTAGGTATCTGGGAAACCAAAGGATTGGGTTTACGAGGTGGGGCACCTAATATTGAGTTATTACCTTCCGGTTGAGATCTAGAAGGGATACTACGAGTGTCCTGACGTCTCGTCCATTGGCTTTTTGTGACCAATTCATAATTTTATACCAAAGTATAGGCTTCATCAAGGGTGGAAACACCTCTAAGCACAACCTCCCTTCTAAGGTCATCATTTAAGCCTTTTCGAAATCTACTCAGGGTCATTACTTCATCCTCCCTAACTGCACACCTCATTCTATACTCATCAAATTGTGCCACATATTCATTGGCAGACTTGCCTCAAGTTATTCCACTGATCCAAAAGATTTCCTCTATATGAACGAGGCAAGTACTTCTCTTCTAACTTAGCTTTCATTTCAACCCAATTAGTAATAGGGGGTTGACCTCTCCTAAACAAAGATTCCTCTACACTTTCCCAATAGAGTTGAGCAATTCCTCTAAGTTTCATCTTTGCAAATCTTACCCTCCTATTCTCAGATAGATTATACCAACCAAAGAATTGATCCATGTCACGGAGCCATCTATCAAAAATCCATGGGTCAAGTTGACCCTCAAAAGTTGGGGCTTCTACCTTGATATTTCTCATGACTTGCTCGTCAGGGTCATCGTAATCGCGATGACCTTGATTACGGTTGTATTGACGGTTCCTAGGATGAACTGGTCTTTGATGGTAATCATTGGAACGCTCACTATGGTTAGGGTC
Source organism: Salix purpurea (assembly GCA_027405865.1). Lineage (NCBI taxonomy): Eukaryota > Viridiplantae > Streptophyta > Magnoliopsida > Malpighiales > Salicaceae > Salix > Salix purpurea. The sequence continues at coordinate 880,424 of JAOWLH010000036.1, forward strand.
ATCAAAGTCATGGTGACCCTGGTGTGGGTTATGGTGGTGGTTTCTACGATGAATTGGTCTTCGAGGATTCCTAGGATTGTCATTAGAATGCTCACTCCCACTAGACTGTCTTACTCGCAAAGTTTCTATGGACTCCATCCTCCTCAGAAAGATTGTTAACTTGATTGGACATGTTGCCCACTTCTGTCCGCATGAGATGTAATTGTTCTTGAATATCTCTAAGAACATAATTAGAGTCCGGGTCCATGGTAGCTATGACTTCTAGATTATGTACTAGACGACCACTACGTAAATGCATGCAAAACTAGACATATGACTGAGATCACAAATAATTCTTGCAAGTAAAAACGCAAAATAAAATTATAGCTAATTTTATTATTATTATTATTGTTTTCTTGGAGACTAAGTAATAACATATTAAACCAGGAAAATTCGCAAGCACGCAATGTAAGTCCTCTAAATGCACACAAGTAATTCAAACACAATGTTTTAGTTTTACCACAAATTTAGCCAAGCTCCACAATTAATAAAAAGGATTAAGTACTCAAGGTCAATAAAGAAGCTCAGAATTAAGGTAATTAAACTTGTAAGGTGAATTTTGTAATTTATTTTGGGCAAGCACAAAAAGATAATATTAATGCTAAACCGTGATCAACAAGTGTAAAAATATACCAAGAACGATGGTATTCAATGGGTAAAAATTCTGACCAGGTGATGTGGCAGTGAATGATGACGTGGTGCTGACGTGACTGATGACTCAGTTGTTGATCGCTGACGTGGCTGCTGATAAGGCTGACATGGCGCTGACTCGCTTGCTGTTAGATGACGTGTCTGATGATGTGATATTGTGTAGGCTGACATGGCAGTTGCTTAAAATTCTGCTTCTTCCTGATGGCTGCTTCTGTTCTGCTTTCTGCCTTCTTCTTCCCTGACGCGATGGTGACTTCTGCTTGGGTCCGGCGGTGTGAGGGAAGGGGCTGTGGCATTGTTGTCTGTGGTGTCGCCGTCTGTGATGAACTTGTGGGTTGTGCTGTTGACGCTGCCGAAGGTGAAGGCGTCGTGGATGGTGGCGTTGTGGTGGCTGCTGCTGCTGCTGGATTGAGAACCAGTGGTGGACTAATGCGATGGTCTTTCGGTGTTGGGCTGCTGCTGATGGGGGATGAGGCGCCGCTGATGGGGGGCGCCGCTGCTGAACTGGAAAATTCGTGATGAACACGATGAACACTTTTTTTTTCAATCTGAACAGTACTTTTTTTTTTCTGAACAGTACTTTTTTTTTCATATCAGTATTTTTTTTTTATCTGAATAGTAGATGCTTTTTTTTTAGATCAAACTGGATCTAGGGTTCTGGATTGTTTAATTGTAAGAACAATTAAAAGCCTGGCTCTGATACCAAATCTGATGTGGAACACGAAGAACAATATGAAATAAACAATAAAAAGAAAGAAGCTTAGAGGGAAGAGGGAAGCTTTGAAAGAAAAGAAGAAGCTAAAGAAGAGAGAAAAGGAGATTGGAGATTTGCAAAGTCTGCATTTTTTATCAATATTCATCAAAAGTCCCTTCCAAAATGATATAAGAGCATATAAATAGTAAAACCCTAAAACATATAGTTATTGGGCTCGACCCATCAAATAAAAATGTTTACATCAATAATTCCAAATGAATAAAGGACTATGAGATGGGCCCAAATGGGCTTAGTCTTCTGATCAAAGCATAACAGGTCGGGTCATCCTACGTCGTCTTCGACCATATACTCATGTAGTTTGCGGTGTGGGTCTAGTGTCCCCACCACAATCACTCCACCAGTTCAAATTAGCTACACCTGAATTTTAATCAATGGGAAATTCGTTGATGCAACATCTGGTAGCTCTTGGTTCTTTAAACATTAGTGTGTTATTTTCCTTCAATTTTTATTTGCACTTCTTGAATTGCTCTTTTGAAAACTGGTCCCGATCCATTGAAGCATGCATTGATTCTTGCTGATTTTTTTTGGTTGTAGGCAAAACCATTTCGGCATACAATCCTCATATAGGAGAAGTGCTTGCTCACGTGGCTGAAGGTGATGTTGAAGATGTCAACAGTGCAGTAGTTGCTGCTCGTAAAGCATTTGATGAGGGACCGTGGCAAAAAATAAGTGCTTATGTAAGAATTTTACTTTGCCTCTTTGGTGAATTATAATGTCAATGTTGTTTTGTTTGTAACTAGTTGACTTACTTTTGGGAACTTTGGCAGGAAAGGTCACTGATAATGTTGCAGTTCACTGATTTGATTGATAAACATAGAGATGAGCTTACAACTTTAGAGTCATGGAATAGTGGGAAGCCTTATGAACAATCTGCTAAATCTGAGTTGCCAAGTTTCACATGTTTATTTCGGTATTATGCTGGTGAAATTTCAGGCAATTTTGACTTATTTTATTGTCTACATGGATTTCTGATTTCTATTTCTTTTAATTATCCAAGTTGGGCAAATAAAATCCATGGACTAACAATTCCTGCTAACAGTAATCACTATGTTCAAACATTGCATGAATTCATTAGTGTTGCTAGACAAATAATTCCATGGAACTTTCCTCTTATCATGCTTGCTTGGGAAGTTGGTCTTGCATTAGCGTGTGGCAATACAATTGCTCTAAAATCAACAGAACAAACACCTTTGACTGCTCTCCATGTAGCAAAGCTTTTCCAAGAGGTATGATTAGTGAAAAATGGTAATTTAAATAGAATTATCATGACATATGCTAACAACAAAGCTATGCAAACAATGAACTTAAGAGGTAACATAGAAGTTCATACAAACATCACCCGCTCAAGAAGTATCCAACTTAAATATGAAATGGTATAAGCATAAGGAAATAATTGCATTATTCAACAATCTTTACATATATCTTAAGCTTGCAGAAGAACAGTGCAATTTTCTTAAACTAAATAGCATGCTTGATTCTTTTTCTAATTCCTGTTACACAATAGTTTTAAGATGGTTGACGTGAAACATGTGAGATTTCTATACTTTACCATGGTGTTCACTTGAAACCTATGTTTTTTTTCTTTTATGGCAGGCTAGTCTTCCTCCAGGTGTTCTGAATGTTGTTTCTGGCTATGGTCCAAGTGATGGTGCAGCTCTTGCTAGCCACATGGATGTAGACAAGGTATTTTATGAGATTTTAGTATCTTGCCAACTTTCAAGAGAGATTGAATCTCTACTTCATGATAAATTATATTCCACACTCAAGCTGAATCAATTGAATATGAGCTTGTATTATAATGCAAATGTTTTAGCATTTTGTATAGCACGACTCAGAGAGTGAAATTTTGTCCCCATTTGTGTTCTTACTATTGTTTCAACTTTCATTCACAACTTTCACAGTAATAGCGACACATTGTCAATGTCTAGCACACATGAAGTTTTATGTGGGAATCATGACCTTCCTTGTGGCTGTTTTTAATTTCCTAGTCTAACTTTCTCTGATAGATGAACTGACAGCTCATGATCAATTACATCATAGAATCTGCTTAAGACCCTGCCTTCCTATACCGAAAGAATTTGGACGTGCACCTTCAAAACCTATATCTTTTCATACCCAACCACTTTCATTTCTTCGTCACTGTAAGAGATTGAATTTCATGTACTTCTGGTTGTTATCATTGTATTACCTAAACTCTAGTAGAATATGTCATGTAGCATGTTTGTGGAATAACAGTGATTGATACACCACATTGTTTGAAGCTTGCTTTCACTAGATCAACTAAAATTGGTAAAATTATACTTGAACTTGCTGCAAAAAGCAACCTTAAACCAGTTACGTTAGAGCTGGGAAGAAAATCACCTTTCATTGTTTGAGAGGATGTTGATGTTGATAAGGTTGTGGAGCTTGCCCACCATGCTTTGTTCTTTAATCAGGTTTGTCTAATGATTATGCAAGGAATGGACTTCAATTGTTGTATAAGCAGGGACAATATTGTTGTGCTGGTTCTCGTATGTACATACATGAACATGTGTACGATGAGTTCATAGAGAAAGCCAAGGCACATGCTCTAAGACGCATTGTTGTCGATCCCTTCAAGAAGGGTGTTGATCAAGGTCCTCAAGTATACCGTCTCTTCGTATAAGATTTGATGATTGAAAGAATTGAGCAATGACTACTATCTTACAGGAGTTTGAAATTTCTTCATTACTGTGTTTAAGGTCCAAATTAGTTACTACAATAAAAGGGTTAATGAGGAATGTGTTGTTGATTACATTAGAGCTAAGAGTTAGAAAAAATGAATTCATAATAAGATGATGAGAATGGTCTTTTTTTCTATGTACATGTGAAATTGCAAGCTGAAGCTTATAACTAAATATTCAATGGTAAAATACACACACTTGTATGAATATATGGAAGTTGTTATGGGATATTCTTCTATCAATTAATGGTTTTTATTTATACACAAATTATTGAGAGCCATTAAGTAATATTGTTCATGGACCTTGAGAAAATCTCAGATCGACTCCAAGCAATTTGAGAAGGTCCTCAAGTATATAAGATCTGGTGTTGAAAGCAATGTTACCCTTGAGTGTGGAGGTCAAAGATTTGGCTCCTAAGGCTACTTTATCCAGCCTACTGTTTTCTCAAATGTTCAGGTAATATTTACTCCACTTATATCATTATTTCTCCCATTAGATGTCTCAAAAAGGTTAATTCTAAATTTTTGCAATGCAATACCAGCCTTTTTTTTTATCAGGATGATATGTTGATAGCTCAAGATGAGATCTTTGGCCCTATGCAGTCCATCTTGAAGTTCAAGTGAGCTATAATGTTACAAACACGTGTTCATTGCTTTTATTTTTAGTTTTAATCGCATGACTTTTGCTTTCAAACTGGTCATACGAGCCATCTCGGAGATAGTCAAATTAGTTGAAGCCATGTTGAATTTAAATTCAGTAATGATCTTTATATTCTACGTTTAACGCATATCTTCTTCTGTATCAGGAATATTGATGAAGTAATATGAAGATCAAATAGCACTCACTACGGTCTTGCTGCTGGAATTTTCACCAAGAATGTGGACACTGACAACCAAAGTTGTCAATACCGCTTCGGTTGATACTTCATTTTTTTAATTGGTATGAAATATTTCGGCCATTCTGGCCAAAACAGAATGAAACCGACAACTATGCTGCTAACACCTAGTCACGAGCACTGAGGGTTGGAACTGTATGGGTTTATTGCTTCGATGTCTTTACATAGCAATTCCATTCGGTGGCTATAAAATAAGTGGAATTGGCAGGGAAAAGGGTATCTATAGCCTCAATAACAACTTGCAAGTGAAATCAGCTATCACTCCATTAAAGAATCTAACATGGTTGTGAGCTCGTCCAATCCTTCCAAGATGATTATGACTTTCCTTTCCTCTGCCAAATAAGTACATGGGATCATCTGAAATCATGGTCTAAAGTTAAGTTTTCTTAACAATAAAAGCTTCTTTTTACTCAATTACTCCAAAACGGTGTTGACAGCTAAGCTACACACTGGTTTGCACTCTACAAGCAGGAGATAGCTAAAGCTCTGTTATGACAGAGAAGAAGAAGAGAAGAACTGATGAACTGTCTTCACAGTAAGAAGAAGAAGAAGAAGAAGAAGAAGCTTGTAACTATGATAGTTGTAATCAATTATAGTCCTAGAAGAGAAGCTCAAATTAAACTTCTCTAGGTAGTTACAAGTTAGTTAGCATGTTGTTAATGCAGTTAAACACACACAAAACACATGTAAAATAGTCTGCCTATGATGTAGTATAAATAAGCATTCTATCAAGCAACTTGGAAGCAATTTTACAGAAAATAGAATACAGAAAATTCAATAAAGAATTGAATTACCTTTTCTCTGCAAATTCTCCTCTCCTCTTCCACAAGTTCTTCAATTAGCAATACCTAAAATAAGAACAACAAAGTTCTAGAATCAAAACACAAAATCTAACATGGTATCAGAGCTCCTAATCTGATTCTAGTAGGGGCGTGATCTGTGAACAACTTTCAAACAATTCAACAGTAAAATCATGGTTGGATCATCAAATTCTGGAGGAGACCTAAGAAACTCTGCAGTTCAATGGTGCAAATTATGATTTTTGGGTAGTAAAAATGGAGACCATACTTACAGCATATGATCTATGGGACATAGTTTAAGCCATAAATCAAGCTCAACCTACGGTAGAAGAATCTGCAAGAGAGGAAAGCAAAACTAAGAGTATTCCATGTCACGGGAATTGATATTTGAGTATGTATTAATTAGGAAATAAATTACAAATTGTAAATAGTAGTGTTTCAGTTGAACACTTGATCTTTGAGTCTTAACCCGAAAGTATAGGAAGGGCATGTAAATCTATTTACATTCTATTTAATGGAGAAGACACCCGATAGGGAGGACATTGAGTTCCTAAATATTGACATGGTATCAGAGCTTCTAACCTGTGACTCATCGTGTGTGTAAACATAATTTTTTTTCTGTCTTCTCTGGTTCTGGTGTGTTGTTTTTGCGGTGATAGCGTGGTTGTAGCGTCAGTTCTCTTCTGTTCTGGCGTGATTCTTGGTTGTGGCTGTGTGGGTTTTCTGGGTTTCTTGTTTCTGCTGGGTTCCTGTTTCTGGGGTGACTGGCCTCTTTTGTTGTGGCCATCGGAGACGTGGGTGTCGGTGTGCTCTTCTTACAAGCACATCGGCGTTCTCTGTGATAGCTGGAGGGTCTGTGGTGGTTGACAATCGGGGGCCATTGCCGGAGATGTTGTAGAAGATAGAGCTTCTGTTTTGTTGTTGAAGACGACAAATTTAATCTCCTCCGTTGCCACGTAAGCTTTCAGCCTGCCTCTTATTTATTTTTTTGGTTCTGCACCGATATTAAACATTGCATTTTGGGCTGGGCTGGCAGTGTAGAATTTAGTTAATTTGCACTAGGTTGTGAGCGTGTAATTGGGCCGTGTTGATTCTGCCGGAGTGGGTCTGGTTGCTGGGCTATTTAGTTTCGTTTGGGCTTGTTGTTTTTTAGGCCTTCATTCTGGGCCGGGACTGTTTGACAGAATTAAATTTTTTAGGTCTTCTTGGTCGGGCCTGTTTTGATTGATATTGCCTTCATATTTTGGATTATTTGGGCTGTTATTTTCCGAAAACTTGCATCATAGAAAATAATATTATTCATTTTACTGGAAAGAATTTTTCGACATGAGAATTCCAGTTTAAAAAGTTTTTGAAAGGGAAAGAATTATTTGATCATATTGATAATTCAACTAAAATTCCCACCGATGAAAAGGAATTGGCTAAATGGGAGGTCCAGGATGCTAAGGTGATTTCTTGGCTATTGGGAACAATTGAGCCCCATCTTGTTACTAATCTTCGGTGTTTCTCTACGGCTAAGGATATGTGGGCATCTTTACACCGTATTTATCATCAAGATAACAGTGCTCGGAAATTCCAGTTAGAGATGGAGATTAGCACTTACAATCAAGGTAATTTAACCATTGAACAATTTTATTCCGGTTTTATTAATATCTGGAGCGAGTATTCTGCTATTGTTCATACTAAGGTTCCTACTACGGCTCTCGCGGCTCTTCAAGCGGTTCATGCTGAGAGTCAACGCGATCAATTTTTGATGAAGCTTCATCCTGAATTTGAACATGTTAGAGCTGGTTTATTGAACCATGATTCGGTTCCTTCCATGGATATCTGTTTGGGGGATCTATTGCGTGAGGAACAACGATTATCCACTCTAATGGGTATGGCCTCTCAAAAGGCTTTTTCTGAGCCTGTTACTGTAGCCTATGCCGCGCAAGGAAAAGGACCGCCCAGGTTGCAGTGTTATAGTTGCAAAGAGCTTGGTCACATTGCTCGCAATTGTAAAAAGAAAGTTTGCAACTATTGTAAGAAACCAGACCATTTCATCAAAGATTGTCGGATGCGACCTTAGTATTGTCAATCTCAAGCTTTTCAAGCTTCTGTCCAGGAATCACCTTCTGCTCCTCCCACTGTAAGCTCTGATTCATCTGTTCTCACACCTGCTATGGTTCAACAGATGATTGTCTCTGCTTTTACGGCCTTAGGCCTACAAGGTATAATTCCTACCTCCACTACTTGGCTTGTTGATTCGGCTGCTTCTAATCATATGACTGGTAATGAGACGGATCTGCATGATGTTCATGAGTATGACGACACGCAATCTATTCAGATTGATAATGGCAGTACACTTCCTATTACTGCTGGTGGTGATCTTGTTCTTCCCCTAAGTCTTCAAGCACATATCTCAGCCAAATGGCTGGTGCTGTAGCTTCATAAGCTGAAACACTTCTGCTGTGTGATAATATGTCTGCAATTTCCATAACCAGAAATCCAGTCTTCCATCAGAAGACTAGACACATAAACAAGAGATTTTATTTCATTCGAGAAGCTTTGCAAGAAGGGGTGATAAATGTGAAATTATGCTGAAGGGAAGACCAATTGGCAGACATCTTCACCAAGGCTTTACCTAAGGAAAGGTTCAATCAACTAAGAGTGAAACTAGGTGTTAAACCAGTAAGTAGCTTAGGAGAGGTTGTTGACAGCTAAGCTGCAAACTGGTTTACACTCTACAAGCAGGAGATAGTTAAGGCTCTGTTATGACAGAGGAGAAGAAGAGAAGAAGAAGTGATGAATTGTCTTCACAGCAAGAAGAAGAAGCTTGTAACTATGACAGCTGTAATCAATTCTAGTCCTAGAAGAGAAGTTTAAATTGAACTTCTCTATGTAGTTACAAGTTAGTTAGCATGTTATTGATGCAGTATGAAAAGTTGTTTTACACACAAAACACAAGTAAAATAGTCTGCCTATGATGTAGTATAAATAGGCATTCTATCAAGCAATTTGGAAGCAATTTTACAGAAAATAGAATACAGAAAATTCAGTAAAGAATTGAATTACCTTTTCTCTGCAAATTCTCCTCTTATCTTCCACAAGTTCTTCAATTAGCATTACCTAAAATAAGAACAACAAAATTCCAGAATCAAAACACAAAAACTAACAAGCGGCTCTGTCATGTTAGTATATAATTCACTGATTCATGAACCTAGGCCATTGAAATAGGTAATTTTTTCCCTATATTCAACAATTTCTTAGCTGCATTTGATCGACCAGCTTCAACTAACAAGCGGCTCTAGTCTTGGCTTTACATAACTTGTTCATTGGCTTCAATTGGCTGCCCAGAAACATTTCTATCACCTAAGAAAGCATACCCATAACTATCGAGCCGTCAAGTGAGGCAACCAACAACTCAATTGTTGATCACTCAGTTGTGCAAGGACAGACAAAAGTTAAAATGAAACCATGCATTCCATAAATGCCAGCAATGGTGATCCCAGTTGTTTAGGCGGTGCCAACCCTATTTATTATATCCCTCTAGTAGAAGTTCTTAACCATCAAATGGTATGAACCAGGTTTATACAGAGAGTATCCACTAAAATCACATGAAGTCAGCATTTTCCCAACTAGCATTATGACAGAACAAGTGGGACGAAACACCAGATAACAAAAGGTAGACAAAATTATAGCAGCTTTGTCCAATTGTTTTTAATCGTGTTCAAAAACCATCGGTAGCTACACAACTTATTGCTTCCATGAGAGATAAGGACACCATTACTTGTTAAAGTATGACTAGTTACAAAACACATAGTTCTGGAGTTCTCATCATTTCGCAGGATGGTACGAAACGACCCAAACTTAGACAAATAAGCTCATCAAACAGCCATAGAAACCCTGAATTCTTTTTAAAGTTCTTGCAACTTCATCTATGGTAGATTCACAAAAATTCCTCGAGATAACAGACATAGAGATAGCATAACTGTTGAATATTTAGTATTTGACCCCAAGCTACAAATCATCTTCTCATAAAATCAAAGAAAAAAGATGAGAGGCGTGTTAGAGAATAATAAAAATTATATATTGGATCTCATCTAATAACTTAAATTTTTAGGTGAGATGATTTCTTGATATGGTATCAAAGTCTACTTGACTCAGCATCACGAGTTCAAATCTTATCACTCTTATTATATTTGATAAAAATAAAACACAAGGTAGTGTGGACTTGTGTGAAAGTTTCAAGCTCAAAACGCTTTCACTTGAAGACGTGTGTTGGAGAATAATATAAATCATATATTGGAGTCTCATCTAACAACGTAAGTTTTTAAGTTTTTAAGTTTTAAAATATGATGACAATGTATTATTGATAGCTATATGAATTATAATCAACTTATGAAAAGTTTGCACAACATATCATAAGACAATTAAGGAAACAGAAGAAAATGAGTTGTATAAGATTTTTTTTTCCTTAATTGGACGATGATAATAATTTTATGGTTTTTGATTACTTATTTTTTTATTGGAAAATAGTAAATAATATTTATATTTTTTTTATTTCTTAACAATGCTCTCACAAAAGTCTTGGTAATTTTATTTTTCATGAATTTCATATATACAAACATCATTTTCATTCATTGTAGCCTCCTTCACGCATCGAAGCTATCACCATTACAAAAAGACCTTAATTATCAAGAAATGAATTTTAAATTGACCTTATTGTATGCTTTGTAATAATAATAATAATAATAATAATAATAATAATAATAATAATAATAATAATAATATAATCATCTTAAGATTGTATCTGAAGAAAAAATCAAGATTGTTCAAGATTGTGTAGTTGAACAAAATTCATCAATGGAAATATCTAAAATGGTCTTCATGAAAAATTGCCACCAATAAAATACACTCAACACTCAATTAGCATGATGGACTAGACAAACATATCTCAAATATTTAGATTAATTCCCAAGTCAATAAGTTTGATAGATCATCCATTGTATCACATTGCAAAATTAAATTAAGTTTGCTTATGGTTGATACAAGATATATATATATATATATATATATATCTTGTATTATCAACCATAAGCAGCAAAACCTCTCTAATCTTGTATCAACCATAAGCAGCAAAACCTCTCTGATATTTTTTCATGGCAATCCATAGATAGTTATTGGTATTATCTTTAATTGATTTTTTTTTCAAGTTTATCTCTAATTTCAATCAATTAAACTCTTATAGTTTGATGTCTTTTTTAAACTGGTCATTGGTTGTAGATTTTTTTCAATTTAACCCCTAGTTGACCTCAAAACTTTATTTTCCTTACGCTTTTATCCATGATTGAACCAATTGACTTTGTAAGAATTAAATTTGATCCCCTAAAATCTCATTCTTCTCAATTAGGATCAAATTGGGTTTCCAAACTTAATTCTTAAGTCTCTAATAAAATGAATTTGATCTATTTAAAGTATAATTAAATCCTTAAATCTAATTAAATTTTTTAATTGAACCCAAATTATTTTTAAACATAATTAAACTCTTAATTTGGGCCATGATTAAATTAAATTGGTCAATTAAAAATCTATTTATGCCATAGACCTTAATTTTTCTACAAATTTGTCCAAAAATAATTTATTTTGATCTTAAATCTACATTGTTTTTTCATTTCTCCTCATAACATGTACACTCGATTAATCCTAAAAAGAAATAAAAAGCTATTAAACAGTTTTGTTTGATTTCGTTATCGTAACCTTTGATTTCATACCAGATTAATCTTCAGCAAGCAGTACAAAGGGCATTGCTTTTATTTCTCTAGCCATAGATCTGTTGTTTTCTCCCAAATCCCATCATCAAAATATGATCAAATCCAACAAATCCTCTTCCTTTTTTGACAATATATAGAGAGAGGGTCTGAAAAATAAAAGCTCCTGTCCAGCCGTGATGGTTTCTTATCAAAAGCACCACTTGAGTTATTAGCTCCGTGGCCATAGAAACACCACCGAGAGATAAGTTTTCAGACAGGAGGTGGTTTGGCGTAACCAGAGTCTCCTGGCATACAAAGCAATCATAATTTCAACCAAACCTCGTTATAAAATTTCGATATGTCAACTGTCTGTCTTGATGCACCAATACATCATGTCCTTTCCCTATGAAACATGCCATTGCAGTGAGAGGATCTTTGAAAAATATTACAGCTGTATACACCATGGGAATGGAAGGAGCAGTACCAATCAAATGAGTTCTAGCAATGATATAAGTTAATAGCTATATCAGCTATATCGATCGACCTTATGCATTAAGTAATCAAGCCAGTCTCGCATGCGAGGCAATTTGAATAAATACATATCTGAAAACCACCTCAAAAAATATTATAAGAATAGAGCAGCTAAATAACTTAACCTCAATGAAGTTGGATGTGGCGGCCCGTCACCGTATATCCAACATCATCGTTCTTCTCCTTTGTCTTCAAGGTTTCTGCTGGACCACTGAAAACCTTGAAATAAACTATCGCAATTGTCCATATTTTTTCAAGGGCCTCGATTCCTGCGGAAGCAAAAACAACCCCCTTGTTGATCAGGAGGGATCATGCCTCCACCTTTTGATACGTCAATGGCCTCCAACAAGGAGACAACCTCATCCATCTCCGGGCGCTTGTCAGGGTTAGCATCCCAGCAACGCTTCATTACATTTGCGAGAGAGCTTGGGCAACACCTTGGTATCTCTGGTCTTAGATTCTACAGTTGCAACATGGGAGAAACATTAAACAATGGATTTTTCATTTTATTTGTTTAAACAAAACCTTGGGTGGCATTGCTAGAAATGAAAGGGATAGGAGAATGTGCCAGACCTGGCGGACCACGGCAGAAGTTACTTCTGCAAAACTAAGATCAGGATAAGGCATGTCACAGCAATATATCTCCCATAAGCAGATGCCGAAACTGTACACATCGCATTTCCTGTTATATGGATTGCCATTGAGAACCTGTAACCAGCCATATAATGAGACACTGATCTTTGACCTATCAATGTTTCTTTTTACTCAACTAAGAAAAACAAGTTCAAACCCCAATTTGCAAAGTCTAATTACTCGAGTTATGTAAAAGCTAAATCTTTCAATCATTTAACACAAAATGGGACAATATGAAAATTGGAGAGAACAAGAAGGTTTTTAAATGGAAAGCATGTCTTTGCCAGTGTTGAATTCCCTTCATAATTAACATCCTGACACTTATAAAAAATGATTCTACTGATTGTGTTTTCTGTGAGTCATGAGATAAAAATGAACGAGGTAAACTCTTCACCTCAGGAGCCATGTATCCAAGTGTTCCTGTCTCCCCAGTCATATCATTAGGATTTGATGCCTCAATACGAGCAACACCAAAGTCAGCAATTTTTACAGTCCTTGTCTTATCCAATAGCATGTTTTCAGTCTTTACATCTCTGTGCACAATTTTCTGAGAATGAAGGTAATTTAACCTACAACATACAGTCAATTTGCATTCATATCACTTGTTAGCCTGAGAAATAAGCAATCACTCTTGAACTGCCTAGATATAATTAGTGAAAAGAAATGAAATAAAAAGAAAAAGAGTTGATAATGTTATTACCCTCTTGCAAGATCAAGTGCCAGCTCAACAACAACTTTAAAAGCTAGCTTTCTTCTCCTATTTTTTATAAGGTATGATTTCAGGGCACCCCCAGGAAGATACTCCACAACAACACAGCATATATTATTTGGCATCCCAATTTGACCATTCGCAGTTTGTATTTGTAGCTCTGCTGAGCCCATTGTTGCCCCTATAAACTGCACTAGAAAGATTCAGTATGAATAAGTTAACCCCAGGAAGCTATACTATCATATCTAAGCCACTTGAATTAAAATGGTCAAGGTCTGGAATATTCATAATTTCAAATAACAGATAAACTGACGTTAGCAATCAACAACAATTCTTTTCTATAACAAACCTAAAGCAATTGAAATGAGTATGAGTTGGTTATTGGATTTTGGTGATATAGCATCACAAAGCCAAGGGAAAGCCAAGGTATCAAGAAAGAGCAGAATCTACTTGGAGAACAGGAAAAGGACAGTAATTAATTCATGGAGCAAGGTGCATTGAACTTGAAACAAATTTTATTCTTTTGATTAGGCAAAGACATACCAAATACAATCTTACAACTGAGTTGCAGAAACAAATCGAAGCCAATTAATGCTAACCTGGAAAAAAGCAGCATGAGTGATGGACGACCTAATAATGATTTTTGGAATTTCAGATTGGAAAGTGAATCGGTAAATTATGTAATTTTATATTCTTATTTGTTTGACTCGTAATCCATCACATGTTTTGGAGTTGTCAATCTGATGATAATTAAAGCAGGGTACAGTTTCTCTATAATTTTCTACACACCTCTTTTCTCTTATCACTTCTTTCTACTCTCTACCCCCCTTTCTCCTCTGAATTAATGTGAGGGAAAAAAAACATTTTTCAAGGTGTCGAAGAATCCCGAGGAGTTTTATGATTGAAGATCTAAAGCAATCAATTCATTTTTTCAATACTCACTTGCAAAGGTGCAGTTGAACAAATACCACAATTTAGCCAAATGCATAAAAAATCTCTATATCCTCACACAACAAAACACTCTTTTTCTCTCATTGCTTCTTTCTACTTTTCTACTCTTTCTCTGAATTAATGAATGAAAAAAACACTTTTCATTGAAGAATTCCAAGTAGCTTTATGATTGAAGATCTAAAGCAATCAATTCATTTTTTCACTACTCACTTGCTAAGTTAGAGTTGAATAAATACCACAATTTAGCCAAATGCATACAAAATTCTCTATATCCTTGCACAACAAATGCTCTGACAAAACAACATAAGGAGCAAGCTACTGAAACTCAAGTGCTGACTAAAGTATATCCACAGGAAGTATGAAAAAAACACATTTAAGTCCTCCACTGAAGCAATGGATAAACAGATAGCATATAGGACAAGCCACATAAAAGGCCCCAAACATGCACTTCCTACAAAATGAAATATATTCCACGGTGGAAAGCCAATAAGAATTAAATCAGTAAGGAAATGAACAAAAAAACAAAAACTTATGCTGTAATTCCACTATGCAAACAAAATTTTCATGTTTTCTTGCCAAATTCGAAAAAGTAGATGAAAAAACAAAATTTAGAAAAAGAAAGAAAGGAACGTGAACCACAAATCTTCTTAGCTGGCTTAAAACTGATGAGGAAATCCTCAACAGTTACTAAAGTCATTCAACCATTATTCTTTCTATCCCTTTTTTAAGGAAAAAAGTAGCATGCGTGAAGAGCTTATGATAGCCACCATTAGGCTGAGGACCAGATCATGGCTCTCGGACCAACTCCAACCAACTGCCCAACCCAGCAAGAACAAGAAAAAGAAAAAACGAAAGAAACCGGTAGCTGAATCCGATAATTCAAGAGTCAACATATGAAAATATAGAAGAAAATTTCAAATTCACAACCTTGGGAATTAAGATCATCTATGAAAATATGAAAGTCCTCCAAACAGTTAGAACGTAAATTAAGATCATGGATATCTCAAACATATAAATCAGATTTATAGATGATCACAAACATATAAAAAAGAAAATTTTAAACCGTTGAAAGCGACCTTAGTAACGTTTGGATGATCAAGCTTATGCCAAACAGCAACTTCTTGAGTAAAAGCTGCCCTCAGTGCTGAAATCTCAGCTTCTGTCCTTTGACCCTCTTCACCCCAGTCAAGCAGTTTCACTAATAATGTACAAAGACAGGACCTTTGTTAGTAAAACAGGAGCAACTGATACTTCAAGTGTTTAGATCCATATTCCCATACCTCTGAATTAACCAACAAGTGGGATCACATGAACTGTTAGAAATAAGCAATTTCAGGTCAAACCCGAGCAGAAATCACAGATTGCAAAAGAATTAACCATCACCTCCTTCAAAACTAATGATCAATCGAAACTTACCGCAAATAAAATATTTCATCTTTTCCCTAGACAAAAGGAAGACAATAACAAAGAAAAATAGAACAGCAAGTGGGGAACTGACCGGCAACATCCTGGCCATCGTAGACGCCACGGTGGACAGTGCCAAAGGTACCACGAGCGATGACAGTCTTGATGGAGAGCTTAGAAGGGTCGATCTCCCATTCCTGCCTCTGCTTCTTGAAAGGGGCGATTTTAGTGGTGGAAGGCGTAGGTGTGAGACTAGCAGTAACAACCACATCATCGCCATCACCATCATCTCTCTTGTTCTTGTTTTCAAGAGTCAATACTCTAGTGAGATGCCTCTCCAATTGTTCATCCAGACTTTTCAGATCAATCTGATCTGCTCTCACGAACCCATCACTGTTTTCCTTCATCTCTTGCCAAAAACAGAAAGAGCTACCGCTTCTTTCTTTTCTCTTTCTCTCTCTAGAAAAACCAAGTGACAGTCTCGTACTTTAGGTTTAAATACAGATAAGGTTGCGAGTCTTTATTGTTCTTGTGTCCAGCCATAATAAGCCATGTGGGCACATGCCATTGCCTCCTCAACTCTACATAACGTGGAGCTGTTGTTGTTTCTTCGAATTCTCCATCTGATGCCCGTATTATTGCTCTCCCTTCCTTTCTTTCTCTTCGCCTCTCCACTCATTTTATTTTTATCTAATAGCACGAGTACTACTTGTCTTCCCCACCTATGACCTATCCCTCTCTCTGCTGACTGCTGAGTGTTCTCCGCTTCACCTCCCCCATTAATTTTTTTTAGATACGCCCCACCCCGAAATCATAATTTATGAATATTTTATATTCTTATAAAAATTATATGACTTATCTCGAACTCTAGATTTATTATATCTAGTATTAACGAGTGATATACCCGCGCGATGTGACGGGTTTTTTTTATCTATGTAGAAAATTGATTGTTTTTATATATATTTTATTTTATTATTTTAATATTTAGTTAGTATAATTATAATTGATAAAATATATATAATCAAAATGGAAAGTGGTTCGTATATTTTGTAATTGTAGATAACGCAAATAATTTTTTTTTATGAGTTGCATTTTTTCCTTGGTAATATTAGATTTTACACATTATAAAAAAAATGTTGTAATTATTTTTTTCAAGAAAAAAAGTTATATTTTTTTCGCCCTATAATAAGTTATTTTAATGTTTAATTACTGAAATTGCAATAGATCAAATATGTTAGAAATAAGTTTTTTGCATCGTATAATTAGTATGTTTGCCCGCGCATTGCGTTAGGGTTTTTTCTATGTAGAAAACTATTTGATTTTTAAAATGTTGTAATTAGTTGTTTAAATATTTCATCAGTAACACTATAATAGATAAAATATGTAACATATAAATTTTTCCCCCGCCTAAAATGAATAGTTTGATCTAAATGGGAAGTGGTTCGTATATTTTTAATTGTAAATGACCTAGGTAAATTTGGTAATTTTTTTTGAGTTCCAGTTTTCTCCCTAGTAATATTAGATCTGACACATTAAAAATAAAAATATTTAAATTTTTTCCAGAAATGAACTTAATTTTTTTACGTGCTATAATGACTTGTTTGTCATCTAAAAGGAACATGAATCGAAACGGAAAGTGACCCATATATTTTTTTAATTATAGATAACCTAAGTAAATTTGTAATATTTTTTTTAGTTTAATTTTTTTCCCGGTAATATTATATTTAAAATATTAAAAATGAAAATATTTTAAAATTTGTTTTTAAGAAATAAACTTAAACAAAAGAGTACCAAATTTAAATTCAAAGGCAAATTTTTTTTTATAAGTTTTATTAATTATCTTATTATATTAAATGTATTTAAGAATATTGATATTATTTTTTTTTATAGAAAAAATCCTAGGTCAATTTTTTCCTCTCTCTATATATTTATAGGCGACAATATTCAATAAAAAAAATTTTATGTTATTCGATTAATTCATTGTATTATTATATAAAATGTATTTACGAATATTGATATTAAAATTTTTTATTCAAAAAATCCTAGGTCATGTTTTCTTCTCCCTATATATATTCCTATGCGATAATATTCAATAAATATTAGAACATATAATTAATGATAGACTAAAAATATTCAAGAAATTTTAACAAAAGATAAAACAAAAAATAAAAATAAAAATAAAAATTAGCATTGCTATTATTGTCAAAACAATAAAAATTATTAAATTATCCGGAGGGAAAAAAATATTAACTAAAGAGTAAGCAAGAAAAACAATTAAATTATTATTATTATTATTATTATTATTATTATTATTATTATTATTATTATTGTATTAAGTACAAAATTAAAATTCGAAGATAAATTTTTTTTATGTTATCTGATTTATTCATTATATGATTATATTAAATGCATTTAAGAATATTGATATTAATTTTTTTATTCAAAAAATTATAGGTCATGTTTTCTTCTCCCTATATATATTCCTATGAGATAATATTCAATAAACATGAGAACATATAATTAATGAAAGACTAAAAATATCCTAGAAACTTTAACAAAAGAAAAAAAAAATATCATTTCCATTACTGTCAAAACAATAAAAATTATTAAATTATACGGAGAAAAACAAAATATTAACAAAACAGTAATCAAGAAAAACAATTAAATTATTATTATTATTATTATTATTATTATTATTATTATTATTATTATTGTGTTAAGTACAAAATTAAAATTCGAAGACAAATTTTTTTTATGTTATCCGATTTATTCATTATATGATTATATTAAATGTATTTAAGAATACTGATATTAATTTTTTTTTATTCAAAAAATCCTAGGTCATGTTTTCTTCTCCCTGTATATATTCCTATGAGATAATATTCAATAAACATGAGAACATATAATTAATGAAAGACTAAAAATATCCTAGAAACTTTAACAAAAGGAAAAAAAAATATCATTGCCATTACTGTCAAAACAATAAAAAATATTAAATTAAACAGAGGAAAAAAAACATTAACAGAAGAGTAAGCAAGAAAAATAATTAAATTATTATTATTATTATTATTATTATTATTGTGTTAAGTACAAAATTAAAATTTGAAGACAAATTTTTTTTATGTTATCCGATTTATTCATTATATGATTTTATTAAATGTATTTAAGAATACTGATATTAATTTTTTTTTTATTCAAAAAATCCTAGGTCATGTTTTCTTCTCCCTATATATATTCCTATGAGATAATATTCAATAAACATGAGAACATATAATTAATGAAAGGCTAAAAATATCCTAGAAACTTTAACAAAAGAAAAAAAAATTAAATATCATTGCCATTACTGTCAAAACAATAAAAATTATTAAATTAGACGGAGAAAAAAAACATTAACAAAATAGTAAGCAAGAAAAATAATTAAATTATTATTATTATTATTATTATTATTATTATTATTATTATTATTATTATTATTATTATTATTATTATTATTTTGTTAAGTACAAAATTAAAATTCGAAGACAAGTTTTTTTTATGTTATCCGATTTATTCATTATATGATTATATTAAATGTATTTAAGAATACTAATATTAATTTTTTTTATTCAAAAAATCATAGGTCATGTTTTCTTCTCCCTATATATATTCCTATGAGATAATATTCAATAAATATTAGAACATATAATTAATAAAAGACTAAAAATATCCTAGAAACTTTAACAAAAGAAAAAAAAATATCATTGTCATTACTATCAAAACAATAATTATATGATTCTATTAAATGTATTTAAGAATACTGATATTAATTTTTTTTATTCAAAAAATCCTAGATCATGTTTTCTTCTCCCTATATATATTCCTATGAGATAATATTCAATAAATATTATAATATATAATTAATGAAAGACTAAAAATATCCTAGAAACTTTAACAAAAGAAAAAAAAATATCATTGCCATTACTGTCAAAACAATAAAAATTATTAAATTATACAGAAATATAATTATTATATTAAATGTATTTCAAAATATTGGTATTAATTTTTTTTAAGAAAAAAATCCTAGGTTTTTTTTTTCTCTATATATATATATATATTTTAAGGCGATAATATTCAATAAATAGTAGTCTCACAAACTTTACAGAGTAATCGAAATGGGAAGTGGTTCATATATTTTTTAATTGTAGATAACCTAGATAAATCTGTCATTTTTTCTATGAGTTGCTTTTGTTCCTCAATAATATTAGATCTGACGCATTATAAATAAAAATATTGTAATTTGTTTTTAAAAATAAACATAATTTTTTTGCGTGCAATAATTATTTCTTTGCCGTCTAAAAAGAAAAGTTTAATCGAAACGGGAAGTGACTCGCATATTTTTTAATTGCAGATAACGTAGGTAAATTTGTCATATTTTTTTTATGAGTTGCCTTTTTTTTTCTAGTCATATCAGATCTGACACATTGTAGATAAAAATATTGTAATATGTTTCTAGGAAAATAATATTTTTTTTTGCCTTTTATAATGACTTATTTGCCATCTAAAAAGAATAGTGTAATTGAAAAGGGAAGTGGCTCGCATATATTTGAAATCTAGGTAAATGTGTCAAATTGTTTTGTTGAATTGTATTTTTTGCCCAGCAATATTAGATCTGAAATATTAAAAACCAAAATATTGTAATTTTTTTGAACAAATAATGTTGAAAAAAAAGGACAAAATTAAAATTCGAAGCCATATATTTATTTATTATATTATTATATTAAATGTATTTAAGAAAACTTATATTAATATTTTTTCTTCAAAAAATCATAGGTCATGTTTTCCTCTCTCTATATATATTCATAGGCGATAATATTCAATAAATATTAGAACATATAATTAGTTTTACAGATTTTAATTTGATATAAATATACAAATATATAATTAATTTGACATACTTTAAATACTATAATTAATTTCAAGAATAAAACTGAAGCAAATCAAAATATTGAAATTAAATAATTTAAAACAAAACCTGGAATTAAAAGATTTGGGACCGAAATGAAACTGAAATCTATAATAAATTTGCATAGAAGGATAAAATTGAAAGAAATCAAACTTTGATACTAAAAAAATTAAGGATTTATAATAAATTTGCATGGAAGGATGAAATTGAAATCAATGAAAACTTTGATACAAAAAAAATTATGAATAGCAGCCCAATCAACTCAATTAAAAGAATGAGGACCGAATTGGAACTCCAATATATAATCAATTTCAATTGAGGGACGAAATTGAAAGAAATGAAAACCTATATAATAGCATTAAGGGCAATACTAACAAATTAAAACGTTCAGGGACTGAAATGAACTTTGACAAAAAACAACTTAGCTGGCGTCATCTGGCGCAGGCAGGAGAGAGAAAGCAGGGGTGAAAATTCAAACGACCATTGACATGTCTCCGGACACCATCTTGCCACACGCGACGCCCCATGTGGAAGAGAACATGCCTGAAAATCATTCTAGACGACGGTTGGGCATTTTTGGACGCCGCATGCGTCGTCCGAAAAACTCGTGAGTGTTGGCATGGACGGCGCGTCCAGCGACGCGCCAACAGTTGTCAGCGAAAAAAAAAAGGCTAATTACCGGAACGCCCCTCACCCCACGCCTGGTTTTTGTCTTTTTTTAGGGGTGAAACCGTCAATGCACTGTTCAATCTAATATTAAAAAAATAAAAAAATCGGTCGGCCGAACCAGGTCGGGCCGGGCCGGAACGGTCAATGACCGTCCAGCCCCCGAAAATGACGGCGTTTTTTTTGTCTTTTTCGAGGGCTAATTTCGGGCAAACTTTGTTCAAAAAGTAAAAAAAAAAAAGGATGTACACCCGCGAAGCACCGGGTCAAATGGGCAGGTGAATAGTGATATTGAGTCACGATGAACAATATTTACTGTTCAAATTTCCGAATCCTTTTAGGTTCTTTGTATAATACGTACTTCAAAGTAATTAAGAAAATCTTCTGAGTGATAATAATTATCTAAAAAATAAGTTATATTCAAATAATATTTTGTAATTTGTTTTAAATACCAGTATACATATTGATCTAAAAATACAATTTGTTTTTTAAAAAAGTATTTATTTAAAAAAGTATTTTTGAAGTTAAAAAATAGATAGACTCTATGGGTTACGAATAAATAGATCATTTGTAGTTTTACAATGTTCATGAATCTAATATTGAATTTAAATTCTTTGTGAGAACTTGATATTTACAGTAAATGTTCTTCTAAATTATTGAAATATGTATTATCTGTTTCTTCTCTTGTCAAATGTTTAAACATTAAAATAGGAGAGATTTGAATCCTAATGTTTATCCTTTTTATAAAATTACAGACCAAATAAGTAATACTTTTCTTGACATAAAAAAAGTTCACTACAAAACAAATATGATAGGGTCATTTTGGCAAATAAAGTTATTATTCTAAGAAAGGTTGTTAATTCATGCTTGATTTTTTCAATTGAAACGGAATATTTTGCTTTCATAGCGTTTTGACGTGTTGTTTTTGGGTTGTACTGTGTGTGTGTATACATGTATTAATTTAAAAAATAATTAGTTCAAATCTAAAAATAAAATGATTTTTTTGAATAAAATTATGAACATGTATAATATTATAAGAATATCACCATCAATCTCGCAAGGTCATTATATTCTTTGATTGCTTTGAAATTTTAACATAATATATATAAATATGTCAAGAGACTCCTCATAAAAATTTCATCTCAATCTAATGGTCGGATTAAGAGATATGATTGATATTGTAAAATTATTCATTATTTAAAATAAACATTATTTAGCCGAAACAGAACAGGCAGAATGAAACCGAAATGTTCCGACCGAAATTGGGACGGAATTTTCGGAACGGACCAAAATTTAAGTAAGGTAAAAACTGAGTCGTTTTATCTCATTTTTTTTAACTGGTACAAAATATTTTAGCCAAAACAAAATGAAATTAACAACACTAATTCTAAGTGTGTGTGTGTGTTTATAAACCCTAGACTTCTCAGTTTTCCACTCTAAGATTGCGAGGGGAATCTTCATCTTTTTGTTTTCCCTAGAATTCCTTACACTTTCATACAATAATTTTTTTGATCCTCTTATCTGATAATTTAAAATTGCTTTATCTGGGATTAGTATCGGTGAATTATTTTTCAAGAGTGGGTATAGGGATTTGAAGGTGTCGATTGAGGATATATTTCCTTTCTTGCTTGATTTTCTATTTGATTTTTTTCTAATTTTATTAATTTAAAATAACTAGAGTTTTCATTAAAATAAAATTATAGTTTTTTTAAAGGAAAATTATCATTGATTCAACCCTATATCCTGATACATTGACAACCTTATAGAAGTACATGGTACACTAGTTTTCTTGTCACCTTGTTATCTTATTTGACAAAAAAAGTTTTTCACAAATGTACTTAATGGTATCCAAATTTTAAGTTGTGTAGTACAACATATATTCCTTGACTCTGTATGTCATCCAAAGTAAAGCATAACATAACCTTTCAATTGAAATGTATCAAAATTCATAGTCATTGAACTTCAATATTAGAAACGCAAAAAATAAGCATGCTCTTTATGGATTGGAGCTCTCCTAGGACATATATTTAAAATTTGAATAAGCTAATCCATGATTTGTTTTTACTAAGTATGAGCATAAACCATAATTTGATGGATTTGAAAAGGTTTGTCCTCAATCCTTAAATTAGTTGTTGTGATAATAATGATAATGACAATAGTAATAGTAACAAATAACAACAATAATAATGATAATGATCATTAAAATTGTAATAATATTAATAAAAATGTTATTACTACTTCTAATAATAATAATAGTGATGATGATTTTGATCCTTATTTTTGAGTTGCTATTTTTAAAAATTCTTTTGTATGATTAAAATTTGTTCTTTATTTTTATCATTTAAAATTTTTTATATAGAAATTGGAATTTGTGGCTCTTTTAGATAGGGTGCTTGAAGTTTAATGACTTGAGTTACAAGTTTAAAAAATTAATATATATTTTTAAAAGATTTATAATTCTTTTTAGAGTAATTAGAGTTGCATAATCTAGACTCTGAATTTAATGGAATGTTTTATGTTGTCTTATCCTTAATTAGTGTTCTTACATAGTTACCATAAAAGATTTCTTATATTTTTTTTCCAGTATTTAAATATTATGTTTTATTAAAAAATAGTGTAGCCTCAAGGTGAAGTGCGGGGACAAAGGCTAGTCAAATTTACAAGGAAATTAATGAATGAAATGGAGTAGTCTCCACTAGTTAAATTACTATGTTGCGGGCCGAACAAATAATTTTTATAACTATTGAAATTAGAATAATTAATGGATTTTGCTAGTTTAAAAATAAAATAATACATTTATATATGCAAGTTTTGATATAATGAACACATCAACACACCCTATTATAACAAGTTAACAACAATAACACTTAAGGCTTAATATGTAAAAATATAATTACTATTATTGCTAGAATAATAAAAAATTATTAAATTACCCCGAGAAAAATAACTCGAAAATATTAACAAAACAGGAAGCAAGAAAAAAACTAAAATTATTATTATTATTATTATTATTATTATTATTATTATTATTATTATTATTATTATTATTATTATTATTATTGCGTGAATAATGGGAAAATAAATTCAATAAAAGAATAAAAAAGCTCAAAAACTTTAGCAAAACAGCAAACAAAAAATTAAAAAAAATGATAAAAAAATATTAGTTAAAAAAACATTTGACGTGAAAATAATAATAATAAAAAAACTCGAAAACATTAACAAAAGAGGAAGCAAGAAAAAAACTAAAATTATTATTGTTATTGTTGTTGTTGTTGTTGCGTGAATAATGGGAAAATAAATTCAATAAAAAATTAAAAATAAAATCCCAAAAACTTTAACAAAAGAGAAAATAAAAAAAAAATATCAGCTAAAACAAATCATTTTACGTGAAACTAATAATAAAAAAACTAATAAAAAACTAAAAGAAAGAATAAAGGAAAAAAAAAAAAGAGAAATATCAATTTTGAAATGATCATAAACACAAACTAAAATTTAATAACAAATTTTTTGAAAAACAAATGCTATCTTAACAAAATAGAAAATAATAAAAATTAAAAAAAAAAATTAAGAGCACATATATAAACATGGACAAAAATAGAGACTATTTAAGAAATATACAAAAATAAAGGAATTAAAATAAAAAATTAAAACTATAAGGGCCGAAATGAAAACCAAGTATATTTTCAATTTCAATCAAAGGACAAAATTGAAAAAATCAAATCTTATGTACCGAAATATTAAGGTATTTAAAAGCAATTCAAAAATTAAAAGAATAAGGACTGAAATGAAAATGTAATATATAATCAATTTCAATCGAATGACATAATTGAAACAAATCAAAACTTACAGAATATAAATAAAGACCATACAGCACAATAAAAAGACCATGGACTGCAATGAATAACCCATAAAATTGGGAGGTTGATGAGTAATTTAAGGTTAAGGAGGGAGAAAAGGGGGGGAAACGTTTAACCGCCCACCGTGTCGTCTTTGAACACCTGTTGATTGCATGTGCCACACCATGAGGAAGATAACATGATGGCGCATCCACTGAGATGCCGGATGTACATTTTTTGACACCTGATGATGTTGCACATGCCTCCCGAAAAGGGCGTGAGGCCGAATACAGTCGGTCGCGTGTGTCACACGTGCCCACAGTAATTGGAGAGAAATAAAAAAAAAAATATGATCAATTATCATAACACTCATACAATCAACTCTTTAATTTTGTCTTATATGGAGGTATATCTGTATTTAGCCATTTTCAAAAAATATGAAATTCCCGTGGCACCTCTCCCGGCCAGAGCTGATTTTTGTCTTTTTCGAGGGATAAAATGATTAATTTACTGTGCAAAGAAATATAAAAAAAATAGTAAATCCGTGACCCGAATCGGACTGGACCAGATCAAAAACGTGCAATTACCGTGGCATCCCTCCAGGCAATACCCCTTTTTTTTTTTGTCTTTTTCGAGGGATAAAGTGGTTATTTTAATGTGCAAAAATATAAAAAATTTAATAAATCAGCAAACCAAACTAACCTGAAAATTGAGCAACACTATTATAATTCATAGTGATTTATCTCACAATCCACAATAAATGAACCATATAATAATAATAAAAACAATAATAATAATAATAATAATAATAATTACACCCTTCGGTTTACTGTGACGTTACACGTAATTTTCTTTATTTTATTACACTCTCAAAATGCAAATATCTCACATAAATTATATTTTTAAGCATCTCCACTTGTTTATGTGTCAGATGCTGATTTGCCATCCCATACAAAAACACTTAGCAGATCAGTTCCTGCAATCTCGTCCATACCCTTGAAGTCTCCACACCAACTCTGGAAAACCTAACCTGATAGATTTTCCAGGTGAATTAAAATTCAGTTTTTATACTTATAATATTCGCTAGCAGAGAATTTGGGTTAAAATATGATCACCTGGGCATGGATTGTATGGAAAACCTTGTCTCCAACAGTGGAATAGCTAGCACTGACAACTTCAGCTCCTTCTTCACCAAGAACATTAATAACTTCATAAAACATGAAGTTCTTGTTCAACCCACTAATCAGCACCACCTCTATGCTTGACCCGAAATCTCGGAGCTCGACCACCGGCAAACTCAAGCCGATCATCAGACTAGTCATGGCACTGCTGCTTGTTCGAGGTGCCGTGGTTGCTTGTTCTTCTTTTGCCCTCTGCAGCCTCTCCACTCTTTCTCTCAGCTGCTTTATATAGCAGGCAGCTAGCTCCAGTTGATCCTGTTGTGATAGCATGTCCTGAATATATATATATATATATATATATATATGTTCAAGAATTGATTCAACATAAAATTATAAATTATTTAGCAAAATGCCCCAAAAAATGTTAGAATCAAAACTCATCTTATAGCAGCTTATTTCTACACCCTGTATATAAGACTACATATGTTGTAGCTGAATCTGGATTAAACATTTTGGTAAAAATCTACACAGCATATATAGACCGATTAGCATGTGGGCATGCATAAAAAGGAGTAACAACGAGAAAAATTCCTCTTCCAGCTCAGAATCTTACAGAAATGACAAACCTCACTGATGTCTAATTAAGGTAATCTAATATTCTAATTTGAGGTTTCACCACGAATTTCGAAACACAATTTCATGCCTCATCAATTATCCAATGGCGTCGACATGGATAGTGCCGCAAGAGGCATGCATGCATGGTTTGCTTTCGAGGAAGAGAAAAAATGGCTTCTTTGACGGGATTATTTGATTACGAGAAGAAGTTTTTGTTATCAATCAGTCAAAATCACTTGCTGGGTAGCTTCTAACAGCCTAGCTAGAAGGAACGTCGGCTCATGCTTCCTTTCCGAAGCTTCAATTCAATGTCGAAATCTCGATTGATTGTTTCCCTGGTAATGCTCTATTACAGTACATATGCAGATAAATTATTGACAGCAGCAGAGATTTCTGTTCTTTGGAGACAAACATCAAAAGCCGTATATCTACTAATCTGAATCCTTTATTTCACAAGGACAAATGGATAGCAGTACACATTGGAACATGGCTACAGAGAGCAAACCTCTACAAACTCATGCCAGCAATTATTGTACCAGCTTTATATTATTGGCAGGATAAGCGGTGATATACTTTGAATTTTCATCCCAAAATGTAAGCTACAAAACTCGAGGCCCTCAGCTTCTTATCTGCTTTGTTTTTGCCATTGTTGAATGAAATATATATTTTCATCGTTGACCGCAAGCATATATACTATATATATTAATTATCGTCTGGTGTTAGGGTTTCTGCAGAGAATCTCTTCTATATTATTTACTACTACCTTTAATTACCTGCAAATGCATTTGTGAATATGGTAATTAATTAATATCCCACATACATCTTTCAACACTTGGAAAATCTTTAGTTTTTATGTGTTCATATCATATCTAAACTCTTCACAGACCGAAAATGCCTTAGAGGGTTCGAGAAGATGATGAGAGATTAGAGAAGCACTACAAAAAAAGAGAGGTGATTAGCAACGGATTTCTGCAACCGAAATGGAGAGGTGATTCACAATTTTTTCTTTTATTTGGAGAAGAAAGAAGAAGAAAATAAAGTGATCGATGCCATGTATTTATATCAAACCCAATTAACCTCTTCATAAACCAAAAATACCTTGGAGGGTTTGCAAACATGAGGATGAGGAAGAAGAGAAGCAAGCTTTAAGCATAAACCTTTCATGTGAATCCTTCGATTTCTCTCCACTGTTTTTCTGTCAAGGCTGGATGACTCGCCATTGCTCTTCTGCATCTTACCTCTCAAAACAAAACAAAAACAAAAACAAAAACAAAAAAGAATTGAGTTCTTAATTTGCACCGGCCAAATATTGGGGATGTAATTAAGAGACGATATAGGTGGGATTCAGAGGGTAATTAAGAAGGAGTGATACACCAAGTGCATGCACCAAATATATAGAGATCGAGAGTCCTGGGAAGAAGGGTACTCGTTCGTTCACATTACAAGAGAATGAATGAAAAGCTTAATTAATTTGGAGATGATACACATCGAGCTGTCTAATGTCAAAGGAGCTGAAGCTGGGCCATAAAGAAAGATAGAGAGAGAGTTAATGGAATATAAGGACATGCAGTTGTGGAGATTAATTAATTAGAATGTAATTACTAATTAGTAGTGGAGTTATCATTTTTTATCAGCACGGCGTGTCGATTTGCTGACCCTTTGACTCATAAACACACATACCCTCTCCGCCCACAGACGCTGTCCTCCACCGACCCTCCGATTTGGGACTGATGCCATGAAATATTCAGAGCATTTGCATGCAGCAAATGTTAGGATAGTATTATTAAATCTAATCCAAAAACCCTCTAACCCAATTCCTGATTAGTTTAAGTTTAGAATTAAATAATATAAAAATCGATTTAACATGAGCTTGATAAATTCAAAAATATGTGGAATATAAATAAAAAGACAAAATTAGAAAGAAAACAAAATATGAAAAAAAGGACCGCATTGAAAAAAGAAAAAAGAGAGTGGGGCGCGGTGACGGAGGAACACGTTGGTGTTGCCGTTTTTCAATGTCAATTAATGACATCGAAAGCCACCTGGCGAACTGTATTAATGAAAGCAGCATAGCTGTTGGCCTCCTATTGGCTGAAGTTAGATTTCTGGATGCTTTATTCACACGTGTAATTGAAAGAAAAATAAGAAAATAAAACGGAGGATAGGCCCCTACCTCGTTTCGGCTCTTGAAGCTTTCGAAGCAGACGAAAGCTCTGTCCCGGTGGCCCTTCTCCTTGCCCTTTCCGTTAAAATGGAGACATCAAAGTGTTTTGCGAATTTCTATATTAGTCAGGTTATCAGTTTTGTTTTGTTTTGTCTAAACATTTCAGTTAAAAAAATAAAATAAATTATCAATATTATTATCTCAATTTAAATTCTAATTTATTCTGGATTTTTTAGCTAAATATCGGCCGAAACGTCCAGCTTCATCCAAGTAGTATTTTTTTTTTAAATAATGAATAATTTTACAGAATCAATCATATCTTTTAATACGACCGTTGGATTGAGATAAAATTTTACAAGAAACTCTTGATATATTTTATATATATTATGTTAAAATTTCAGAGCAATCAGAGAATATAATGACCTTGTAAAATTGATGATGACATTC
The DNA here is from genome assembly GCA_027405865.1 of Salix purpurea. Lineage (NCBI taxonomy): Eukaryota > Viridiplantae > Streptophyta > Magnoliopsida > Malpighiales > Salicaceae > Salix > Salix purpurea. The sequence goes on from JAOWLH010000036.1 coordinate 910,037, forward strand.
TTGTAAAATAAAATCGACAATCTTGATGTTAATTGCATCATGCGTACGTAAAAAAAAAGGATCATGCATCTTGTCAGCCATAATAAAGTCATGTAATGTTCGTCCATTTGAACAAGTCCTGGATCTCATTTTCATGCTAGTGTGATCCACATTTTGTTGCTTCTAAATCATAGAGTCTTGTTTAGATTTGAAGACACCACAAGAAAAAAGAACAAGCCAAAATCATCACATTTTAACCCTATTAGAAATTTGAGGTTATTTTTAAAAATAATTAATTTTTTTAATTTAAAATAAATTTCAAAAATATTTTTGAATTGCAATAAAGTCATATCTTAAGATAGCCCTGCCGTTTGACGCGATCAATTAGAGATTTGGAGAATAAAATAACTGCTAATTCTTCTTGACTTGTTGCTTGCGGCCATGAGATTTAAAACGCGCGTAACATGTAAGTTTTCTCTCTCTTGTTCAATTTCAATTCCTATCAAGTATCAACTTCTTTGTTGAAAATAAAATAAGAATAACTTGTTCATGATTTGTTGGTGTGGTTCCCAATTAAATAAAGAAAAATTTAAAAGAAACACTCGCTATTAAATGTTTATATATATAGGTTTATATTGAGTGGTAAATTAAATTAAATTAAATAAAAATTATGGTGAATTGATTTTCATAGTGGGCTCTTTTATATTATTACATAGCTATTTATAATATTAAAAATGAGTACTTGAGTCTTGGAATCAAATATGTTAATGAAATTAATTATATTACTTTTGTAATTAATTCTAACATTTGTGATTGGTAGAATAAAATTGAATAGCAACTATTTAATTTAAATTAAAATATAATTATTTCATCAACAATCATGTAGTTTTATTAATAATTACTATATTTTATTATGATATTTCAAGTCTATATAAATCTATTACTACACAGAGAAAAATAATATATATGAAAAATAAATGTATTTTCTTTTCTTTGCCTTAACTATATCGTACATGTGCTGTATATATATATATATATATATATATATATATATATGGAACGAATAAATATTTGATACTTCTAAGCCTACTTTTTATTTGTTTTTTATTTTATACAGTTTATAGTAGTAACATGATTTACTTGTAATTTTATATTTCCTTTTTAAAAATAATAATTAGAAACGCTAATATTCTTTGCTTATTTATTTTATTTTTCAATGGTCTTATTAAAGTTGTGATGTTTTTCCCCTTTCTTTATCATCCATCATTTATTACAATACTATTTTTTATTAGTTTCCTTTTCTTTTCAAATCTATTTTTTCTCTATGATATTCTGGTCTCATAATAAATACTATGAGTTTAAAGAGTTAACCTGAGTTGAATCAGATTGTTTTTTTAATATATTTTAATATGGAATTGATTAAAAAATATCCAGATTATTTTATTCTAACCAAGTCGTCAGAAGGGTCATATTATAATATTAAAATAGTTATGTATCAAATTGTTAAAATATAATTGGCTCTTCTTAAATGACTTTTTTTCTCATTCAAGATATATATATATATATATATATATCGACACACACGCACGCACACTTATAATATTCAAAAACTTATATTACAAGGAATTGCTCCATATGGCTAGATGGATGGTTCAATTGTTCAGTCTGTTGTTGTTTGCCCTCCCTTGACCTTAAAATCTTTCTACTTCTTCTTTTTATGTAATCACTGTAGCAAAGCTAGAAAACGAAGCATGGAGAATGAAATAAAAGTCAACAAATAAGATTAAAAAAACGACTTATTTGGTCAAACCAATCATATTATTCTAAGCATGAAAAAGGCCATTATCAGTATTGAAGCGTGGCGGCTTGTGGTCGGTGAGAGGACAAAAAATAGCTGTTTCTGCGAGCGTGGTCCAACGGTAAATGTGAACAAGCATTGCTTATTTCGGCTGGTTCAATTATTCAACGGCATAATTGAGCCGCTTGAATAATTGAGTTCTGGTTGTGCTTCTATCATCTATGAGGCTGAGAAGTTTTTTTTTCTTTTTTTTTGTTCGTAGTGACGGTTTGATATTGTTTTTTAAAATTATGTTTCAAAAAATTAAAATTTTTTATTTTTTTTTAAATATAATTTTTTGAGTATTTTTAGATCATTTTCACATGTTAATATTAAAAATAATTTTTAAAAAATAAAAAATATTATTTTAATACATTTCTGAATAAAAAACATTTAAAAAATAACATCAACCACATTCTCAAACACGTTCGTAATACTAAAACTTAACCATTAATTTCCAAGGCATGAAAACAAAATGCTGATGTTATAGATTATGTGAAATTTATTTGTGGAATAATTAAGAAATAATATTTATACTTCATAAAATAAATTAATAAATTGGTAAATCATAAAAAAAAAAATTGTGAATACTATTTAAAGATTAAAGTAAAGAAGATTGATTTTTCTAGGAACATGCAAATGAATATATATATATATATATATATATATTCATTAGAGGTGATTGAAAAAAAAAATCAGGTCTTGGGCCCAAAACCAAAACTTTAACTTTTGTTTTTACCTAGAACCAACCCATAGATATCCTAGAAAACTAATCAAACCACTTTTTAACCCTAAGGGACCCTATAAAAAGATTAACAATCAAAATGAAAATGAACACAAAAAACATTCATGTTCTTGGTGTATTTTTTTTCTATGTTTGAAAGGAATGACCACTTAATTTGAGTTCCCATCTCTTAAACAAATAGATAGACACCAATATCAACCTTTTATGATTAAAAATGGTTAGCTGAATCCTTTCTCTTTCCTTTCTTATAATCCAAGAAAAAAAATTAAACACAATATAAATTCTAAAACAACAGGGATCAAATAATTTATAAATGAAGACTTCAAGACCAAATCGAAGTTTTCCATGCCTTATGAACAACGAAAATGAAAGATGGCTATGTTTTTGTGTTGATTTTAGTCCACATTTCAATATAATCTAAACTTTTATTTTATAATAATGATCTTTAATTTAATATCATAATATTCCTAACACTTTGTATGAATAAGATGAAGTAAATCAAAACAAATCCTAACTCATGAAACCATGATAAAATAACTTTTAAGGACAAAACTATAGAGAAAAAAATGAGGTTAATTGGTATTGAGATTAAGACTTTGTTGAAAAATATTCTCTAATTTAAATTGTATAAAATAAAACATTGACATGTCTAAAACCAATCATCTTCAAGATTAATGTTTGGTGTTATCATTTACTTTCTAAGTACTTATTAGACAATTTTACTTTTCAAATATAAAATATGTCTTTTGTTTTTTTTTAAAAAAAAATTAAATGTCAGGAATTAATTTTGCAAATATATATATCCCTAGTAACACCATTTTTACTACAAAAAATGACCAACCATCCTTTTAGTAGTAGTTTCATCATCCAACAAACTTATCAACCTTTGTCTCTAGTAATTCCTAATCTTAGAAGAAAACATACGACAGTAGTAGAAAAATTTGTTTGTGTTGGTTTTATATTGTACACATATTTGTTTAGTCCTCTCTAATTAATTCCTAGTCGTCTCAAAGTTAATCCATAACCTCAAACTAATTTTACTGACAAATTACTAAATTATTATGATTTTTAGGATAAAGCTCATGCTATGTATAACTTTTGAATTGTTTGAACATTATATGGGATCAATGTCTGTGTTTAATTAGAAATGATTTGATAATTAGTGTTGGACTGTGAGTTTATTTGTAAGTTTGTGATTGGTAATTGATAAATTCCGGTTCATGAATTATGCTTGAGTTTATGCTAATTAAACATTAAACCTAGATTCATGGATTATGCTTAGGTTTATTGATTTATTTGATTTAGTATGACATTTGAATACAATTCATGAAATTAACAAGACTTGTTGTTTAATTATTTAATGTTTGTTGAATTATTTAGTTGGTGAATGATGAATATATAGTTTACGTGTAGTTGTTATCTATATTAAAATAGTTGAAACTTTTCACAACCTTTTTGTTTTTCCAAACATGGTCTTAGTCAAATTTTAATAATTTTTCAAAGTTTTGGAAGCTCATTTTGTAATTAATTTCGAGTTTTTTTGCATTACTTTATCTTTTTTATATTTAATATTTTCAATTCTGATTTACACGCAAGATGTTTTTTTCAAAATTAAATAAACTTGTTTCTTTCTACAAAAACAACAAAAATCTTTATTTAAAAAACACAACTTTATTTTAAAATGATTATGGTAAAGTCTCTGAAAACAATTATATTTGCATAATAATAATAATAATAATAATAATAATAATAATAATAATAATAATAATAATAATAATAATAATAATAATAATAATAATAATAATAATACATGGCATGATTTAACATATTTTAAATTGTTTTTAAGAAAAAATGTTTAGTTTACATTATTACATGCATTTTTTTAATCTGATAACAAGTTTTTTAAATCCAAGAAAACTTTATCTGCATTTCAAAAACAAAAAAAATAGTTAAAATCATGTGGTGATGGTCAATTTGAAGTTGTAAAGAGAATTAATGATAATGTATACATAGTTAATTATATATTTAATGTTGTTGATCTTACTTTGTATCGTATACATAATTAATTATATCTTTAATGTTGTTGATCTTACTTTGTTTGATACAAGTTTTAATTTAAGATCAAGTGTTTTTAAGGAGAGATGAGATGATGTGGATCAACCCACAAACTCCTTTGAGGATTCATTACAACTTCCAAATGGGGCAATTACAAGATACAAAATGAAGGCATTGAAAAAACTATAAATAGACTAGTCTTACAAGTTTCAACCAAGATGGAAATTAGAAATATATTAGAGCATTAAGAGTATGTATTAATGTTTTGATTCATGTGCAAGAATGACCCAATTCAACCTTATTTAGGCCATAAATTATTGGCAACAAAGTCTTGTTTTAGTATGTGTTTTCATGTGCTTTGTGGATTCCATACTAAATATGGATTTCCCCTTGTATGTGGGAACATTAGTTATTTTCTTTATGTATTGGGATATAGTATAAAACGAGTGGTTAACCCGCGTGATGCGGCGGGTTTTTTTTTATCTATGTAGAAAATTGATTGTTTTTTTATGTATTGTATTTTATTATTTTAATATTTAGTTAGTATAATTATATTTAAGAATACTGATATGAATTTTTGTCCTTCAAAAAATCCAAAGTCATTTTTCCTCTCTCTTAATATATTTTTAGGCGATAATATTCAATAAATATCAGACATATTATAAATAATAATATTGTAATTTGTTTTTAAAATATAAACTTTTTTTTTGTGCTGTAATTATTTTTTCTTTGCTTTTAAAAAGAACAATCTAATGGAAACGGGAAGTGACTTGTATATTTTTTAATTTGACTTGTAGATAATGCAGGTAAATTTGTCAACATTTTTTTTTTTTGAGATGTTCTTTTTCCAGTAATATTAGATCTAAAATATTAAAAATGAAAACATTGGAAATTCTTGTAAAGAAATAAACTTAAATAAAAGAGCACAAAATTAAATTTTGAAGCCAATCTTTTTTTTATATAAGATTTATTAATCATATTAGTATATTAAATATATTTAAGAAAACATGATATGAATTTCTATCCTTCAAAAAATCTTAGGTCATTTTTCCTCTCTCTCAATATATTTTTAGGCGATAATATTCAATAAATATTTGAACATAATATTAGTTTTACAAACTTTAATTTGACATAAATATACAAATATATAATTAATTTGATATACTTTCAATAATATCTTTAATTTAAAAGACAAAATTGAAGTAAACCCAAACATTGAAATCAAATAATTCAAAACAAATCCGGAAATTAAAAGAATTAGGACTGAAATGAAACTGAAATCCATAATTAACTTGCATAGAAGGATAGAATTGAAAGAAATCAAACTTTTGATACCTAAAATATTAAGATTTATAAATTTAAATTCAAAGCCAAAGTTTTTTCTATAAGATTTATTCATCATATTATTATATTAAATATATTTAAGAATACTGATATTAATTTTTTTTTTTGCAAGAAATCGTTGGTCATTTTTTTTCTCTCTCTATATATTTTTATGCGATAATATTAAATGAATATTAAACACATATACTTAGTCTCACATACTATATAGTGTGATCGAAATGCGAAGTGATTTATATATTTTTTAATTGTAGATAACCTAGATAAATTTGTAAAAAAAAATATATGAGTTGCCTTTTTTCCCCAGTAATATTAGATCTGACATATTATAAATAATAATAATAATAATAATTATAATAATAATAATAATAATAATAATTATTATTATTATTATTATTATTATTATTGTGCTAAGTACAAAATTAAAATTCGAATAATTTTTTTTATGTTATTCGATTTATTCATTATATGATTATATTAAATGTATTTAAGAATACTGATATTAATTTTTTTTTATTTAAAAAATCCTAGATCATGTTTTCTTCTCCCTATATATATATATATATATATATATATATATATATATATATATATATATATATATATATATATATATATATTCCTATGAGATAATATTCAATAAATATTAGAACATATTATTAATGAAAGACTAAAAATATCCTAAAAACTTTAACAAAAGAAAAAAAAATATAATTTCCATTACTGTCAAAACAATAAAAATTATTAAATTATACTGAGAAAAAAAAACATTAACAAAAGATTAAGCAAGAAAAACAATTAAATTATTATTATTATTATTATTATTATTATTATTATTATTGAGTTAAGTACAAAATTAAAATTTGAAGACAAATATTTTTTATGTTATCCGATTTATTCATTATATGATTATATTAAATGTATTTAAGAATACTTATATTAATTTTTTTTATTCAAAAAATCCTAGGTCATGTTTTTTTCTCCCTATATATATTCCTATGAGATAATATTCTATAAAAATTAGAACATATTATTATTATTATTATTATTATTATTATTATTATTATTATTATTATTATTATTGTCGTTGTTGTTGTTGTTGTGTTAAGTACAAAATTAAAATTCAAAGAAATGTTTTTTTATGTTATCTGATTTATTCATTACATGATTATATTAAATGTATTTAAAAATACTGATATTAATTTTTTTTATTTAAAAAATCCTAGATCATGTTTTCTTCTTCCTATATATATATATATATATATATATATATATATATATATATATATATATATATATATATATATATATATATATTCCTATGAGATAACATTCAATAAATATTAGAACATATAATTAATGAAAGACTAAAAATATCCTAAAAATTTTAACAAAAGAAAAAAAATAAATATTGCCATTACTGTCAAAACAATAAAAATTATTAAATTATACGGAGAAAAAAAAACATTAACAAAAGAGTAAGCAAGAAAAACAATTAAATTATTATTATTATTATTATTATTATTATTATTATTATTATTATTATTATTATTATTATTATTGTGTTAAGTAAAAAATTAAAATTCGAAGACAAATTTTTTTTATATTATCTGATTTATTAATTATATGATTATATTAAATGTATTTAAGAATACTTATATTAATTTTTTTTATTCAAAAAATCCTAGGTCATGTTTTCTTCTCCCTATAAATATTCCTATGAGATAATATTCTATAAAAATTAGAACATATTATTATTATTATTATTATTATTATTATTATTATTATTATTATTATTATTATTATTATTATTATTATTATTGTCGTTGTTGTTGTTGTTGTTGTTGTTGTTGTTGTGTTAAGTACAAAATTAAAATTCAAAGAAATATTTTTTTTATGTTATCTGATTTATTCATTACATGATTATATTAAATGTATTTAAAAATACTGATATTAATTTTTTTTATTTAAAAATCCTAGGTCATGTTTTCTACTCCCTATATATATATATATATATATATATATATATATATATATATATATATATATATATATATATATATTCCTATGAGATAACATTCAATAAATATTAGAACATATAATTAATGAAAGACTAAAAATATCCTAAAAATTTTAACAAAAGAAAAAAAATAAATATTGCCATTACTGTCAAAACAATAAAAATTATTAAATTATACGGAGAAAAAAAAACATTAACAAAAGAGTAAGCAAGAAAAAAAATTAAATTATTATTATTATTATTATTATTATTATTATTATTATTATTATTATTATTATTATTATTATTATTGTGTTAAGTACAAAATTAAAATTCAAAGACAAATTTTTTTTATATTATCTGATTTATTAATTATATGATTATATTAAATGTATTTAAGAATACTGATATTAATTTTTTTTATTTAAAAAATCCGAGGTCATGTTTTCTTCTCCCTATATATATTCCTATGAGATAAGATTCAATAAATATTATTATTATTATTATTATTATTATTATTTTAATTATTATTATTATTATTATTATTATTATTATTATTATTATTATTGTGTTAAGTACAAAATTAAAATTTGAAGAAATTTTTTTATTATTTTATCCGATTTATTCATTATATGATTATATTAAATGTATTTAAAAATACTGATATTAATTTTTTTTATTTAAAACATCCTAGAACATGTTTTCTTCTCCCTATATATATATATATATATATATATATATATATATTCCTATGACATAATATTCAATAAATATTAGAACATATTATTAATGAAAGACTAAAAATATCCTAAAAACTTTAACAAAAGAAAAAAAATAAATATCATTGCCATTAATGTCAAAACAATAAAGATTATTAAATTATACGTAGAAAAAAAAACATTAACAAAAGAGTAAGCAAGAAAAACAATTAAATTATTATTATTATTATTATTATTATTATTATTGAGTTAAGCATAAAATTAAAATTTGAAGATATATTTTTTTTATGTTATCCGATTTATTCATTATATGATTATATTAAATGTATTTAAGAATACTAATATTAATTTTTTTTATTCAAAAAATTCTAGGTCATGTTTTTTTTATTCCTATGAGATAATATTCAATAAATATTAGAATATATTATTATTATTATTATTACTACTACTACCACTACTACTACCACTACTACTACCACTACTATTATTATTATTATTATTATTATTATTATTATTATTATTATTATTATTATTATTATTATTATTGTGTTAAGTACAAAATTAAAATTCAAAGCATTTTTTTTATGTTATCCAATTTATTCATTATATGATTATATTAAATGTATTTAAGAATACTGATATTAATTGTTTTTATTCAAAAAATCCTAGATCATGTTTTCCTCTCCCTATATATATATATATATATATATATATATATATTCCTATGAGATAATATTCAATAAATATTAGAACATATAATTAATGAAAGACTAAAAATATCCTAAAAACTTTAACAAAAGAAAAAAAAATATCATTTCCATTACTGTCAAAACAATAAAAATTATTAAATTATACGGAGAAAAAAACACATTAACAAAAGAGTAAGCAAGAAAAACAATTAAATTATTATTATTATTATTATTATTATTATTATTATTATTATTATTGAGTTAAGTACAAAATTAAAATTTGAAGACAAATTTTTTTTTTTATGTTATCCGATTTATTCATTATATGATTATATTAAATGTATTTAAGAATACTAATATTAATTTTTTTTATTCAAAAAATCCTAGGTCATGTTTTGTTCTCCCTATATATATTCCTATGAGATAATATTCTATAAACATTAGAACATATTATTATTATTGTTGTTGTTGTTGTTGTTGTTGTTGTTGTTGTTATTGTGTTAAGTAAAAAATTAAAATTCAAAGAATTTTTTTTATGTTATCTGATTTATTCATTATATGATTATATTAAATGTATTTAAGAATACTGATATTAATTTTTTTTATTCAAAAAATCCTATGTCATGTTTTCTTCTCCCTATATATATATATATATATATATATTCCTATGAGATAATATTCAATAAATATTAGAACATATAATTAATGAAAGACTAAAAATATCCTAAAAACTTTAACAAAAGAAAAAAAATAAATATTGCCCTTACTGTCAAAACAATAAAAATTATTAAATTATACGGAGAAAAAAAAACATTAACAAAAGAGTAAACAAGAAAAATAATTAAATTATTATTATTATTATTATTATTATTATTATTATTGAGTTAAGTACAAAATTAAAATTCGAAGACAAATTTTTTTTATGTTATCTGATTTATTCATTATATGATTATATTAAATGTATTTAAGAATACTGATATTAATTTTTTTTATTCAAAAAATCCCAGGTCATGTTTTCTTCTTCCCATATATATTCCTATGAGATAATATTCAATAAAAATTAGAACATATAATAATAATAATAATAATAATAATAATAATAATAATAATAATAATAATAATAATTAGAACATATAATAATAATAATAATATAATAATAATAATAAAAATTATTAAATTATACAGAGAAAAAAACATTAACAAAAGAGCAAGTAAGAAAAACAATTAAATTATTATTATTATTATTATTATTATTATTATTATTATTATTATTATTATTGTGTTAAGTACACTTATATATACATGGACAAAAGTAGGGAATATTCTAGAAATAAAATCGAACTAAATTAGAACTTATATAATAGAAATCAGGACCAAAATCAAAATTAAAAGTCAATGGACCAAAGTGAAAAGTAACATAAAATGGGGGACTCTTCTGCACTTTTACGTGCAGGAGAGAGAGAAAACGTTGGCAGCGCCTTTAACCGGTCACTGCCGCGTCCACAGATATTTTTAGGTTAACGCGCCACCGCGGGAGGAAGATCACGCGGAGGCGCATCAAAAACCACTCCGGAAGGCCATTTCCGACCACCGAATGACGCCGCACGCGCCACCCAAACAGGGCGTGAGGAGGAAAACCAACTGGCGCGTGCGCCTCACGCCTTGATAGCCACGGAATAAACAATTAAAAAATAGGGTCAATTACCGTCCTGCCCCTGTACTCAAGTCAACGTTTTTGTCTTATTAGGGGCTATAACTGTATTTAGCCATTTTTTAAAAAAAAAAACCTGCGGCAGACCGGACCAAACCGGACCGGTCCGTTCGCACGCAATTACGCCCTTAACCCTCAGCCGAAAATGTTATTTTGTTTTATTACCGGGGTTAAAATCGTTACTACACTGTTCATAGGCGGAAAAAAAAAGGTTGGACGAACTCGCGCGACGCACAGAGGTCAAAGTTCGCGTCCACAGTGACTTTGAGTGTGTGTGTACAGTGTTTGAACAGTGTTTTTCGTTTTCTTTTAGTGTATTTGTTAATTAATTTCCATGTCAAGTATTGAGAAAACAAAAAAAAACAAAGAATCCATGATTAAAAGGGAAACATGGTGGCAACAAAGTTTTCTAGATTTGCAAGGAGAATATTTCAACAAGTTTAATTGTTTTTCCTAGTTATGGAAGGATAATTAATTGGTGGAAAATAGAAATAAAAAAGACAACAAGTTTTCTTTTCAATATATAATTAAAATCCTTATCTTAGAAAATATAGGGATGACAACTTCCTCCCTTGGTTTCTAAAATCATTAAGAAGCATTGTAAGCAATAAATAAGCATTATATGAGACTTGTGTTGTTTTCTTTTCTTCTTGTCTTCTCATAGCATCATAGAAATTAACTTATTGGTTTTATTTTTATTATTTTAATTATAGCCTGATACTTGTTTGATTAAATACTTAGTTTTCAGTTAAGATCTAAAACTAGTTTGGATTGGTGTTTTAGGATTATAAATATACGTTTCAGGTCAATTTTATAAGTAGGGCAATTTAGTTCACAAGAGTAGATCCATTACAATTATTTTCTTAGATTATTTAATTGTTTTAAGCCTTTGTTTCAACAATTATTGAAAGAATATCATTTTGGAATTTTAATTTGCATGGAAGAGTGATTTTTGTATTTTTAATTCTTGAAAGAACTAAACATACTTATTGAAAAATAACTGACTTCATAATGTCATTCAATTTAATTTCAATAATGTTGTCTTTCAAACCCTCTCATCTTTCTATGATCAAGTTTTTATTTTGACTATAGGTTGCATGATCACAAGTGTATCTAAAAGCTTCACTAACAAATTAGCAAAATAGACAAGATACTTAGATGGCAAAACTTAATAGACCATGTGGTTATATATATTTTTTTTGTTGATAAAACCCCCTAAAATATTGTAAGAAAAAAAGAAGCAATAAATACTAAAATAAAAATGGCATAATAAAATGTATAAATGTAAACGAAAGACATAAATAGAGTTTGAAAGATAACCTTGTAGAGGAAAAATATATGTATAGGGACAATTGAAAAAATACAAATTAAGAGGGGTGTCTTTAATCTTCTTTAATCCCTATGGCACCTTTAATATTCAAATCTAATCCCTAACATAAAAAAATGTTAAAATTTTACCCAATTATTCAACTGGAAAATGCTTATTTTGGAGAAAAACAATATCTTCGGCCACCGCCTTTACGCTTGATTGAGTGGAAAGTATAAAAGTATTCGTCTTGATCGCCCTTCCACCATCCTTTCAGACATTGATAAAACAATTGGATTATAATAAGTTTTAGGATAAAACCTAATCTTATCTGCTTAGCAATAAATACTAAAATTAAAATTAAGATACCCCATCAATACTTTCTTCTCAGTTAAGCTGTTCTTGTCCTGACTCCTGCCTGAGTGCTCTCTTAAACTAATTAAGAACTTGATTTACATTTCGAAATTGGTGTTGTTTTCTTGGAACACATACAACTGCCCCGGCTTTGATTCTTGTTTTCCTCAGGCTTCACGTTGTCATCCACTGAGATATATAGGACCTCACTTTCTCCACCACTACCAACCTGCAAGCATATATATATATATATATATATATATATATATATATATATATATATATATATATATATATATATATATATATATATTGGATCAAGGCGAGAGCATGCCTTCCTTATCTTCACACATATTTTTATGGTTGTCGGGTCGGGTTAGCACTTGATCGGCTCTGTTCCATTGTTTAAAAATTAGTTCTTCAGATCGAACAGAGTCTATGGATGCTAATAGATTGTATTATTTTTGGTGCTATTTAAGTAATGGGAAAAATCTTAATGCATAATAATATAAATTATATTTTGGAGCTTTATTTAATAGTTTATATTTTCAGGTAAAATGATTCCTTGATATAATATCAAAGTTATACTGATCCAATGATCACAAATTGAAATCTCAAGACTCTTATTTTATTTGATGAAAATTAAACATAAAATAGTATAGATCTATATGCAAGTTTCCAACTGAAATATAAATCATATTCTGAAATTTCCCTTTTCCACTTAAATTTTTAAATTTATAAACAAGATAACACTAGCATAGCATGATTATGCTCACAAAAATCATCAAACTTGGAGAATTATCATTCAATACTCTTTCTTGCATTGCTTGCCAAGCGTGCTCCCTTTTCTCACTTATGATAGCAGCGAGGAGAACAGGCCCGGTGGCGACACAGGTCTGCTACTCGAGTGAATCACCCACACGCCTAACTTTTAAAAGCATTGCTTGGCTGAGAAGAAAGCATCCATGCCAGCTCTACCATCCAACGCCCACACACACGTAGAAGCGTCTTCTTCCCCTCTTAAATAACACATATTTCCTTGGATATCTACTGCGTCAGGATCGAGCCACCAAGAGAGACACGCCCAGTTGACCAAATGGGCAGAGAATTCATGGCTGCCACGAACGTTTTCTCCTTAATTCTCTTCTTATCGTTCTCATCTTGCAAGGTATATATACTAATCTCCTCTCATCGTTCTCTTCTCTTTATAATTAATGCATTTATTTTAATGCATATACTAATTGTTGTTTCATGGTTTAAAAATGCAGGTTTGTTTTGCTGCTACAACTACAAGTAGCTTGCATGAACAAAACTTATCAGCCCAACTCAACCCATTTTCCCCAAGAGCATCTTTGATCCGTTACTGGAACAAACAGATCTCGAATAGCCTACCTAAACCACTGTTTCTCCTCTCCAAAGCTTCTCCACTCAGCGCCAAAGACTCAGCGATCCTCACCAAACTTGCCACTCAACGCTCTCTTTCCTCACACCTTGACTCCTTCTGCTCCTTAGCCAACTTATTTTGCTTCTTTGACACAGAACAAAGTTTAGGCAATCATGACCAAGATTCCAAATTCGCGCTTTATTCCAATAAGCGCTTTGCAAGCTATGGTGGATCGAGACTCAGCGGGCTCGACTCATTTAAGAACTACTCCAACGGGCTGAACTCGGTTGCCGACTCTTTCTTGAGATACAGCCGTGACTCTACAGGCCATAGTGAGACTTTCACAAACTATGGTAACGATGGAAATGTCGCCAACGCATCATTTGGCAACTATGGCTCTGGTGCCACTGGCGGTTCCGGCACGTTCAATAACTATGATAACAAGGTCAATGTGCCTGGTCTTCGATTCACTACCTATGCCTCAGATGGAAATGACCATAAGCTCTCCTTCTCAAGCTACAGTGATGAAACAAATGTAGGTGCTCAAGGATTCAATAGCTATGGCAAGAAAGGAAATGGGGTTCCATCAGAGTTCATAGCCTACAGCAGAGATTCAAACGTTATTGAATCTAAATTTACTGGCTATGGCGAGTTGGGTAATGCAGCAAATGACTCTTTCACTGGTTACGGCAACTCAGGTAACACCCCACATAACAGCTTCAAGAGTTATGGAACTGGTGCAAACTCTGGTATTGATAGCTTCTCGAGCTACAGGAATGGAGCCAATGCTGGTCAGGATTCATTTCAATCTTATGCCAAGAATTCAAACTCAGGGAAAGTGAGCTTCACAAATTATGGAAAAACATTTAACCCTGGAAATGATTCATTCACAGATTATGGCAAAGGTTCAAAGGGTAGGACCACCATAGGGTTCAGAAGCTATAGTCTTGATCGATCATTCGTGGTTTATAACGATAAGGGTGTTACATTTTCCGGTTACAGTAACACAAGCAGTACGCCGAGTGACAATGGCGGTTCTGTGCATAAGAGATGGGTGGAACCAGGGAAGTTTTTCAGGGAATCCATGCTGAAGCAGGGGAATGTGATGGTGATGCCCGACATTAGGGACAAAATGCCTGACAGGTCGTTTTTACCCCGGTCAATTGTCTCAAAATTACCGTTCTCAACCACGAATTTGGCCAGGCTCAAGGAGCTTTTCCAGGCGTCAGATAACTCAACCATGGTGCGCGTGCTCGTCAACGCGCTGGCTGAGTGCGAGAGGGTACCGAGCCGCGGTGAGACCAAGCGATGCGTTGGTTCTGTCGAGGACATGATCGACTTTGCAGTCTGGGTCCTGGGCCACAACGTGACGGTCAGGACCACCGAGAATGTTGAAGGGTCAAAGAAAAAAGTGATGATCGGATCTGTTGAAGGGATCAACGGCGGGCATGTGACCAAATCAGTGTCTTGTCACCAAAGCTTGTACCCGTATCTACTGTATTACTGCCATTCGGTACCCCGAGTTAGGGTTTACAAGGCTGATATTGTCGATCCTGAGAGCAAAGAGAGGATCAATGTTGGAGTTGCCATTTGTCATATTGACACGTCAGCATGGGGTCCGGAACATGGAGCCTTCGTTGCCCTTGGATCAAGCCCAGGGAAGATTGAGGTATGCCACTGGATCTTTCAGAATGACATGACTTGGACCACTGCGGACAGAGCGTAGCGGTCGGTGGCTTCATACGATTCGTTTCGTAACTTCCTTCGTCTCCCAAGATTGTTAAAGAAAACAAATTCAGCTGTAACTTATTTTGTGCTCTCCCACGCCGCGTAGTTATTTATTTCGTTATGTTTTTTTTATTAAAATATCTGAAATATTTCAAAATATGACAAAATAATTTTTTTGAATTAATATATATATATATATATATATATAAACTGTACCACTCCGAAATAGCATGTCAAAACATTTTGAAACCAAAACATTTCATTCCAATTGAAAAAACCGATCACAACCAAAATGGCACAGACAACTTTGCTCGGCGGCCGGATTTGGCTCTACGAGGGCCGGATTTGTATTGCTGTGTTCTCTATCTGCAAAAAGGGAATCATATAATCCTAGCTTTCCAATATTCACTTGAGATTTGCTCTGACAGAGAGCTGAAGAAACAAAAATGAGTTGAGCTTGAGACACAAAAGCCAAGAAAGAAACCCTATCCTGCCCGTGCCTGTAGCTTCTAGCATGCTTGCTCAGAGCACAACTTCAAACGACACCGCATCACCTCCGGCTTCAATCCATTCACTAGCCATCCGAAGACTTCAAGATTCAAGTGCGCGTGTTACTGCGCAGTCTAAAGCGACAGCATGCCATGGTTTTGCAGCTTTAGAGTGAACCCCACGATTCGCTCCATCAAAGTGCTGGCCTTCGATGGTATATATATATATATACTAGACAATGCCTCCGCGGTTCGCCGCGGGGGGCACAATATTTTTTTCAATATAAAAAATATTAATTGTTTGTATTTTTTATTATAATATAAATTTAGCTAAAATAATAAATTTGTGCAGAATTTATGTCAAGTGCAAATTTTCTATAAAATATATGAATTTAAAATCGATATAAATTTGTCTGTTTAGTAGTTTCAAACGAAATAACCAGCATAAATTTATCATTATCATTAAAAAAGCAAGAAAACTCGGATATCTGAATTATTAAGTTCACTGTATTAAGATTAGTTCATTTTATAATTCAATTTAAATCAAACAAAAATAAAATATAAATTGTGAAAATACCTAAAATAATCAAATAAAAAAAATAAGTTGTTAATTTTCTATCAACAAAAAGACAAAAACATAGATTAAAAATTCATCCTGACGTTATTGCCATTATCATTGTTATTAAAGCTAAAATTATTACTAACATTACTGCCAAAACAATTAAAATAATTAAATGGCCATGAAAAATAAAAAAATAAAGCAAAAGATTTTTATAAAAAAACAATAACTAAAATTATCATTATTATTGCATAAATAATAAAATCATAAAAATCATATAATC
This sequence comes from Salix purpurea, assembly GCA_027405865.1. NCBI lineage: Eukaryota > Viridiplantae > Streptophyta > Magnoliopsida > Malpighiales > Salicaceae > Salix > Salix purpurea. The sequence goes on from JAOWLH010000036.1 coordinate 927,214, forward strand.
TAAAGAACAAATAAAGAAACAGAAAACAAAAAAAAAATGATTAAAGGGAAAAATAGAGTAATATTACTTTTAAAATGATCACCAATATAAATTAAAATTTTAGGAAAATCTTTAAAAAAAATCAAAAGATTTTTATAAAAAAATATTAACTAAAATTATCATTATTATTGCGCAAATAATAAAATTATAAAAATCATCTAATCCAAAGAACAAATAAAAATAAAAGTGAACAAAAAAAACGTATAAGGAAAAAAAATAAAAAATAATAATAAATTGGTTCGGAGATTAGTCATGGTATGTCCACGCTGGCCTGAACACCCCGATTATCAAAAAACAGATTTGGTCCAAGGAGTAGTGGTGGTGCACTTGAGCTGGCCTGGAGATCGTGGTTATAAAAAAATATATAAGTGAAAAAAAGAGCTTAAGCTGGCTGAGAGACCATGGTTACCAAAAAATATATAAGCGAAAGAAAACAAAAAAAAAGTATAAGCGTGAAAACACTGTAGCAATCCATATTGTTTTTTAAAAAAATCGGCCCAAGAATTAGTCGTGGTGTGCTTAAGCTGGTCAGAGATCCCGGTTATAAAAAAAAATGTATAAGTGAATAAAAAAAGTATAAAAAAAAGAAAAAAAATATACCAACAGGAAAACATTTTAGAAAAAAAAATGTGGGTCCGGGGATTATCGTGGTATGCATATGTTGCCCTGGACACCCTGGTTATCAAAAAAATTTGGATATGGAGATTAATCGTGGTGTATTTAAGCGAGCTCGGACACCTCGATTATTAAAAAACAAAAAACCAAAAAAATATATAAGTAGAAAAAGAAAAAAAATATATAATAAGAAAAAAATGAAAAAAAATATAATAAGAAAAAAATACAAAAAAAAGGCAAAAAAAGAAGAAGGAAAAAACCGAGGAAAAAAAAAAGAAAAAGAATAATTAGGAAAATAAAAGCAAAAAAAAAAAAAAACAAACGAACAAAAAAAAAGAGCTAATCATAAAATAAAAACCGAAAAAAACAAAGCAGAAAAAAGAGAGAAAAAAAGTATGCAGAAAAAAAAGAAGCAAAAAAAGCAAAAAAAAAAAAAAAAAAAAAAAAAAACCATTGTTGCAATCCACAGTGCACTGTGTCTGTGTGCACAGTGCGTGGGTGTACAGTGAAACACCCACGCCTTTTATATATATAGACATAATTAAATTCACAACGATAAATTTATATGATATAACTAAATAAAAATTATAGATTAGAAGATAAAATGTATAAAATTTTAAGTAGAGTTTGTTACGCAAGCATAGATCACATCTTTTAGAATGTAGGTATTGCGTCATAAAAGATAACAAAAGAGAGCGAACTTACATTAAAAAAAAAAAGCAAAATATTTTTAAAAGAAAAAAAATTAATCACTAAAATCATTATTGTGCAGATAGTAAAATCATAAAAATCATTTAATACAAAGAGTAAATAATAAAAAAAAATAAAGGGGAAAAGGAAGCAATATTAATTTAAAATATTATAACAATAGCAACATCGGAGTCTTAACATCTAAAATTATTATTGTTGTTATTATTAAAACAATAAAAATTATCAAATTATACCGAGGGAAATTTATGAATGTAAGATTAAAAAAATTGTAAGAACTACAAAAAAACATAAAAAAAAATACAATAAAAACTAAAAATTATCATTATTATCACTGTCAACACAATAAAAACTATCAAATTGTTATGAGGGAAAAAACTCTAAAAAACATTAACAAAAGAGTAAGGAAGAAAAAAAAAAAATTATTATTATTATTATTATTATTATTATTATTATTTATTTTATTTTTGTCTTAAAAATGGAAGAAGAAAAAATCTTAAAAACTTCAACAAAAGATCAAACAAAAGAATAAAATAAAAACAAAAAATATCGTAGCTATTATAGCCAAAACAATAAAAATTATCAAATTATCCCGAGAAAAAAAACCCTCAAAAACATTAACAAAAGAGTAAGCAAGAAAAACAATTAAATTATTATTATTACTACTATTATAATTATTATTATTTTCATTGATTTATTTTATTTTTGTGCTAATAATGAAAGGGAAAAAATGGAAGGAAAAAAACCCCTAAAAACTTCAACAAAAGAATAAAACAAATACAAAAACTATCATTGCTATCACTGCCAAAACAATAGAAATTATCAAATTATTCCGAGGGAGAAAAAACTAAAAAAACATTAACAACAAAGTAAGTAAGAAAAACAATAAAATTATTATTATTATTATTATTATTATTATTATTATTATTATTATTATTATTATTATTATTATTGTGTTAATAATGAAAAAATAAAATAATAATAGTGTTTATAATTTATTTTTAACATGATTTCAAATTTAATGGTTAGATTCTATTCATGTGACATTTAATAGATTTTCTTAGGTATAATTTAATAGAATGGTATCATATAAAACACTTTAAATATTGAGATGGAAAAAAAAAGGTTTCAAACTCTATCAATCAAAATAGATTATGAGAATTAGCTATATCAATACGCGAATTCTCTAAAATAAAACTACTGTAAAATCTCTCACTACACTTGGTAAATAGCAACTTAATCCCAATCACATTTATTAATATATGTTTAGGATTATGGTTGAAACTATTTTTTAAAGTGTTTTTTTGTACATATATATATATATATCAAAATAATTTATTTAAAAAAAAATAATTTTGACATCAACATATGAAAATAATCTAAAAATATAAAAAAATATTTTAAAATAAAATAGAATTATTTAAAAAAAAAATATTTTTAAAACTCGGTGTCAAATGCCATTAGAGATCAAATGAGAAAATAAAGTTTTATTTCAAGCTATTATGGAAATTCTCTCTAGTTTTGTTTTTGCGTGTGTGGTTCTGGGCACTACTTTCCCTTCTTTTAACTTTTCCTTTTCTTCATCGTATAAAAAAATCTAATTATATAAAGTATATATATTCACCTTCCATGTAGGCCTGAGCAAAGAGAGAGAGCGACGCACCCTCTGCCCGAAAAGAAAAGATGAAAATGGGCGTAGAGAGAATGAAGAAGAAAAACCGAAGCAGTCCCCACAGACAAAAGCAAACAGGCGAGCTTATTAAGGGTAGATGTGTTTGGACACTGCCACAATCCACAGTGTCTTCAGAGTCTTGGTGCACAGTGAAGAACACGGTGTTTAGGCCACGGGATTTATATTATAGGTAATATATATATATATATATATATATATATATATATATATATATATATATATATATATAAAAAACTAGCAAACAAAACCTAAAAAATGTTTTTTTACACTATTTGTGTTATTTTTGGCATTTTCAATGTGTTTTTAAGAGTATTTAAAATTCAAAAATACTTTTTAAGCAAGATGAGATAAACCTTCTAGCTATTAAAGACTATAATACCATAAGAATAACCAGATTAAGAAAACTCAACAAGATAGAATGAATAAAATATGGAAATTGAAATTGAAATACAAAGTTGACCAATATTGGCAGAATTAATTAAGTATACTAACTTAATTAAACTTCTAATAGGTTTAACTGCCTTATTTAAGGACTTAATTGAAGAACAAAAACATGTTTGAAAGTTAGTTCAACAAAATTGAAAGAATTAATTAAGTTCAAAGACTTAATTAAACTTTTAATGGGTTTTATGAATTTAATTAAGGACTTCATTGAAGAAAAATCAAGTTTAGAGGCTTAATTCAGATCAATTCACAAAGAATAAAATATTAGACGTACAATTGAAACTTTGGAAAAGGCAAAATTATCAAGGTTTCAAATGCGAAGTTTAAAGGCTAGTTAAGGGCCAAATTAAAAATTCAAGGACCTTTCCATAAAAAACTACATAGCATTGAGGGTTGTATTAGACTTTTCCTAGGACTAATTTGAATTAAATGAAAATTGAAGGCTTAATTAGGGATTGATTTAACAAATTAAAAATCAAAGGCTACTAATCCTAGGACTAATTACTTGGGATTAAAGGGTTTGTTCTCCCTATGATCTCATGTTTGAATTTTATGGTTACTAATATGATGACTGCTCGAAGTTCCATGATCATAAATTATAGTATAAGGTTAAAGCAAAATTTAGACCACACCAAATGTACAGTAATTGATCCAATGGTAAGTGCTTGAGATTAAAGAGTTTATTTCACTTATGGTCTATGGTTGTTAATTTGATGATCACCGGAGGCTTATATAGTCGTTAACTTCAGGGTATATGAAATTAGTTAAAATACATGCAAGTTAACCCAAATATTTTCGTTAATAATTAAAAAAAACTTAGATCACACCTCACAATATAAATACGCATAGACTTCATGAAAGGTGTAATTTGATGAAGTCATTTTCAGAGTCTTAATTTGATGGCTTCAATAATGATACGTAAAACACAAGTCATAACTGTACTGTGAGCACTTCTTTATGCTTCAGGTGTAGTCATGCTTTCATGGGGCACACACCCTCCCAAAATCAACATTGGAAGATGTTTTATTGAAACTATATAAGTTGGAAAATATAGTCTTAGTCTATAGTTATTAATCAAAGAGCAAAAGAATTTCTTTCTTTCTTTCTTTCTTTCTATGAAGATCATGCAGGCTTTCCTTCTCCCTTGGAAACTTCTATTAACATACTTTTTTTAGATTTTTCACTTATAAAAAAGTTTTATATATATTTGATTAAAAATAACTTTTGGAAGGGAAAATTAAATTTAATATTCTATAATTTGATGTGAATTACACCTTGTATTTATAGTTTAAAAAATTATTCTTTGCCTCCTAGGTCAACATACAATTCCAAAATAGATGAAATATCTATCTTACCCTCGTATATAATTATAACTGAAAATTCATAAATGACAAAACAAAAAAACACAAATATCACTCTCTCGCTCTCTCTCAATTCAAACTGGATTGCATCACTTAAATTATAAAAGATCACACATGAATTCTTAATAAAAATACGTTTACAAAATCAATAAAATATCAAAATCCAAACATGTTTTTGGTAGTGGAAAAGGGATCACTATGTTATCTTTCAAATCCCAAAAAAAGAAGAAACTAAGATTTTTTACATTTTGATATACCTTGGTTAAAAATTTCAACTTAATTAGGTTTCCATAATCTCTTAATATTTAATTAGATCAATCACAGGGGTAATTTGCATGAAGATTAATTAAAGGCATGAAGGAGGGTATTTTTGTAAAGAAGTGAAATTCATATTTCTCCCATTATAACAGCCAGTTGGAAAAAATATGAAGACTTTATTTTCTCTCTAAAATATCCAAAAATTCTTCTGCAAGTAAAAAAACTCTTGAATAATTCTTGATGATTTGTGAAGAAAACACAAGATTGAAATGATTTGGAAATGAAAATGAGAGAAATGGCCATGAAAGGTGAAGGGTGAGAAAAATGATATTAAAGAGAATAAAAAATGAAATGGTTTAAATCTTAAATGTTTAGAATGTTAAAAAGCATTACGAGCTAAAAAGCATAGGTAGTGTTAACTATGGAAAAATTAGGAAGGAAATTTTGGGAGTTTTATTAGTTGAATTCTAGCTAAACTCCAAACCTGAGAATAATGAAATTTGAATTTGGTTTCTTCATCAAAGTTGTAGATATGGATGTTATATTTCTAATGAAACTAGTTTTTTTTTTTTTTTTAATTTAGAGCTATAGAAATCCAAATATGAGCTAAAAACTGAAGACGACTCAATCTATTTCCTATTAGAGAGATTTTACATGATTTTATAATGTGTGGTTTTGTATATGTAAATGGAAGATATAGGTTTTATATTCTATATGACATTTTTAGTTAAAGATGTTATATTTTAAATGAGATTGCTTTTGCTTGAAGCTATAGAACTCCATATATGAGCTAAATATTGTCTTCTAAACATTGAAGACAAGTCAGATTGTATCTTCAAAACATTGTCTTCTAAACATCGATCTATAAAACTACAAATATGAGTTAAAAACTAAAGAAGGGTTAAATTGTGTCTTATTAGACTGATTATGTACATTGTAATGGTTAGTTTTGGTGTGTAAACGATATAATTGTGTTTTCTTCTATTTAACAAGATTGTGTGTTTATATTATATGACTAAATGAATAAACCAACTTCAAATTGAGTCCTATAACTATATTTATGAGTTAAACATCAAACAATGTTCGTGTTTGGTCAAATTAAACCAATCAGGATTTGTCATTTTTAATCCTTTACAAGGTAGTGTTAGTTGATGAATATAAGCTAATATAAATGCATGAGAAGTTGAGTTTTAATGAGTATATTAAGCTTATATTTCCTTTGCATGTATGTCGTAAGAATCAAGAATTCATGTATTTATGAAGTATTATATGTAAGTGAGTGTATACATATCATGGATATTATTATGAAAATAAATGATGGTAGGGATTGTGTTCTTGAAATATAGTTTCCTTTGATATAAATATATTTTATTAAATTTAGGGGTTTTGTTAGATGAATAGATGACATAAAATATATTGTGAGGCATGTCAAGAAAATTGTATGTATGAGTGATGAGGTAATAATTTGAATGAATATGAGTATAGGATTAAGGAATTATATGTAAATGAATGATGTAAATTGTTTGTGAACTTGTGTTTGGACGTGTTCTATGAAAAATAATATGGATGAGATTCAAATTACAATGCTTGAGTGATAATGATTGTTATGTGGAGTTGTAGAAAAAAAATATATGGGGCAAGACTGGACTTCTCAAGAACTTGGATAGTAGGAGTTAAGTGAAGGATTTGCCTTCTCTGGTCTATTATTAATTAAATTTTTGTTTTCGAGGCAAAAATTGATATGTGTTGTCATGAAATGCATAATAAAAATACACATAGTATGTTATGAAGTGTGATTGACCAAAATGACATAAAATTATTTATAATTGACTTTTGACTGAAAAAGTAAAAAAAATATGTATGAACTATTATTCAACACAATGGTAACAATTAGATGTAATTAGTGCTTGACTGCAATAACAAAACAAATTATGAAGGAATTGTTCTTGATCATAACAAAGATAACCATGTGTAATTTGTGTTTGACCACAACTTAAAAGAGTCAATGTCAGAAATATATAGGTGACAAAAATAATAAAATAGCTAACATGTGAGATAGTTGGTCGATAAACTGGTATTATTATAGGATTAATACCTAGTGATGGGTTATGTTAGGAACTAGCCACCCGTCTATAAGGATAATGCATGGTGATGGGCTAGTGGCATTGGTTCATTTGATTACTGAAATATATAATTTGGTTTAAATTGAATTGTGAGGAGTTATTATTTCTAGATGATCGAATAGTTGAACCATGAATAAAATTTTAGGTGAAACCCATATGTTAAATAGTAGTAAATTATGTTTATGTTATTGAATGTTAGATTAAAAAAAATTGTAATTGAGTTCATGACAAGATGTTTTGTTGAATTCTATTATTGAATTGTGATATAAAAATAAAAGTTTGGGATGCTTTAACCATGAAATTGTTTGGAAATGGATGAATGAAAATAAAAATACTTCAAGGATAAGCAAATTATCTTACATGTATTTTTTTTTATAAAAAAAACTAGGATTGCTACATGAAATTACTCGTGTGATGATGACATTGGTAGCTTGTGAAATGTTTGGTACTTGAAATGGTAGGACAACATTTAGATAGAATCTTGGATAAGAAAACTTAATTGAAATCTCATTATGTTGGGAAAAAATCAATTGGAAATAATATGTTGAGATAAAAAAGCAAACCCTAATTATGTTTGGAAAAGAGTCGGAAATAGTGTAAAGGATCATAACTTGGGCTATATAAAAAGGAATTAAAATGATATAATCTAATGATGATAAGTATGGACTATGAGAGATTACACTAGGAAAACAATAGCTTGAAACGCTAAAATAGAAAATTATATGGTAAGATAACATAAGTGTTTGATTAGAATAAATTTAGTATTTTGCAAGTCGAAAGGGCATAATTTGTTTGGGAGATTAAAAGTGACATAATTAACATGTATTGTGAATGGAAAAAAAATAGTATGAACCAGATATGGTCATGATACATATATACATACATGCATACACACACACATAAAAAAATCATATGAATTAGATTTGTTTGATGAAAGAAACTGTGGCATAAATTAAACATGTTGGAATAATAATTTTTAGGCTATCCCTATCTTGGATAGAACATTAGACCTTACCTAGGAATTGTTTGGTTAGGTGATGATGATATAATTTTTGAATACATTGAATATCTTTTGTAATATAATTTTGAGAATATCTTGTATATAAATGTAATAAATATTAAGAATATTCGTTACTTAATTATTAATCTTTTTTATTAGGGTTGTAATATGACATTAAACCTACTCTATTTTATTCAATTAATATTGTCTGTAATTAGTTCATCATATTTATATATTTAAAATAGTTTATAGTATAATTGTATATTAATTATGAAATTAGAAATTGGAGAGGATAGAAGTATTATATTCTTGATTTGGTGATATAATTGGTTATGGTCCAATAATTTCAACAAAGTTAAAATTATAATATAATTGTGTAAGTAGGAGTCAATGATTTAGGAATGATCCATGTTAAAGGGAAACCCTATCTAAATTTTAGTATAATATTAAATGATGTAAAAGGTTGATTTAATTTTTGTTAAATATGACCAATTATTATGTTTGGAAACTCTAAAGAAAGCTCATCTTGTAGATTACATGTTATTGTGCAAACATTCTTAATTTGAATTTTCTTTGTTTAATAAACTCATATGTTTCATCATTGTAGGTTACAAAGAATATCTTGCAAGATATTTTTTAAAATTATACATTGACATTATTTTTATCCAAATAAGTATATGACATAGACGAACATGATTTGCAGACGAGTGATGATAAATGGAATAAAATTTTTTGTGATGCCTCAGATGTTATTGGTGTTAAGTATGCATGAACAAGAAGGGAAAAAGGAAATTCATTTGCATGTTGATGTTAATAGTGATGCTTCTCCAATCACAATAAGAATGCCCTAGCAATACAACCAAACACAATGACAATATATCTATTAAATATTTTTGTTGAAATGATGATAAAAGTAATAAAATAACATTACATGTTATTGTTATTTTTGTTGTTGATGATGATGATGTGGGAGGTTTTAGAATAGAAGTGTAACATCCTAAAGTTTCAAATGAATTTATCCTTGTCTCGACAATTAAATATGTAAAAACTTGGATAAGTTTTTTTTTTTTGCTTTATTGACTTACATTCTCATGCTTAATAACCATTTAATTATCTTTAGATTTATTCTATTTAATGTGATATTTATATTCTATGAAAATTTTAGTAAAGTTTCTTTGTTTGAATCACTAAATTGGGTTTTTTTTTTTTTTTAGAATTTTTATTTTTGACATAACAAAGTAGTCATTCTTAAAGGTTGGGCCTTAGGCCATCTAGTCCACCCATCATTATTATAAGCATATCAGAATATATACTCTTGTCCATAGTTATATTCAATAATCTCGCTATTAAAAGTAATTTAGATGATTAAAATCATGACACATTTATAATTCACTACAAGATTTAACCTTTTCTACTTTTATTTTCAACGTCACATAATATATTCTATTTCAATTACAAAATTAAAAATCTGACTCTAATATTCGTAATATTATTATTGTTCATTTACATATATTTTTCTTTGCATAAAGATTATCATACAACTTTTTCAAAATATGAAAATTATTATGTACGATTAATAAGAAAATTGCCCCACTTATTATATTATGTTTGTTTTTTCTAATTGATGAAATGTGGATGTTGAAGTTTTTTTATTTTATTTAAAATATTATCTTTATGCATAACTTTATTTGAAAATGGTTCGTATGAACAAATTACAATAAAATAAAATAAAATAAAAACTAGGTCGTGTTAAGAGTTTCAGTTAACATGTCTTTTTCCTATAAGCAAAACCTAGATGATTTAGAATCACCACATGTCACATAAGGTGGTCGTTAAATGGTAACAAAAAGGATCCGAGCACAACGAGGTAGGAACCCTTAAATGAGTTTAACTGTAATGGACAAAGTGTGAGCCCAGATGTAAGAATAGGGCTGGTGCAAAATTGGATTTTATCATCATGGTGGAGTTTTATGTTTCAGAAAGCTTCCACGAACCTGTGCACACCAAAGTTATAGACCAGACATTGGAAAAGATGCTGCCGGCTTGATCAAGCTATTCCTCCAAGGATTTCTTCTCTCCTTTACTCACTCTAGAAAATTTGGGACCAACTTTTGCCTTTCTTGATGTTTCTGATTGAACTGTTTCTTTCAGTTTCTCCAGGGCTGCACATAAAAAGCAACAAAAAGCCAAGTGTTACTTGGACAACATCTAGAGACATTCTATTTAGAAGTCAGAATTTTCATGGTTTCCTCGTCCAGAGAAGATACAACCAGCATTTCAAAAATGATGTCATCACATATCATCTTTATAGCCTCTTCCTTCCAAGAGTAATGGCGAACCGCAATTGAAGAAGAAACAAAGAAGACCGTGCCCAATAAATCATGACTGTCCAATATCTTAGACACTCAAGACTAAAAGCTACCAGGATAAAAAAAAAGAAAAATGATTTAGAAAAGTGATTTAAAATTCTCGTCTCAAAATCAATGAAATCTGTAGTCTAAATTCAAGACAAAATGCAACAATAAATGAATCCTAAAGAAAAAACTTCACTCGTGAGCAAATGCAGAGCACATATCTGCCAAATCAATTATGAGTTTCTACATAGGGAAGAAAAGCCAAGAAATTACCAGATAAATAGAAGGGGTGAAGTGACTCGACAGAGCTGGAAGGGATGGAGTAAAGTGGACAAGAATCATTATCAGCTTTCTGTAATAGTTTCTTGCAACGTTTTACCTGAAATAAATTAACTATTTCAATCCACTAAAAATATGTTAAGAATGATTCCAGTTGAGCATCTAAGTTGCTGCAATTGAGCATTTGTGTGCCAACAATAACAAATAGAGCAAAAATACAACCAATTTGTTTTGAGCAGACATGCAAAAAATTGCACTGACATGCATTAGATGGTCAGAACTGTCAAATGAATACACACAGCTTTCATCTGATATGATGGTGGCCATGGTCCATCCAGAATTTAGCTCACCACTTGGTGCAAGTAATATTTATTATATTCCATATATTGTGAATCCAGGTAGTTGGATCATGCTAGTGTGAGGTAGTTCCAACTTGGTTTCAAACCAGCTTCAAGCAATGAGCACAACTTTTCATTTTAAATAAATATTTTGACATCAATAACCCAAGATAAAAATCCCATCCAATAAATGGTCTGAACAATTATATACAAAAGGTCAAAATCAGGCTGATGATATACTGATCTAAGAGATTGCTCTCTTATATTGCTCAGGCAGTTGTTAACGGAGACCAACACTTCACAACAACGACCTAAAACATCAGACCTTTATGTTCAATACTGGACCTGAATGTTTGACCATGTATGCCTGCATGTCAGCAATGAATTTGGACCAAAGTAATCTCATTGATGCATCACCACAAAATATGTCTTGAGAAGAAATCGGCAAGAATATATACCTCATGTACACGCAACAATGTGATGCAACGCCCAGTCTGGCCAGCTCTTGCTGTTCGACCAGCACGATGAACATATGTCTTTACATATGCAGGCATATCATAATTAATGATATTTCTCACTCCTTCAATATCCATTCCGCGGGTCATCGCATCAGAGGAAACAAGTACTTGTATCTCCCCTTCCCGGAATGCCTTCAGGGTCTTGCTGCAGCATTTAATTTAATTTTGTTACATTCATTTTTTGTCAAATAAGTCAGATATAACCCATAAACCTTCTATTACAGAAAATTACACTTTTGGCTAGGAACTGTAGAAAGCATTTTGTGATTTTCAAAATCCCCATGATTCTTTGACATCATCTTAACAGATACAACAAAACCTCAATCCTAAACTAGATGGGTTATAGATTCTTTTGCACACTTCTGCTCAATCATATCCAAAACTGCCTTAATATCATGCGATATAGAATCTTGACACCCCTTCATCCACATTAGTTTACATCCCCCCGCCCCCCCTTTCCTTTTTCCCTGATACTACTGCTAATTTATCACTTCTCCAAATTAGGGCCTCTAGCAGCCTCTGTAGGACCAAAACATCTTAGGCAGTCTTTTCTCAAGGATGGAAGTTGCACCTACTGCTTCCATAATCTTCACAGAAGTAATATTTAAATGCTTTTTGCCTAAAGTTTATTCAAAAAGATTCCCTGAGAATAAAGAATTCAAGCAAAATGCATTCCACCTCTACCTAGTACCCAGTCAATAAGTAAAATCATCCTCGTATTACCTTCTTACTGATTGACGTTGAAGACCCGAATATTCCTTGATCTTGACTTTCAAATCACCAAAAAAGTTCAGTAAGGTGCAAAGTCGATGAGTTGACTCAACAGATGATGTGAAAACAATACATTTCTCCCCTCCTAAATGTTGTAGAACCGCAACCAAGTAAAGAGGCTTCAGCTTGGACGCACAAATCTGTTCAAAACATGTAGAAAGCTCATTTCAGTTGAGAAAACACATTAATTTCTTAAGGAGAGCTAAGCTCCCTTTGTCATTGTTATGCTTCAAGAAAATGTATCTAGAGATCAAGCTACTATAATTAGTTTAATGAACAGAATCCAAATTCAAAACATTTCAAATTTTGAGTCAATAACAATATGAACGTAAATTTAAACCCTATATGAAGAGCTTTTAAAAGAAAAAATTGGCCTACGATATATCATATAAAATATCATACTGGATCAGTCCCAAAATGACCATCATGCTCAAAAAACTATAAAATTTTAATTTATTCTTTAATTTCAATATTTACTTCACCTATATGAATTTCTTTTTCTGCAAGTTGAACATAATCTTTCATTTTTCTCCAATTCAAAAAAAAATGTCATTTTTCCACACACAGCACTCACTTTGGGACAGAGAGTATGAAAATAAGGAACTGAAGTTATGTTTTACCACATCTAAACTGCAAAGATTGGCACAAAATCTCTACATTTTCAAAGTTCTTCCCATTGCAATTCTAAGAACATTCTGGAAAATCAATACCCAGAACTTCTACCCTTTACCCTGCTAAAAATGGACTCTCTAAATGATGGAGAAGTAACGTATAAATTAATTACTATAATAGGAAAAGAGCAAATCGGCATCAAGATAACATTATTGTATTAAGCAAGTTGTACAGAGTAAAGTCACGTGACAATTTGTTTAATGTATCTTTTCATATTCCCAATTGAATCTTTGATCAAACTGAGGTTGGATCTACAGCCATAGACCACAGTTACCAAGCATGGGCTCGCAATACAATAGTGATAGCGTACCAGTTTGTAGGATTCTAATTTTTCAGGGAGTTGATAACGTCTTTGGCCAGTTGTCAAGAATAAAGGATGGTGCAGATCAAGTTGAGCAAGCTTGCTTGGATCTTGGGTTAATGTGGCAGATAAAACCATCTTCACAAGCCTAGGGTAAGATTTACCCTTGAATCCCCTTTCAACACCACTGCAAAATATTTTAAATAACAATCACAACCAAGGCTGAATGTATCAAAGGATATAATTTACTTATCATTTCGTACAATAGTAGCATGGATAACCTTAAAGGTGCTGTATATCATCTCATGGGATGAAGTTGGTGCTCCATTAACCCCAACAATCACATTGAGCATCAATTCAAGTATCAAATTAATTCTCCTACTAGCAGTTTGTGTGACTTCACAAGTGACTCTATTGGCCAGAAACACATGCAGTGAAATAATACTGATGTATAGGTTAATGCATGGAACGAAGCTTGTTGCTGAGACAAGAAGAAACTCATGGTGGATATTGTGGAGGGAGATAAAAAAAAATATAGAACTCACCATCTCCGTATGGTTTTTAAGGAACCAGATGCATAAGGAAGAAAATTATTAACACCAGGCATGAGGTTTTCATCATACATGCGGGTCAGTTTGAGCACAGTCGGAAGCCAAGATTGGTATGCTTCCCTGAGCATGCGGTCTGTTTCATCAACAACCTAAAATAATAGTTTGCTTTTATCAGAATAACATTACAGCATAAGAAAAGACAGAAATGAAAATATGTTGAGGCAGCACCTTGTAGTCCGTGCATTCATACAACCAATACCCAAACTATTAAAAATTTGTTTCTTCCAAACATGAGGTCCTAGAACCAACCATGTTGAAGAAACACAGAGGAAAACAAAAAAAAAAGTATAGTAAAGTATCCACCACAATAACTGTTGGCCATTAACAAGATGCAATGATACAAAAAAAATATATATTAAAATTGTAAGCCTAGGATATGTTGGAATTACTAAACTAATGTGGAGTTCTTCATCAAGATTTTTATTCTCATACACAATCACATAAAATTAATTAAACAGCAACTGAAAATATATTAGCATGGAAAACAAGTAGCTCGCAACTAGCCTGCATATAAGAGTGAATTGTCAAGATGAAAGTGAAAAAGATTCCACTGGGAATCAATTTATGATAAAATTTTACCAGAGGCAATAGCATTTTAAAAGAAAAGGTAACACTCATCTATTCGTTAGAAGAGACAACTAGAACTCAGTCCCATATAAACTTTCACAGAGAACATAAGAGCTTGGTGTTAATAAACATGAAATGAATTAGATTTTCATAACTAAAAAGTAGCCAATGTAAGTTGGAGATAGCACAATTCGACGCTTACAAGATAACAGAGATGCTCGAGTGTAAATCCCTTAGTGGTAGTGATATGGTCCATGAGCCTTCCTGGAGTTGCCACTAATATATCCACTGAACTCTGTAATTCTTGCAAAACATCTTGGGGGTCATAACAAATCCCAGCCTCATGCTCGGGTTTCTTAATAAGTTGTGAAATTTCATCAGCAATTGAAGATTGGCCCACAGCCAAACCAACAGATAAACCAACAGCAGGCGCTATGGCAGCAAAAACTTGTTTCACCTGCAAGGCTAAATCACGAGTGGGCAAAACAACCAATGCACGGAGACATTTGACTGCGCGAGTCGAAAGCATTTGCACAATTGGCAAAGCATAGGCTAAAGTTTTACCGCTTCCTGTTGGTGAGTTAATGCAAAGGTCTCTCTCAAAGGCACCTGGTCCTATAGTCTCTTGCCAAACCGCAAGTTGAACTGGGAAAAGTGTCTTGAAACCCATATTCTGCAAAGCCATCTTCAACCTAAAGTGGTGAACAAAGATTTTGATTTAAACAAAATAAACTTAAAAAAAAAATTGAATATATCAATATATATATATATATATATATATATATAGAGAGAGAGAGAGAGAGAGAGAGAGAGACCTAAGGTCAAGGCAAGGGAGGATATCAAGTCGGCACTCTTCAAATTTGCTTACATCAACTGGGCTTCGCATCCATGGCAACACTGGCACATTCTTATTTTGTTTTGCAATTGTTGATTCCTCCATTCTCTCTAAGTTTCTTTCAGTCTCTGTTTCCACCATAAAATTAAGTCTTGGTCAAGTCAAGCATATCAACTGAGAGAGAGTTGCTGGGTACCATGGGGATGGCAATAGATCGGGTCGGGAGCGGATATTGTTTTACTTGCCACTGCCTCAAAACAACGGTATCCACCACAATCCTCCAACCTGGTCGGATTAGGTCAGGTGAGGGAGTTTTTCTACCGAGCATGTACCCAGACCCAATCCAGTTTTTTAATAGATTTTTAAAACACAAAATTTAAGCTTAATAGTTAGCCCTACATATTTAAAATTACAATTTTGGGCCGGACTTACAATTTCAACCCCGTAAATATAAATGATTTGCCATTAGAGCAAGTCCAACGGGGAGAGGCATCCCAGCAGCCAAAGCTAAATTTTAAAATTTTTGTTCTGTTTACATCTCCAACGGGAGAGCTAAATGGACAGCCAAAATGGCTTTTCTTTCCATGGAGAGCCATTCCAACAGATTTGTCAAAAATCAAATATTACCATTGGAATTGTACCGTTGAGTTCTGCAAATTAAAACACACATCAACACAACAACAAATCAACACAGCAACAAGACGAACAATGAATTGAACAATTGAAACAATTCAAAAAAACACAATGAAGAGCAATATTTTCCAGCCAACCAGAACACTCAAGTTTATCCAAGTGGCATGCATTATCAAGAAAGCATATGTTCTGGTCAAGAAAGAACCAACCGCATCATCTTTAAACTAACACTTACTTTAACAGTTAAACATCATCCACTGATAAGTCTTTAACCAAGAACCAGCAAACTGACAGAAAAATCAACGAGCTTCCAAAAACCAAAAAAGGAACTGAAATAGGCAATTTAGACAAAGGATTTACTTTAACACTCTTGAAATTAAAAGAGATGCAAAGAACATACCTGGATGGTCCAAAGATAAAGCCTTGACCGTTGCTTATCAAAGTTACAAGCTCAAGAACTGAAAATGGAAGGAGGACAGAAGGAAAGAAGAGAAGGGCATAGAGCATAAAACCAGAGAATGAGGGAGCAAAGGAAGTGGGGTTGGTGTTACTGCAAAAGTGGGGGATCCTAAAATTATGGCATGAATTTGGGGATTGAGTGAAAACAAAGAAAAGCAAGCAGAGAGAGAGAGAGCTTATTACTAATACTTTGCTTTTGCTTTCTTTGGATAAACTAGAGGGGGAGAGCAGAGTGCGAGGGGGCGGAGAGTCATGGGAGAGGGAGCGGAGTGAGAGGGGGCGGCGCGAGTGATATGGGAAGGTAGGGTTTCGGTGTGTGTGGGGTAATTAATAATAATATTTAGAGAAAAAAAAACGTAATTAATAATAATATTTAGTATAAAAAAATAATTATGTAAAATTGGTAAATTATAAATTTCTTGATTAGTTAATTTAATTATATATTTTAAATTTACTGTTAGATATATAAGTTATTTAAATTTTGGGTTTAGAGCTGTTATGTATTGATTCGTAAATACATATTTTTATAAGTTTATTAATACTGTAATTTTAATAGAATTTGAGTTAGATAGAATGTTACATAGGGCAATCACACAATTTATTTTTTATACAAATAGACTCGTAAATAGAATGCGTAAATAAAATTCATAAATAAATGTTTTTATAAGTTTATTAATATTTTAATTTTAATAGAATTTGAGTTAGATAGAATGTCACATGGGGCAATCACACAATTTTAATAGAATTCATAAATAGATGTTTTTATAAATTTATTAATACTGTAATTTTAATAGAATTCAAGTTAAAGAGAATGTCACATGAGACAATCACACAATCTATTAGTAAATAGATTTTTCTATAAGTTTATTAATACTGTAATTTGTAATTAATTTGATTGAATTATTTGCAATGGAATGTATGTTAATTAATTATGTTTGAACTTATTGGTTATTTGTTAGTGTGTTCATTTTGTTTTAATATTGCAGGTCTTTTAATTATAATTAAGTTCATTTTTATTTTTTTTATTTAAATATAAATTAAAAAATAATAATTTTATTGTTGGAGGGTTTTTCAAAAGAAATTATTTAATTATATAACTTACTCCTATTAATTATATAATTAAACTATATATAAAATAATTGAACTTTATTTAAAATAAGATAAAAAAAATATTTCTCCAAAATTCCTCTTACCATTGGAGAACACATCAACAAAAAAGTCATATATACACTATTCAAAGAGTCATTTTAAAGATTTAGCGCTCCAAAATGGCTCTTGACATTGGACTTGCACTTAAAATTGAAATCCTAAGTTGTTTTATTTAAAGATTAAATTTTGTAATTGTTTAATTAATGTTTTAAGTTTTATGAAATTTCAATCCCATTAGAATATATTTAATTAAGTAAATCTAGAAAAATTGGTATTTTTTAAATATTATAGCTTTTTGAGCTGGAAAATTTTATTTAATTAATCTTAAAATAGTTTAAGATATTAATAAGAATTATAATGTGAATAATTTTCTCATTAAATTTTAAAAACTATTTTGTTTGAAAAATAATCATATTGTATTTGATTTGATATTTCTATAAGTTAGAAATATTTTAAAAAATACACATAAAACCAATATTTAGAATTGAAGCATCCAATGATTTTATTATACATGATGGATGGTCATGGACATTAAAGACCAATATGATTGTACTATTATTTTATAGTTGAATGGTTGTAATTTTATTAATTAGTTAGAAATCAAACTAAAACATTTTAATTATGACTTGATTTAAATATATTTTTAAAATTAAGGAACGAAATACAATTAATACAAGAATTATATTTCTAAACCTAGAAAAATCAAGAAATGACTTAAATAAGTTAATTCCTAAAATTATCATGGATTAATATACAAATATTATTCAGGGGGAAATTAATATTTTACTAATTTATAGGGTTTTTTATATTTTTATATAAATAAAAAGCTGTCTTTTATTTTGTTAAGGGATTGTATGTTAGACAGAAAAAATTACATAAGTCATAATAAAAAAAAAAAAAGCTAGTACTCCAATCATAGCAATGATATATCATTTTTTCCCTCTTATATAGGAATTTATGAAATTGGTGGTTCATGTAGATTATTGTTATAGGCTGGGCAAATAGATGATTTTTTTTTTTGTGATAACTCAACCTTTAAAAAATTATTTAAAATCGAAGAAGATCAAATTTTTAAATAATAAATTCCTAAATAAATCTAGATTTATTTAATAGAATAATATAAATTTCCAGATAATTTTGTTTTATAATTTTCACTATGTATACTATTTGGAAGACCCAACACATGCTTGATGAGGGAATCTCTATTTGTATTCTAGAAGTTCAACATAAAAAAAAGTTACACTACAATTAGCATTTTTGTTTTTTTTATGAAGCATATCAGCAAGACCTTGAAAAAGTTATTCAAAATTGAAAAAAAAATCTTTAAAAAAATATAAAAGGCTAAAAGGTGAATAAAAACTATATGAAAGAAATAAATGAGGAAAAAATGTTTTGGACTAGAGTTTAATGAAATTTGATATGGGCTGGTATAAATTTGATGGTAACATATGTTGAAAATTTGGGAAAACTTACCTACAAAATAAAATAGGTATAAAGAATGGACATAATGAGAATTAGTTGTGTGTGTATGTGTATAAAAAAATGGTTTTGGTTGTAAGGGTGTCTTTGATTTTGTTTCTAACCTTTTCTCCTAAGAAAATAGATAAGCATGCAAGGATTTTTCTTTTGAAAAAGGCTGGTTTGAATCTTCCTTAAGCATGACCCGGGTAAGGAAGATGTTTATGTACCATTGAAAGTCACTTAACTTCTTGCACCTGAGGTTGGACAAAAGTTCAATATTTTTATCTTTCAAATGGGAAGGGTCTCCAATAAAATATAAGGAGATTGTCGGGATAAGTGTTGATAATGCATCCTAGATGGTGTTTCCAGATGACTCAAAGATAGATGTTTGGTCTTCATTTTTTTGGAAGGAATTTAGGATATGAAGATGGTCTGATTTAATGGGATGGTAATCCCACCATCCTTTGAGCTATCCGAAAAAATGTGTAAAAAAATATTTTTTAGGTATTTTTTTCTTTTTCTTTTTTCTATTTTATGGAAATATATATATATATATATATATATATATATATAGAAAACAAAACCTAAAAAATGTTTTTTTTACACTATTTGTGTTATTTTTGGCATTTTCAATGTCTTTTTAAGAGTATTTAAAATTTAAAAATACTTTTTAAGCAAGATGAGATAAACCTTCTAGCTGTTAAAGACTATAATACCATAAGAATAACTAGATTAAGAAAACTCAACAAGATAGAATGAAGAAAATATGGAAATTGAAATTGAAATTGAAATTGAAATACAAAATTGACCAATATTGGCATAATTAATTAAGTATACTAACTTAATTAAACTTCTAATAGGTTTAGCTGCCTTATTTAAGGACTTAATTGAAGAACAAAAACATGTTTGAAAGTTAGTTCAACAAAATTGAAAGAATTAATTAAGTTCAAAGACTTAATTAAACTTTTAATGGGTTTTATGGATTTAATTAAGGACTTCATTGAAGAAAAATCAAGTTTAGAGACTTAATTCAGATCAATTCACAATGAATGAAATATTAGACGTACAATTGAAACTTTGGAAAAGGCAAAATTATCAAGGTTTCAAATGCGAAGTTTAAAGGCTAGTTAATGGCCAAATTAAAAATTCAAGGACCTTTCCATAAAAAATAAATAGCATTGAGGGTTGTATTAGACTTTTCCTAGGACTAATTTGAATTAAATCAAAATTGAAGGCTTAATTAGGGATTGATTTAAAAATCAAAGGCTACTAATCCTAGGACTAATTACTTGGGATTAAAAGGTTTGTTCTCCCTATGATCTCATGTTTGAATTTTATGGTTACTAATATGATGACCGCTCGAGGTTCCATGATCATAAATTATAGTATATGGTTAAAGCAAAATTTAGACCACACCAAATGTACAGTAATTGATCCAATGGTAAGTGCTAGAGATTAAAAAGTACTGTTGAAATTAAAATAAGGGTTATAAATCTTAAATTAAAACGTGTAATATCAGTGAAACCGATAACATGTAATAAGAAACAATAACAAGTTCATAAATGAAATCAATGGTAAAAAACAAACATTATTATTTTGAGAATATGAAAATGGCATCAAAGATTTAGAGGAATTATCTATATGCCTTATAAAAAGAAAGAATAAGTAAATTCAAACTTTTGATGAGAAAATCATTAATCGGCCAATTTTACACTATTGCATGTAAATTTCAATTTGAGTGTCATATTACGCCTAAATTATAAGTGGAGATTTTTTACATTTTGATATACCTTGGTTAAAAATTTCAACTTAATTAGGTTTCCATAATCTCTTAATATTTAATTAGATCAATCACAGGGGTAATTTGCATGAAGATTAATTAAAGGCATGAAAGAGGGTATTTTTGTAAAGAAGTGAAATTCATATTTCTCCCATTATAACAGCCGGTTGGAAAAAATATGAAGACTTTATTTTCTCTCTAAAATATCCATAAATTCTTCTTCAAGTAAAAAACTCTTGAATAATTGTTGATGATTTGTGAAGAAAACACAAGATTGAAATGATTTGGAAATGAAAAGAAGAGAAATGGCCATGAAAGGTGAAGAGTGAGAAAAATGATATTAAAGAGAATAAAAAATGAAATGGTTTAAATCTTAAATGTTTAGAATGTTAAAAAGCATTACGAGCTAAAAAGCATAAGTAGTGTTAACTATGGAAAAATTAGGAAGGAAATTTTGGGAGTTTTATTAGTTGAATTCTAGCTAAACTCTAAACCTGAGAATAATGAAATTTGGATTTGGTTTCTTCATCAGAGTTGTAGATATGAATGTTATATTTCTAATGAAACTAGTTTTTTTTTTTAATTTAGAGCTATAGAAATCCAAATATGAGCTAAAAACTGAAGATGACTCAATCTATTTCCTATTGGATAGATTTTTCATGATTTTATAATATGTGGTTCTGTATATGTAAATGGAAGATATAGGTTTTATATTCTATATGACATTTTTAGTTAAAGATGTTATATTTTAAATGAGATTGTTTTTGCTTAATTTGAAGCTATAGAACTCCATATATGAGCTAAATATTGTCTTCTAAACATTGAAGACAGGTCAGATTGTATCTTCTAAACATCGAGCTTAACCTCCTCCATCTAAATAATGATCAAATTCGATCGACGTAACTGTTCTATTAATTTGCATCATATTCGACCATTGAACTAACTTTAGTGTAGAGGTAACTCTATTTTACATGGTCGAATGATTTGACATGGATCATGAAAACTACCTGTATTTTACTCCGAAGCACAAGAATGCAACACATCATAACAAGAACAATGAATCTTCTAAAAGTGACGCATGTTATCACTCATATTATACATGCACCTAAAACAACTCTTAACTTTTACTTTTATTTTAATAGTTTAATTTACCCCTAAGTCGGCCTAAATTTTAGCCTTTGAATTAGGGATATTTTTTATTTTTTATATTTTTGTACACTGTAAAATAACTTTGATACCCCTTAATAAAATAAAAAGAAAGAGTTACTGGTGGGGTATCCCCATGATTTCACATTTTCAATGCACATAGAAATAATTTTTTTACCCTCACATAAGACAAAATAGAAGTGTTGCCTGCGGGGGTAATTCAGACAATTCATTTTTTAAAAAAATATATAAATACGGATATACCCCCATATAAGACAAAATCCAAGAGGTTGACACGGGGGTGTTGAGGTAATTTTATATTTTAATTTTTTTTTTGCACATTACTGTGGACGTGTCGATAGTTTTTGGCCCCATGCCCTATTTGGGTGTCTCGTGCGGTGTCGTTAGGCGGTGCAAAATGATCGTCTGGCATCTCCACCAATTTGCCTCCTTGTCCTCCACCTCAAGATTGTGCATGTGGCATGTCAAGATGGTTCGAGGTGTGACGATAGTCAGTTAAACTTTGTTTTCCTCTTTTCTCTCTCCTGCAAGCCAAAATGCATATTAGTCCCTGTAGTTGATGGTTATGTCATGTTCGTCCCTGATCTTTTGATTGATCAGTATGGTCTTGATTTATTTTATGGAAGTTTTCATTTCTTTCAATTATGTCCCTAAATGGAAATTGATGATATATGGAATTTTCAATTCGGTCCTTATTCTTTTAATTTTTGGTTGATGTTTAATATTTTTGGTACAACAGTTTTGATTTTTTAATTTTGTCATTCGATTGAAATTGATTACATATTTTGTTTCATTTTAGCCTTTATGCTTTTAATTTTGAATTTCATCCTTTTTCTGTACAACAATTTTTAGTTTTTTTCAATTGTATCCTTTAATTAAAATTAATTACATTTTTTTTTTCATTTCGGCCAATGTTCTTTTATTTTTTTGATTTTAATTTCTTGATTTTTTATATTTCTAAATAGTCTCTATTTTTGTCCATGTTTATATATACGCTCTTAGTTTTTGTTTTTAATTTTTATTATTTCCTCTTTTGTTTAGGTGGTATTTTTTAGAAACAAATAATTCTTAAATTTTAGTTTGTGTTTATAATCATTTGAAATTTGATATTTCTTTTTTTCCTTAGTTCTTTTTGTTAGTTTTTTTTTTAAATTCCCTTAAGTAATTTTTTTCAGAACCAAGGGGAGGTTTGGATTCTAGAATCAATGAATTTATCGATTATAATTTTTTTATTTTTTTATAATTTTTGGTTTTTTTACTCTTCGAGGTAATTTTTTTCCTTCATTATTTATGCAATAATAGTAATATTAATTTTATATGTTTTTTTCAAATGATTTTTTAAGGCTAATAATATTTATATTTGTTTTGTCATTTATTTATTTATTTTGTTACTCTTTTGTTATATTTTTTATTTTTATTATTCTTCGAGGTAATTTTTTTTCATTATTTATGCAATAATAATAATATAATTTCAGTTGATATTCAACAATAATTTTTAAACCAGTAAAAAAAGATTCTTGAAATTCCATATACATATATGTTTTCCATGTTCATATTTATTCTTATCAATTCGAATGTTAGAACCCTTGATCAACAAAAAATCCAAGAAAATATTAGAAATTAACTTACCATGTTCAGTTTAGTCCATCCAACCCTAAATATTGTTTGATATTTTAATCATAAATAAAGTTACAGAACTTAGTTTTGAGTGTAGTTTATCTCTATGGAAAGCTAAGACATAAAGTTATATTTAAAAAAAAAAAGAACTATTTTTTCCTTTTACAAGCCAAAATTCATCCATTATAGTGGCATACAAAATCTATCTAGTACAATATAGATTTAGATATTTCCTCAATCTTGATCTCATATATGGAGTTGTATAATTTAAAATTATTCAATTCTAGTTTCATTAGAAATCTAACATCAATATCTATAACTTTGATGAAGAAACCTACTCCAAATTCCATTGTTTTCAATTTCTATCTTAAAACTAAAAATTGGCTAATAAAATCATCAAAAATTAAACTACATGAAAGATAAGTTTTGACAAGGAAACTAGGTGTTTTTATTCATCACAACATCATTAAAAGCTATATTCTTACATGTTTTTCAATATAATCAAGTGTTATTGTTAATGCAACATAACAACATCTTGTATAACACAATTACTACATCAGTTATTTTATTAATTTTGATGAATTCCTATTTAAAAAAAACATAATTTCCATTCATAATTTTCATGAAATTAGATTTATGACCATTTCAAACATACCAACAACATAACAGTAGTATAACGTTTATCCCTATTTGCTTAATGTAAACCAAACTCTCTAATAAAAAGATCAAAGTTTTAATTTTTATTTTTATATAATTTCAATCCATTCAACTATGTGGCACATTTTAAGAGCACATTTCAATTTAGATTAAGAAAACTTATCTCATTATAAACGTCATCCATCAAGCATGACAAAGAAAAGGAAAGACCTATGTTTCAAACTATACGAGGATATATTCATGTCATCTAATCCCAAATACTTGCATAATATATTTTCAAAAGTTCTCTTAGAAAATCCTTACTAAGAATTGGAACAATTCAAACAAGTCAATGAATGACTATTAATAAAGTTCATCGCTCTCTAGAATAACTAAATCTTTAACATTATTATTTTATAAAAAATCAAAATTACAAATTTTTCTTCTAGTTCATCACTCTCTAAAAACACTAGATCTTCAAGGTGATTTCTTTATAAGAAGTTATAATATAAAATTTTTCTTCGAGTTAATCTCTCATTTAAAGAATTTGTTTTAAAAAAACTATCACTCTAAAAAATGAGTAAATCTTTGGGATGATAGCTTAATAAAAGGTCAAAATTTTAAAATTTATTCAAAGTTTGTCGGTCTATAAATTTGTTGACCGAACAATTTGTAGAGATGGCGGCCGGTAGATAGTGTAGGCTGGTTTCCCGTGTAGGTAGCAAGCATAGATATACATTATTTCTCTTTGTGGTTATTAAAAGGTAGGGCGAGCCCAGGTTCGTTGGGAGATCACGTTCAGCTACACCTTTTTCTGTCCACGAGTGTGTGCTTCATTCCTGTGACTTTGGATTCCCTCTGTTAATTATGAGTTTGTTGATTTTTTTTATTTGATTAAATCTTATATTTTAAAAAGTATATTTTATAGATTTAAATGAGCGAGTAAAATTCTGACTATTTCAGTCTTTTACAAAGATACACGTCACGTCCTGACTCGAGCTCAAGATCTCTGTATAGATCTCAAGTTCTTTAATATCATATCATATCATATCCGTTTTAATAGAAGTTTACTTGTACGTGAGATCCAAAAAAACAAGAAGAATCCCTTGTATTTGCTGCCGTTCAAATGAAAGTTTAGGAACTCACGTGACGATCTCTGGTAAATTAGAAAAGCATGGTCTCTGAAAGGGTGTTGAAAAGTTGATTATATTCCTCTCTCCCGCCTATCTTTTTCTTTTCACAACCTTTTTTTTTTCAAATATATCTTAGTTTAATTGTAATTATTTTTCATATTTTTACAAGATTATTTTGCAATTAATCTTGGATCTTTATAGTTTTTATCATTTCATATTTAATATTTAGAATTATAAACTTATCCGTAAGACACTTCCTGATATTAAATAAACTATTTTTTATAAAAAAAAACATTAAACTTAAAAACAAAATAAAAAACCTTCTTTCAAAAATTCATTTATGCTTTAAATGTGTGTGGCCAAGTTTCTCCAAAATAAAAAAATAAAATCATATTTGCATTTTCAATAAAAAAAAAGTATAAGATACAAGAGATATTGCATGATTTAGCTTATACTTGTTTTTTTTTTAAAAAAAAAAAAGTTTTTATATTTTTTGCATGCATTATTGATTTAATAAAAAGTTTATTAAATAATGTACCCATAACATAAAGTTCCAAAATAACAAAAAATTATTAGTTTTTTTTTTAATGTCAAAGATTATGCACTTATATGTAAATTGTATTCTCAATATTTAAAAAAACAAATACAAAAATATATTTTAACTCTGGAATGATTAGGCTTTACTTATAAAATAATGACTTTATTAGGATGAATTTTCTTTAACCAATAGACAAACTAATTGTTAGAAAAACATATATAATAGAGCCGTACTAATAAGCAGACAAGTACACAACTAGGCTTACCTTTTGTAGATGTATTAGGGATGAGATTATCCTCTTTATACATAATCAGTTCTCTTATTTTGACTTTTAAAAGCTAATTATGGTTTCTAGTGACCAAAATACTAGGTGGTGATTTCAAATATTTTTTAACCAAAAAAAGATAAGAATTTATTGTCCTTTCCACACCACAATAATACCCAATACATAAGGATCATTATCATAATGACGCTCACGTGCAACACATGTTATTTGACATTATCAGATAATTGATGTCTTTTTCTAAGTGAAAGAGTGTTAAGGAAATAAATAACTTAACAAGATTGGGGTGAATCCATAAGAAGGTTAATTATACAAAACCACAAAATATAAAAGAAACAAAATTGAAGAGATCTTTGAGATATGATATTAATGTAAAGATAAAACAATTATCAAGGTTAGAGGATCCACTAATGGTATTTCAAAAAAATATAGTATACAAAAAAGGTTCTAATTGGATGATTTATCATTAATAACTCATTTTAATATGTTAATAATCATATTGATTACCTTTCAAATAATGTGATCACATGAAAATGTTGTCAAGTATTCATGATGCTAACTAGTGTAAAAAAACAAATCTATTTCATAGCACATGATTACTTATTCATATAGTAGGCTATGAAAGAATCTAGTATTTGTTATGACAAGGATTCTACACCAAGAATCTAAACTCATAACTCCATGAATAGGGTGTTAAGATTGATTAAGATAACAATTATAACACATGTTCATATCAAACATTCATTAATTTAAACATTAAATTTCATGTTGATTTTGTACTATACAACAGTAATGTAACCTTTTCACTTTGACAAAAATAAACTTAACTAGAAAAAAAACATAAATAAACAAGATAAGAACATAGTTATGATATCAATTAACTAAGTATAAAAAAGAAAGTGATAATCATAAACAAGAGATTAATTAGAATATAAAATAAAATAAAAATTACACATAAAAAAATACAAAGAAATAAAGCAAGATCATGAATCTTGACCTAAGAACCAATATGCTTAAATGTATGGAAAATGTCACCTTATATAGGCAAAATTTTAGAACTATTGGTTTGGTGGATAAACATTGATTTGGTGGATGGGCAAAACATTGATAACATCATCATTTGAACATATGATGTTCATACAAGTTTAAAGTATTTTTCTTAGCATTTCAAAAAAATGAATTGGATAATTTTAACTTTTATAACTCAAGATATGGGATGAACTCTAAATAGTGTATTGGTTATGGGATAAATTCATACTTCTCTTTTGTTGTTAATATTTTAACTTTAAAATGACCTTATTGAGCCTTGGACTTTTTATGAATGTTTTAGGCTTGTGTCGTAGATTTCTATCAAGATAAAGCACAACTAAATTCAAGTTTTACAACTCTGGTTATAACTAAAAAAAATGGTGTTCCAATTTGAATTGACAAACCTAACTATAATTTCTTTTATAAATTGAGCCCTCTATTTGTCTCCCTAATTTATATAATCAAACACATGAATCAATTCTTTGAATTTTGACATATTCATATTTTACAAACCTGCATTAAAACCAAACATTTACCATAAAATAAAGATATTCTTAAATTTTCATATTTGTTATGATAAAACATGTTTAAGTTAGACAATGTTAAAATACTTTAATTGCGAAATAATGATATAAAACCTTAATAAAAATCCACTTTTAAATACTTATCACACCTTGTAAGCATCTTAATACTTGTCCTTAGTAATTAAAGTGTTAAAATATAAAAATAATTTATAAAATAAAAAACCAAGGCATTCATCATTTATTTTCACTAATCTATCAAATGAACAAACTATTAATATATTTTTATTTTTTCCACATGCCTTAAAATCAAGATATCAATAAACTTTTATTGTGTTGAATATAACAACATATAGTTATGGGGTTTTGCTCGGAAAAAAACCAAATCTATTCTAATGTTTTTTATAAGTTTAACTTTCTTGGATATATATATATATTAGTCATAGAGGTGTTGAGACACCTCTACAAGTATAGTAACTCAGGTTATAAAAATTTAAATGTAAATAATGTAATATTTGATTCCCGTAAGCTTTATCCTTAACCTATGTAACAAGCGTTGGGTCAATAACTCCAGGTCAGCTGACTTTAGGTGTTAAGACACCCCTTTAAATTTAATTTTGTAGGTTAGGGAGGCTACAAAACCAAACTTATTCTATGTATTTATTTATTTATTTATTTTATCATCATATATATATATATATATATATATATATATATATATATATATATATATATATATATATATATATATATATATATATATATATATATATATATATATATATCTTTTCCCTAACTTGCTAAATTTAACAAAATAACACAAAATAATATAATAATCCAATTTACAACCAGAATCATATGTTAAAGTATGTGTGAAAAAAATAGTTTTATGAAAACTTGCTAAATAAGTATATGAGCAAAATTAAGTGATAACAATATGAGAGTTAGTAAACTTGGATAATTTCTTAAAAAAAAAAAAACATAGGAATTTTGCAAATAACCATTGGAAATATTTATTACGATGTGTCTCAAGAGGATAAAAAATCCTTCCTTACTCTACCATCCTTATAGTAATAGTTTTGTCAAATGATTTTAATTACATAAAAGAAAATTAGATTTTTATAAAAATAAAATAAAAAATGATTGCAACAATCTTCTCCCCCAAACTAAAATGACACATTGTCCTCAATGTTTAAAATAAAAAAACTAGAGTATAAAAGATCTCACCTGAAATAGCAACTACTAAAAACACTCAAACTCACTTAAGCAAATATTACATTTCAGTTGCGTTGTCCTTTGGTATTTTGTTATTGTCAATAAGAAAATTTGCCTTTCACCTAAAAATTGAGAGCATATATGAGTTTTGAAAGGGTATCTTTCAAATTTGTTATAGTTTAAGCATGTTGAGTATTGATTAACTCTTGTTTTTTAATGAAAATATACAATGTTTCCTCAGTATTTTTTCAATGAGGGGGAATATAAGGAGGTTCGTATCATTGAGAATTTTGAAAATTATAGTATGCTTGAAAGAGTGGTTGTAAAGTTTATGCATTATAGTTATTACTTTTCCAATTGAAATTTGGATGATTTTTTTAACTAGGGCTTTATGTTTACGAGTAGGACTTGACCTTTACAAAATTGTTTTAAGCATTAGAATGTTCATTAAGACATTCATTAAAAGAAAGCAAAGTTAAACAATTATTGGTTGAGTGTTAATTAGTTTCATAGATTTGATACACAATTTTGTAAATCAATTTTATTTGGCCACTCTTTTTCAATTCTAATGCCTTGATGTCTTTTTTTTCAAAAAGCAAGACTGCCAAAGTAACAATAATCTGAAAAGAGTAGGGTCTATTTATAGGGAGGTTAATTACACAAAATCACAATTAATAAAAGAAACAAAGTTGAAGAGAT
This sequence comes from Salix purpurea, assembly GCA_027405865.1. Taxonomy (NCBI): domain Eukaryota; kingdom Viridiplantae; phylum Streptophyta; class Magnoliopsida; order Malpighiales; family Salicaceae; genus Salix; species Salix purpurea. The sequence goes on from JAOWLH010000036.1 coordinate 957,021, forward strand.
CTTTGAGATATGGTATTAATGTAAAGATTAAACAAAGATAAAATAATTATCAATATTAGAGGATCCATTAATGGATTTCAAATAAGTATTGTTCAAACTCTTTATATTACTCAACTGAAAGCCATATATAAACAAGGTTTAATCATATGATTTATCATTGATAGTTCATTTTAATTTATTAAGATAATTATATTAACTATCTTATTTCAATAATGTCAACACATGTAAATATTGTCAAGTACTCATAGTGTTCACTTATGTCAACAACAATTGAGATCTTTTCATACCACATATATCAGTAATCTATCTAATAGACTATGAAAAAAATATCGTATTTATTATGACAAGGATTGCATACCATGAATCTAGACTCACCACTTAAGAACCAAGGTGTTAAGATTGATTAAGATAACAATTTGAGTTTATACTATACTTATCCATACATCATTAGTGTAACCATTACATCTTGGAAAAAATAAACTTAACTACACATGATTAAAATTATAACATAAATAAAAAGATATAATTAAGAGATTGATTAGAAAATAACATGATGATTGGAGTGTTGGGACTATAATTTATGATGTTACTAACGATGTTATGCATGATGCATTTAATGATCGTGTTTATTGTGTCATTCTTCACTTGAAGAGGTTAGGGATGCTCACCAATTGAACAATTTAATAGAGAACGATGTGGTTGTTTAGCATGCGCATCGATGATATGTCCCCATGGTCCCGATGATACAGACTCATCAACAAGTTAATTTGTTAGATGCAAGCCCATCATGTAATTGAATTGAGAATGTTTATTATAATGATTTTTTTGGGGGTTTTATGATTAAGTTTCTTCAAGTATAAAATTACTTGTACTATGTGAGTGTGAGTTTTTTTTTTAAACAGTTGTGTTAAAGAACAACTTGTTTAAGATGTTGTTTTTGAGATTATGCTTGTTTTGAAATTATATTTTAATTTACAAGGAGCTAAAAGAAGTAAAAAAGATGAAGATTTGCATTAATATAGATAACACATAAAAAAGAACAACTACTTGTTGTTTAAGATGTTTTCGAGTGCATACTTTATGCTTGTTTTAATATTTTATGGATATTCAATGTATATATTTTATTTATGAAAGTTTGAAAAATGCTTTGCGGTAAAATAATAAAGGAGGGTTTGTTTGAGAGTGATTTAAAAAAATATTTATTTTTATTTTAAATTAATTTTTTTTAGTGTTTTTAAATTATTTTGATGTGCTGATATCAAAAATAATTTTTAAAATATATTTATAAATAAAAAATATTTTAAAAAATAATCAGAATCACACTTTTAGACAAAATAAAAACTAATATGAGAGAATAAAACTCATTATTTAGCTTTAAGATATGAGTGTACGATGGAAAGGGTGGATCAAAATGATGAGGAGGTATCTTGTCTTAGATAGTGTTTGACATTGTGGTGCGATCTGCGATTGGCAGATCGCACCACAGTTTAGGTGTTTGGTAAAAACCAAACACAGTTTTGAGAGGTGAGTCCCACACACTTTTTTTCATCAAAACGTCGTTTGCAAATAAGTATCATTTTGATACTTATTTTTTGCCGATTCCCCGTTTCACGATCTGCGATGAAAGCCAAATATATCCATTATTTGAAAATCTTATCTTCATCCCCAAGCCTTATCTCTTCCACGCTCTGCACAAAGAGCACCCTTCTTCCTTCTCTTCTCTCTTCTTCCTTCTTCCTTCTCCGGATCTGCACAAACCACAGCACCCTTCCTTCTCTTCTTCTCGTCTGCACACCCTTCTTCTTCCTTCTCCTTGTGCCTTCTCTTCTTCTCCACACCCTTCTTCTTCCTTCTCCTTGTGCCTTCTCTTCTTCTCGGCTGCTTCTCTTCTTATCATCCTAAAAAAACCACACCCTTCTCCTCTGCAACACAAAACATCAACCCTCTCTAGAAACCCACTCTCCTTCTCTGCTAGATCAAGACGATCCGGACTCACCACCACCGCACTCTCCTTCTCTGCCAGTTCAAGACGACCTGTCGGTCATCAGTGATTCAATCGGCCGTCATCGCCACCACCGTCATCGCCGTCCAACACCCAAGCAGCCAAACCACAACCGTCCGATTATTCTTCTCAATCATCACAAACTGCCCTATTCTCTCCTCTGCCCACACATCCCAACGTCTCCACGCAACACCCTCACTTCACCAGCACAGTGATAACTTGTAAGCACATGTTTCTGTCAAATTGTTTAATAAATATGTGTATTTGTTGATGAAATTGTACTATATAGTTTCTGTTGAAATTGGCGTGATTTTTTGGATGAACTTGCTGGGATTTTTTTTGTTAAATATCTGTGAAATTATTGAAATTGCTTTGGGTTTTTTCTGTGAAATATCTGGGAAATTGTTGAATTTGCTGTGCTTTTTTTATGTGAATTTTCTGTGAAAATGTTGAAATTGCCGTGAGAGTTTTCTGTGAAATATGTGTGAAATTGTTGAAATTGCTGTGATATTTTTCTGTGAATTTTTTGTGAAATTTGTGAAATTGCCGTGAGTGTTTTAATTGAAATTAGTGAAATTAGTGAAATTGTCGTGAGTGTTTTATGTGAAATTTCTGTGAAATTGTTGAAATTGCTGTGATTTTTTTATGTGAATTTTCTGTGAAATTATTGAAATTGATGGGAATTTTTTCTTTGAATTTTCTATGAAATTGATGCAATTGCCGTGAGTTTTTTCTGTGAATTTGCTGTGAAATTGTTGAAATTGCCGTGAGTTTTCTTTGAATTTTTCTGTGAAATTGTTGACATTACCGTGAATTTTTTATGTGAAATTTTCTGTGAAATTGTTGCAATTGCCGTGAGTTTTTTCTTTTAATTTACTGTGAAATTGTTGAAATTGCCGTGAGATTTTTCTGTGAAATTTCTATGCAATTGTTGAAATTGCAGTTAATTTTTTCTATGAAATTGTTGAAATTGGCCTTATGTTGAAATTGGGCTTTTCTTGAAATTGTTTCTTTTCTTTTATTCTAAGCCTGAAGATGTTGGTTTTTATCGATGTTAGTTTGCTTTTCTTGTTTCATCATTGATTTTGTTTTAAAAATTAATTAATGTTCTTTGTTTGATCTTTGTATTACTGTGATTGATCAGGTCTGCTTTCTCATCTGAAAGTTTATTGGTTGATTAGCGTGGAGCAGTTGCATTTCCTAACGTTAGGAAATTTCTTAATGCTCTATGATTGCACGTTTTTACAAATTCCAGTTCTTGAATGCGGTGTTGTGTGCAGTAGCACAATGTTACATAGGATTTTACAGAGACTTTGAAGATCGTGGGATATTATTATGAACGTGAAAGCTAAATTATTTGTGCATTGAATTGTGAATTTTTTTCAATGAATTATCCTTTTCCGATTCAGAATAATATTGATGTGCAAGAATAAAAAATAAAAATAAGACAATAATGAACGAGTATAAAATAATTAATAAACAGAATATAATTCTAGTCCTCGAATAATCAAGTACAGACTTGATTGGCTATTCCAAAAAGTATCTTTAAATAATATATGTATATTATTTAAGTGTCAAATACATATTTTCCTGTTTATATGATTTTTTTACTTCTCATAAAACTTGTTTTTGAACTTGTTTTTTAATTTTTATAAATAAAATCTCATATTTATCTTCTACATAATTGACCCTAGCTATTTATCTTCTATATATAAAAAGAACCTTTCAATATAAAAACTTGTAAGAAAACCTTACTAATTTTTTAATGAAATTTCTTAAATATTTATAACAAATCAAATTTAATTAAAAAAATTTAAAGGACAGCCCCCCCACTAGTTATATTAAGAACATTATTTATTAATACTTATATTACGGAGATAATTTTTTGTTTGGACCCACTAGTATTTTTTTTCAATTTAATCTTCTAAAGACAGTTTTGGAACTGTCGAGAGATTGGTAAAATTAACTAAAGAAATTTAGACAGAAAGTGATATGGCCTAAGGGTCCAAAGAATATGCATTTAGTTTTTTATTTTATTTGATTTATTTTATTTCATTGTTTGATTAGAAGTGCATTGCAAGTGTTTGCAATTTCAGTATTTACGGTGTTCTTGTTGTACTACACATTGTGTGTTTTAGTAATCGTTCGTTCATAGCATGTAGTGCCGGTTTGTAATGTTTATTTGTTGTTCTTTACAAAGCTTCACGACATATCATGGACGTTTCTAAGTCAGGTGGGAAAGCTAAATGGAGTAAGGAAACCTTGCATATATTTTGTGATATATCATTAGGGCAATTGATATGGGTATGCGACCGAGTTCGCATTTTGAACGAGACGGATGGACATATATTGTAAAATCATTTGGAGAACAAACGGGTCAACTGTTGCAGAAAGATCAACTGAAAAATAAATGGGATGTTTGTAAGATAGACTGGCGGTTGTGGAATAAATTGATTGGTGAAACTGATGTGGGCTGGAGTAACGAATTAGGAACAATTGCTGCCAGCGATGAGTGGTGGAAATCACGAATTCAGGTGATATTTTGTCATGCCATGTTTTTCAACAATGTTATTATGTTGTGTGAAGATAATGACAAAAGCATTAATTTGTTTATGTAGGAAAATAGAGGAGTGAACAAATTTAGACAGTCCGGAATCGAGCCTTCATTGAAGTTTAAATTTGATAGAATGTTCTCTGGAGTCACGGCTACCGGACAATATGCATGGGCACCATCGTCGGGCATAGTACCTGGCAGTGACGACGATCTGGAGACATTAAATGTCGGTCTACAAGGTGCTGATTTGGAGGAAGGAAGCGGGGACTCAAATGAGAATGTGGATACAGATTTTGAAAAAAATATCATTCTCGAGGCCTTGGGGGGGAGCATATATCTAGTAGTAGCAACACCAAGAGCAGTGGTAAACGAAAAGAAAGAGAGCTGCCGGAGCCAAGAGCTAGAAAGAAAAAGTCATCTGGAATTGGTGCTCAACTAGTATCAATACAACAACAGCTTCTCGACAGCATGTCTAGTAGGAGTGATTCCACTTCTGCAAATAAAGACTTACCAGGCTGTAGTATTCCTGAAGTTATGGCTGAGCTCCAATCAATACCTGGTTCGACAGATGATCTCAATTTTTTTTTCTCGTGACAAAGTTTCTACAAACGCGAAGAAATAGAGAAACGTGGGCAAGCATCAATGATATTCAAATAAAATACCATTGGCTTAAACAGAACATCGCGCCTTCAGACAATTCTTAACTACAATTCTCGTTCTTTGTTTGACTATTTCGTTTTCATATTTGTCTTCGTTTTGGATTGTAACGTCACAAACAAGTAATTTATTGTGCAAATGTTTTTCTATTACGATTGTGAAATTGTTGTGCTCATTGTTATGATTGTTTGTTTGGACTAGTTTTAAAACATATCGTGACGAATATTCTTAACTTCATATTGTTTTCTATAATGTATATCGTGACTCAAATTTCTTAATGTCAACAAGTTTGCACTTGTTCTCTAGATATGGATGATGCACATTTTAATGCACTACTTAATGGGGATTTTGAAGGTGACTATGACAATGTTATGGATTGTGTTATTGAGCACATTAACTATGGTGCTGATGAAGGAAACAATAGCGCATACGTTGATGGTGGAACTGCTGTTTCCGACAACGATGACGATGACGACAGTAGCGACGACGATGATGACAGTAGCGACGACGATGATGACAGTAGCAACGACGATGACGATGACAATGAAGATGAGGCAAATTTTATACGTAGAAAATATGATGATGACAAACTAATTTTAAGCACGGCTAGAGCATTAAACCTATATTATATTACTTATATCCATAAAGAACCATGTATGGTTTCATACAATACAGGGATGCGTTGGTTGAATGACATTTTAAGAGGTCATTGGAAACGCTCTGTTAACATGTTTAGGATGGACAAAGACACTTTGCTGGGGCTGTGTAATGATTTGGAAACGCACTACGGTTTAAAACCTTCGCGGAGGATGTGCGTACTCGAGAAGGTAGGAATGTTTCTATTTACTCTTGCAGTTGGGGCATCAAATCGACATGTGCAAGAAAGATTTCAGCATTCCGGCGAAACTATAAGTAGATGCATGAAAGAAGTTCTTAAAGCATTATGTCTGTTTGCTATAGATATCATCAAACCAACTGATCCAAACTTTACCAACACACCAATACAAATTGCGATGAATCCAAGATTTATGCCATATTTCAAGGTACTTTCATACGTTTACATTAAATGTGGTTTGCACTAAAATTGTGTATGTTGTTTTAATATTTTTATCCTAATTCAATTTTTTTGTGCATGTAGAACTGTATTGGTGCAATTGATGGGACATATGTTCGTGCCACGATTTCACCCGAATCTCAAATTCCTTTTATTGGTAGGAAAGGTGTCCCAACATAAAACATCATGGCGACCTGTAGTTTTGACATGCAATTCACATTTGTATGGGCAGGATGGGAAGGTAGTGCGCACGATACACATATTTTTCTCGAGGCTATAGACAGTAGGAGTATCAAATTTCCTAAACCGCCTGAAGGTTGTCATTTATTATTTCTTACAGATATGATAATTTAAATAAATTATTATTCATCTTTTTATATTGAATTAATATAACAGTTGGATTTTGTTTCTATTTTCAGGAAAATACTATTTGGTTGATGCCGGTTATCCGAATGAGTATGGATATTGAGGTCCATATAGAGGGGAGCGATATCATTTACAAGATTTTCGACGTCGGGGTGAACCAAGTGGACGACGCGAAGTATTTAATCGTGCACATTCATCACTACGCAATGTGATAGAACGAACATTTGGAGTATGGAAGCAAAGGTGGAGAATTTTGCAGTGCATGCCAGCTTATCCTTACAAAACACAGGTTGCGATTGTTGTTGCATCGATGGCACTACATAACTATATTAGAAGGAGATCGCAAGATGATGTTGTTTTTGTTGAATATGATCGTAATCCAGATTATATCCCAGATGAGTTATTACCAGATGTTGTTGCGTGTGAAACTAGTCGGAGTTCGCGCATAAATTCACGTATGGATATTGTTCGCGAGGGCATTGCAAATAGTTTGATGGGAGAATGAAATGACTTTATATAATATGTTACTTGAAGTATTCACATTAAAAGGAATTGTTATTTATTTTTACATGCATTTTTAGAAGTTATATATATATATATATATATATATATATATATATAAAATAAATTTATATATGACAAAATTACGTAAAAAAATTAATCAACAAAATTATAATTACATATTTATAATTTTGTATAATAATAATCTATTAATTTTGTATAAAATTAATCTATTAGTCAGTTTAAAATAATAATAATATATTTTATTGTTATGATTATTTATCTACGAAATTTTAAAAATAATTTATATATGTATGTGTCTCATTTAAAGTCATTTCACAAGTTTGTCTAATCTATATATTTTTTAAAGAATAAAAATATATGTATGTGTCTCTCCTTCTCTTCCTGCTCGTCTTAGGATTATTTGTGTTCCAGGTGGTTGAGTTCTTGTAAGAGCGTGGTCTGTAGTCTAATCTATAAATTATTTAAATATATATATATATATACCCTTTAAAATAATTTCACAAGTTAAAAGCAATATGAAAAGTTTGGTAACCAAACACCCAAAACTGTTTTTTTTTCAACCTCCAACTCAACCTCAGTTTTAACCAAACACTTAACTGCTTATTTTGCAACACCCTAAAAACGCTTTTTTTGAAACTGCTTTTTTCAACCGCAATCACAAAAGCAAAAATAATATCAAACACACCCTTATAATGGAAAAACATGAGATTCGCAATCTTTGTAATTTATTTTAAAAGTCGAAAAGACAGATAAAGTGTTGATGTCTGTCTTTAGCTTGACACGACTTCCATAATTTAATATGAAAGAATTGACAACCTTATTTAAATTCAAAGCTCAGAATCTTTTCTATAATATCTTCTCTTTGCAATAATTGCCTCGAGTGTCGCACGCAGAATTTCAGTACTAAATAGTTTATAGTAGACAAAATGACCATTTAAATAATTATATCTTAATAAATTTAAAAATACCTATATAGTTTCTTACAAGGCTAATGCATGTTTAAACCTTTTTCCGGTTTGGGTAACTTTGCAGGAATTTCAACACCAAAAACACTTCATGATGCTGGCATACGTGATGTCATTAATATATGCGTACATATCTCTTTTTAAATATTTTTATAATTTTTAATGTACTATATTAAAAATAAATTTAAATATATATATATATATATATATATATATATATATATATATATTATTTTAATATATTTTGAATATGTTTGTTATGACGCAACAATATATAGATTAGCTAGTGACAGCCAAACAATTTATATAATCGAATGTTAATTCACATAACAAAGAAAATTAAGATTATAACTATTTTTGCTCAATCTCTAAATGAATTCTGAATGCAGAGCAACACAACTTCATAATAATATAAATTTTTTCTGAGAGAAATTTTTTAATATATGCCTACCAATCATCATAGATATAATAAGAAACTATTATTTATAAGTAAATCAGAGATCCTTCTTATTAATTTATTAGCTAATACTCTCCCCCTATCAAAGAAAAATTAGACAATTAATTCTCATAATCAATCTTCATAATTTGTTTATATGATCATAAATTAAAATAAATAAAAACTAATTTACGTCATGGAAGGCATAATGATAATTTCTTACCGTTACATCAATGATCGTCATAACTAACATCATTTTTACTCTCCAAGAATACTGGTGGAGACTGTAGATAAATTCGGCGTAGCTAGGGATGACTTCTGCGCAGTGTTTTCGACACTTCTTTCTACCATAGTCAAGAAGGATGTTGATATCGCAAAGTGGGCAAGGCAACGACTATTTAAACAACAAAAAATTTCTGAAATGAAGCTTCTCCATTTCAATGGAAGAGTGGATTAGTAGAGTAACGGACATGGCTGCAGGGAGCCGAAAAGTACTCCACTTGAAAGGGTGATAGACGAAGATGGAGCAAAGATATTAAATCCGTTCTGATCCAATCAAAAAACCGGAATAGATTTTACAACTTTAAGATGGAGAGGGCACCAAAAGTGACAAGTGCTGAATAACCCTCCAAATAAGGTTAGCTTTTACGCATATTTTGCTGGGATCTTGAATCAATGCGCTCAGTCATAGGTATTTTGAGCTACATCGTATTCACATGAAGGATGGAGTTGCAGTCAAGACTGGAGATGGTTCCATTTACGAAGCTATTGTCTCTGTATGCGGCGGTGGCCTTCTTCTCCAAACTGACCTAATTCATTCTTGATTTTATTTTATTTTCCTTTCTTAATTGAGAGATTTCCTGTTTCAACCTTTAAAGTTATTCAAATCATTTTTCATTGCTCACTTTTCTCCATCTTTCTATATATTAGTACTAGCGGATACTATCAGCTCTGGCAGGTGCTAACATGCACATCTAGATTAGAAGCTAGTTTGCTGCAAATTATTACCAGCCCCGCGCTTATGATATGTTGATGTCTGATTTTCAATGCAGCATCCAGAGAATGAATATTTAGGATCGACCTTTTTGTTTGTGACAGTAACTGCTGAAGAACCCCGAAGGATAGAGCAATTTTCAGACCAAGAAATTGAAGGAGAAAACCATATAGCAATCTTGTAATGCTTTAATTTCTTGTTTAAATACAGTTAGAGGGACCACAATAATCACACTCTTGGATTTTGCCTCTTAATCTCTATAATTACTTGTTCTTTGTTTTTTAGCTAACAACTGAAATTTTTCAATTGAAACTACGGGGTTTGCTCTCCTGTGATTGCTAATATGATAGTAAATTTACATAATCGTTAATTTCAAAACCCATGAAATTAGTTGAGATACACACAATCTAGTCTTAACACCTATATTAATATAAAAAAAGCTATAAGAACTAGAACAGTGCATGATAATTTTATTTATTTTTTATTCGAGGAAATTATATTTTTTGAAAAATATATCTTGTAGACCTAGATAAGTGAATAAAACCTCAACTGACCCAAACTCTTATAATAACTAGAAATATACTTTCATGCTCAGCATCAACCATTGCAAGTAAAGTAAATATGACTTCATAACCATAGAGGTGTAGCCTCGTATCACTAACTTCACCAACTCGAGTCTCACAAATATAAGAGTTATTGGATATCTAAATGGTTATTAACTTTATAGCTCATACAATTAGATTATTTTACTATACTAATATTAAAATTAATTTTTTAAAAATATATTATTTTAATATATTTCTCGTACAAATTATAAATGAAAAAAAGGTGGGAGGGACACCAAGAAAAGGGGAGAATAGTGTTAAAAAAAATCCATAGTCTAATCAAATACTCTAGGGGCCGGACAGGTAACGTGCGCTCTAATTAAACTTTTTGTTTTTATCATCCCATTCATATCTTACAAGATCTTTGCTTTCTTTATTCTATAGTAAGAAGATAACATATGATGGGGATGTCGACCTCAAAGACAATAAGAAAAGTGCAAAACATTCGCTCCTCTAATTAGCCATACATTTCAGAGTTTATTGCATAAATGATTTCACTTTCTGTATGGGTATTGACCAGCACTAGAGCATCGTCCAATTAGAAGTGATAAATACACAAAATTAAAAATAAATAAAGTTTCAAGTTAAAAGGGACAGAATTATATTAATTAAATAAATATAATTCTAAAATGGTTTTGAAATATATTCATTCTATCTCCTCATTTCCTTTGTCTCAATATAGTAACCATATATTATCTAAATATGGCAAAATTTGCACTATGTCTAACTTTAATGAAGTTTCCAAGATTACTAGCTTTCATATATTTTTTAATAAACAAATTTTATTCAATTCTCCATTTTCTATAAATAAATAAAAAATTTAAACTTTTTTTTATTTTTTATAAATAAACATTGACTACATTTCTTTGACTTTATATGGTTACCGATCTTATATAGCGACGATGATATTCATTGATTGCCACATGGTGATGAGCTTTTGTGTGTCATAGAAGATAACTCTAAATAAACACTACCTAATTTTAAATTAACCCCTAGCCAAACCCTATATCACCCTAATCTTATAATAATACAAAAAAAACCCTAAACTATTTCAATGCTAAATTAACCCCATATAAAATTCCTAATCAATTACAATCTTGTTTGATAGTCTTTTATTGTGTGGTTAGAATAATCTCGTCAAAATGCTTTTAACAATACCAGGTGCGTTGAAACTGAAGCCTAACATGTCCTTAGTTACCCATTCATTCTTTATATTTTCTTCCCCCATTTCTTTCTCTTGTAAAATTAGCTTATCTCCTCTCTTCCTTTTTATCATTGGATCCTGAATCTTATCTCTTGATCATTTGATATTTATAAAATTTTGGATAGACTTTTGTATATGTGAATTAATTTCCAAAAGACTTGTATTTTAGCTTTTGAAAATATAAATGTTATTCCAAATAGTGTACAAAACTAATATTCACAAACGCAATTGATTATGTTCAAATTGTTCTATTTTCCAATTATTTTCTCAATTTATGTCACTTTTCCAAAAACTTTATATAAATAATGTTATTTTTCAAAAAACAAAATTCATAGTACTCTTACTTGCATGAATTTTATATGAACTGTATAAAATTAGTGCTCCACTTTTTTACTTTTTCTTTTCAAATTATTGAAACTATAATTTATCCCTTTCACTTTATCAAATTTTAGCTTTGACTACAAAGGTTGGTATTTTATGACAACACATCATTTTTACCATAGTCCTAGGTTAAGTATTTTGTATATTAATTCAATAGAGTAATAAATAAAGGGTGACTGTCACACATTTAGTAAATAATAATTCATCTCCCTAGCTAGACCAAGCATGTCCAAAGTTAACAATACATATAGCTTACAATCAAGTCATTAATTATAAAGTCCAAAAGCACATTTAAAAATCATTCGCAAACTTAAATAATTCAAGCCAATAACTTTGAACACAAACTTGAATTGTATCATATTCAAAGTGAAATTCAAAGTTGAAGGACTATAGTTACTCTATGCATATTTTACCATATGACTAGACATTAGATTCAAAACTTATCTTAAATTAAAAACAAGAAAATAAAAATAAAAAATCAATTTTGATAGATGAAAAACAAAAAAGATACAGTTGAAACAATTTTGTTTTTGAGAAATGAGTTAAAACAAAACAAATAGATTAAAAAAAATATCATGGACAAAGTGAAAAGAAAAATAATTTGAAAAGTTGTTATGAAACTATAAAGGGGACATGCCCCTGACCCATATAGAATGGACTTGCACCTTTAATTTCTTTCTAAGTGAATGGGATGGATGATGTGTCGTCTACCCCCAATGATCTTAACATAAAAGATGTATTGTCTATTAGTCACTAGATTTTGGACACTAGTATGGTTGAAAAAATAGAGTTATCGTTTTTTTATCTAAAAACTCATTTTCATCCATCTTTTACCAAAAACACCTTAGAAACCCTGTTAAACCAATTCAAAACCTCCAAAAAAGTGTAAAACCAACTTAAAAAAAATCCAAAGCTCAAATCTGTTATTTAGATGTTTTCAAGGTAAAAAAAAAAAAAAAAAAACCCTTAACCCTAACTTTCCTTACCGTATGAAATCATTTAACACAAGAGTAGACTATTTTGGTAGTCAAAATCTTCATCAATGATAACTTTCTCTCTCTAAGCCAAGTTCGATAACCCCTTCATTCTCCTCCACCAAAATCTATTTTTTTAAGTTAGAGAGACTGATTACCTAATAGCTTAAAAACATGAGGGGCTAAAATGATCTTTCCAAATAGGTTATAGAGATGTCATGTATTTTACTTGTGTTTTCTGCTTTATTTCTTCGTCTTTCAATTCAACCCTCGTCTCTAAAAACAAATGCAATTGGATTCTAATCTTGGATATAAATGGCTTAAATGTGCAAAAATTAAAAAAAAAAAAGCTTGAGAACCAGATTAAAAACTTTTTAAAAAATATAGTATTTCAATTTATAGTAATTTATGAGCGAGTGAATAGTAGAAATAAAAGCAAAAAAAACGCCAACTTTATAAAAGTGAAATGTTATAATTATCTCCCAACCATTACCACCCATAATTCCTCATAAAATGATAATCATAATGTTCTTTTTCCTATTCGATTGTTCAGGATATTTCCTAGGTAGGAACGAACATAATTAACCCAGCAAACAAAGCTAAGTACCCTTTATTTTTTTGGATTGGTGGGGGAGATGAGATGAATCCCTCTTGGTGAATTGACAACAAGATAGGTCCCGCAATCACCTTGAATTGCCCGTACGTTCACTATTACCTGGGCAATTGTCTATTAAGTTTCCATGGCCACCTAGAGAGACAAACCTGAATCACGCACCACGGCTACCTTTGGCGCAAACTTTTGGACAATGGGACTCACTTTAGCTTTGTAAAAGGATCCAACAGGGCTCACCCACTCAGCCTTCAACCTCACGTATACACCCCATGCTATATTATTGACTACTCTGATCATGATGACCTGACCCATTAACACGATGGGATGTAGGAAAAAGTTGATTTCTTCTAACGTCTCATGTGCTGGTAGAGAAATCAATCCATGGTGATGGACCTGGAAGAGGGTCTTCCTGAGTCTGGAGATGCGTCTTTTGGGAGGAACCAAAGCTAGCTGGCTAGGAGGTCCGCGCCATGATAAGATGGTATGCCAAAAATGATAGAATAATGAGGTTGCATGTGCTGTACAACAATATAAATTATATTCTTGAGTTTTATTTAGTAGCTTAATCTTTTAGGTGAGATAGTTCTTTGACATGGTATCAGAGTTTTGTTGATTTAACGGTCATGAGTCTGAATCTCACCATCTCCATTCTATTTGATAAAAATCAAGCACAAGGTAGTGTTGATTTATGCAAGTTTCAAGCTCAAATGACTTTTACTTAAGGAAGGTGTTAGAGAATAATATAAATCACATTTTAGAACCTTACCTAACACTTTAAAATTTTAGATAATATGATGCTTTAATAGTGTACACAAGATATATCATAAAGAATAGTGTACACCAGATATAGCGAGCTTCCTCAGACTTCGGGGCTCTGTCTCCACCCCAAGTCCTCAGCAAAGATAATGCCAATCAAGCTAGTTAACCTCTTTTTTTGGTTCCTTTCTTTTCCCTATCTGATAACAGCAATAGCATGTATGCTCCTTTTCTTTCTTATGAGAATCACCCACATTGATCCGGATAATAAATTTAGAAAACAAATTTCCTCAGGTGCTGATCATATATAATTATTGGCATCCCATAATGTGTGTGTGTATTCTTTTTTTTTTTTTATCAATAATCACTCCCAGATCTTGGAAAAACGAGAGAGAGAGGAAGTAGATTTTCCTCGGAATAATCACTAGATGAATGAAAGCAATGTAAACGTACGAAATTATTACCAATGATCAGGTTAGAACGTTAGACACGAGTTCTCAGCAATGATTTAATTAGGAAACTAAGATAAACACGTGAAACATGACCAGTGATTCCTTGTATACTGTTTTTGAGACATGATTACAAGTACATATGAACGGTATGAGTATCTGATCGCAGTAATACACCAAGATATTCATGAAACAGGATCCCATATAAATAATGGCATACAGGTCCTCGAACTAATGTATTTTCTGAATAATATAAATTATATTCTGAGACTTCATCTAATAATTTAAATTTTCAGATAAGATGATTCTTTAATATAGTATCAGATCCTTGTTGACCTAACGGTCAAAAGTTCGAATCTCACCATCCTCGTTCTATTTGATAAAAATCAAGTACAAGATGATGTGAGACTGTGCAAGTTTCAAGCCCAAAGAGCTTTCACTTGAGGATGTGTGTTAGAGAATAATATAAATTATATTTTGAATATCTTCTAACACCTTAAATTTTTAGATAAAATAGTTATTTAACACTTTTCACAGGAAGGTGATCTACTTGTAAAGCAGTGCCTCGCCTCAAAATCTATGCTCTCCTTGAGCTGGTACCTACCTACAAATGTGTCTGTCTGTCTTTCTCTTAAGAACTGAATCCGTACTGTTTTTCTCTTGGCGAGCTTGGAGAACAAATTTCCCAGATCGTGAGGATAAAGGATAAAGCGATAGTCAGAAGAAGGGAACAAGGCTGAGGAATGCGAGTAAACAACGTTGTGAAGCCAGAGGCCTCAGTGCTGTCCCGGGGTGGTGGTCTAATACAGGTCCTTCAGAGATATATAGCTAGCTGAATTTGCCGACAAGCTGTAGCAGACAGTGATACCGACCAGAATAAGGTGAGTTAAGGGAATTGAGCTTTTTATTTTGTTCAATTTGGAGAGTTAATTTCCAGTTTTTACTATTTAAAATCTTGTGACTACTGATGCCTGTTCAGGGACTTAAATTTCAGGATAAACACAAAATCTTGACACGGATAGTATTAGCTCTTAGGTATAGGTAATCACCAGAATTTTATCGGAAGTTGGAGGGAAGATAGAAGGGCAAACATCAGAGATGTTTAATTCCTCAGACATCAACTGTCAAGTGTCAGCCCGAGTCCTGAGATGCGAATTTAATGACTAGCCTTGCAACAATAACACCTCAAAAATTGTAAACTTCACAGGTTCTAGTAAGCAAATCAATGGTTCTATCTGGCAGGTACATTTGTCTAATGATGAAATTCAGAGTTTCTAAACTTCTTCTTATCTGTTACAGGGAAAGTTTGATTAGCATTGCAGTCAATGGTCACATACAAAAAGTTAAATCTCATCTCTCATACAAAGAGAAAAGCCACCATTAAAGCAAAAGATCGGTCGTGAAGCTTTTGAGCTCGGTTCTTGCGCTGGCATTTCTTTTCTTATTAGCAATGACCTCTGCATCACCATCCCCCACAGTCATAATCATCGGAGCTGGAATGTCAGGTTTGTGCAGTATTATATCTGTTAATAATGAAGCAAGTAAAGAACAGATATCAAGATCTGTACTTTTATTTGATGGTTCTGCGTGAAAGAAACAAGTATGTCCATACTTTTTTCTCTTCAATTATTTGAAGCTTAACTTGATTGTGCATGCTCTTCAGGAATTTTAGCAGCAAAGACACTGCATGATTCTGGGATTCAAGACATATTGATTTTAGAAGCAAACAGCAAGATTGGTGGTCGGATTCATAGCGTTCAATTTAGAGGACACACTGTCGAGTTGGGTGCCAATTGGGTTATTGGTGGAGGTCCTAGGTCCAATCATTTGTATGAAATTGCTGGCAAACTCAACCTTAAGACCTACTTGTCAGATTATGGAAATATCTCGGCAAACATCTACAAACAAGAGTAAAAAGTCTTTTTCAATTTCCTTTCATAGTACAATAACAAAAACCATCGCGTATAGTTCATCATTGTTTTGTTTCTCTTGATGATCTCCGCAGGGGTGGATTGTACCCCAAGCAAGTAGTCAGTGCAGCATTAGAAGTTGCTGAAACAAGGGATCAATTCTGCACAAGCTTTTCTGCTAGACTATCAGCATCAGGACACAATCATGATGACGTGTCAATCCTGGTATCGCAGCGCCTATTCAAAGAGTAAGGAAATACAAATCTCTTCTTGCAGTAAAATGAGTTTCCAGGCCTTGATCAGCTGGAAAGAAAAATTAACAGGGAACTTGGTCCGTAGGGTGCCGACAACTCCTCTCGACATGGTTATAGACTATTTCTACAACGATTATGAAGATGCAGAACCTCCAAGAGTGACAAGTTTGAAGAACACAATTCCTCGCTATGAGTTTCTAGACTTTGGGGATCAAACATATTTCTTGGCTGACTCCAGAGGCTTCGAGAGTATACTTATTTACATTGCCAAGCAGTTTCTCTCCCACAAACATGAAGTAATAAGGGATCAGAGGCTCAAGTTAAACAAGGTATCATCATGTGGTGCCACTGGTTTAGAATCTTGAATGAATTTTTTTGGTTGTTTTAGCAAGATAAGGCCATACTGTCCTGTCCGTCCATCTCAGTTACCGCAAATATGATGGATAGAGCAATTGACAGGCCTTACAGCCATGGGAAACTTGTCTGTATAACTAGCATGCACAGCGACTTGGCAAATGAAATTAGAATGTGCTAAACTCTTCAGATTACAATAATTTTCCTGTAAAAGCTGCCTAAAACAGCAGAATCACTATCCTGTTTCTCAAAACCATGGTCCCTTGTTCACAAATTCATGTTCATGCAATGCAGGTGGTTAGAGAGATCAATTATTCTAAGAATGGAGTTCAAGTGAAAACTGAAGATGGTTCGATGTACCAGGCCAAATATGTGATTGTCTCTGTGAGCGTTGGGGTACTTCAAAGTGACCTCATTGTGTTCAAGCCACACTTGCCTGTTAGTTCTTTCATCCTTCCCTTTCCTCTCCCCTTCCTTTTCATTCATTAAACAGGTCCTCTTAAACTTGAAGCAGCAATGGAAGACACAGGCAATATATGAATTCGATATGGCTGTGTACACCAAGATATTCCTGAAATTCCCTTCCAAGTTTTGGCCCTCTGGACCCGAGACAGAATTCTTCCTCTATGCCCACGAAAAACGAGGATACTACCCGATATGGCAGGTGCATGTTCAAACAATTAAGTTGGCAGAAAGTGTTCTTCTTGCAGATTAGTATTTGCCTGTAAACCAGTATAGCCTGTCACTGAACTATGACTTCCTTAATCATTTTTTTGAAATTACAGCACTTGGAGACTGAATTGCCAGGATCAAACATTTTATTTGTAACAGTAACAGATGAGGAAGCAAAGAGAATAGAGCAGCAACCGGACATTAAAATCCAAGAGGAGATCATGGATGTGCTGAAAAAAATGTTTGGTAACGACATCCCAGAACCAGAAGAAATTCTTGTTCCTAGATGGTGGTCCAACAGATTCTTCAAGGGCAGCTTCTCAAATTGGCCTATTGGATATAGTCAACGAAGACACATGCAACTAAAGGTGAGAAAAACACAAAATATAAAAAATGATTGAGATTTGATCTGGATGGTTGTGGTGTGAAAAAGCACACCGAGCTCAGGGCAAGGACAGAAGTCAGAACAATAACCTTAGTGACTTTGTAAAATGTAGGAACCTGTTGGTCGAATTTATTTTTGTGGGGAGCACACCTATTCTAGATACTTGGGATATGCTGATGCTGCATATTTTGCAGGTTCTTTCCCTCTCTCTTGCAAACTCACACAAACTAACACATAGAGGCTTTGAAATTGGAAATCGAAATGTACTGTTAAGAAGATTAAAGTTTCATCCTTTCTGATGAAATTGTGTTAAATCATTTAAAACAGGTATTGAGACTGCAAATCATTTGATCAAGTGCCTTAAACATGAAAAATATTGCAATGGCCATGATCGGCATTCAACAAAAGATAGATTAAACAACGAAGATCCTTATGATCCTGATGTCTGAAGGTTAGGCTCATCAATCTCTGGAAAACTGCATTGGTTGTGTAAGAACAAGCATGGTTCTTACCAATAAACGTTTCTGTTTTTGTGTCAGCAGGTCGAAATCAGATGTCATGGACTGCCATATTACAGCATCAAGAGATCATCCTCTCTGTCTGAATTTGGAATATTGATGTAATGTTTACGTAGTAGCAACAAGTTACTAGATTAAACTCCATCCATGGACACAATATTAAGGTACTGATGAGTGTCAATATATCCTGTCTTGCTACGATTACATTTTCTCTCAATATTTTATATTCTTGAGGGGACAGTGGATACATTCCAGCTGCAGCAGCTCAGCTTAGGGCAAATTATATATAATATTTTCATGTCTTGTTTTTTCTTTACATTATAATACTTTCTGTTTTAGAGATCGACGAGTTGGGTAGCCCGCGTGTTGCGCCGGGCTTTTTATATGTAGCAAACTGATTATTTATGTGGTAAGCAAAGAATTTTTTAGTTGATAGATAGAGAATTGTAAATTTTAAATCATGCTATAATAATTTTTTATGTATTGAATTAGTTGATTATTGCTATAAGCTTAAATACTCAGATAATAATTCAATTGTGAAATTTAAAAATTATTAGCGAAAAAATTTATGAAAGATCAGCGAATTGTAATTTGAGTATTGCAAGACCATAATTGATTAATTGTTTAGTATGTACTAATTGTTTTGATGGTTATTTAATTGGTTGATGTAAATCTGTAATCAATAAAATGAATGAAAGATGATTTTTTGTTGTCTTGAACTGAATGTGTTGATGGCTAAATATTTTTTAACAGTCACTAAGCATTTAACTGGTTGATAGCAATATTGGAATCGCTGAAATCTATTAAAGATAGATTATTTTTTGTTTGCACTGATCTGGTTGGTTGTTAACAATATTATATAAAATGTATTTAAGAATACTGATATTAATTTTTTTTATTCAAAAAATGCTAGGTCATGTTTTCTTCTCTCTATATATATTCCTATGCGATAATATTTAATAAATATTAGAACATATAATTAATGATAGAGTAAAAATATTTAAGAAACTTTAACAAAAGATAAAACAAAAAATAAAATAAAAATAAAAATTAGCATTGCTATTACTGTCAAAAAAAAAAAAATTATCCGGAGGGAAAATTTTTTTAACAGAAGAGTAAGCAAGAAAAACAATTAAATTATTATTATTATTATAATAATATTAATTATTATTAAAATTATTATTAATATATTATTATTATTATTGTGTTAAATACAAAATTAAAATGCGAAGACAATTTTTTTTTTATGTTATCCGATTTATTCATTATATGATTATATTAAATGTATTTAAGAATACTGATATTAATTTTTTTCATTCAAAAAATTCTAGGTCATGTTTTCTTCTCCCTATATATATTCCTATGAGATATTATTCAATAAATATTAGAACATATAATTAATGAAAGACTACAAATACCCTAAAAAATTTAAAAAGAAATAAAAATAAATATCATTGCCATTATTGTAAAAACAATAAAAATTACTAAATTATATTGAGGAAAAAAAACATTAACAAAAGAGTAAGCAAGAAAAACAATTAAATTATTATTATTATTATTATTATTATTATTATTATTATTATTATTATTATTATTATTATTATTATTATTATTATTATTATTATTATTATTATTATTATTATTGTGCTAAGTACAAAATTACAATTCGAAAACAAATTTATTTTATGTTATCCGATTTATTCATTATATGATTATATTATTATTATTATTATTATTAAAAAACATTAACAAAAGAGTAAGCAAGAAAAACAATTAAATTATTAATATTAATATTATTATTGTGTTAAGTACAAAATTATAATTCGAAGACAATTTTTTTTTATGTATATAATTTGAAGACATTTAATTTTTCTTTATTCAGTTGTGTTTACTGGTTATGGAAATATTTTTTGTATCTATTTGTACGGTGAATTATTTGATTGTTTGGTGTGATATTTTTTCGTTGTAGTTTATTGATCAATTTGTGAATGTGTTTTAATCGGTTATTTGTAATTGTGTGGCCGATCATCTATTATTATATAACTATATTAAATGTATCTCAGAATACTTATATTAGTTTTTTATATTAAAAAAATCCTAGGTCATGTTTTCTTTTCCCTATATATATTCTTAGGCGACAGACTAAAAATATATATAAAAAAAAATTAACACCATTACTATCAAAACAATAGAAATTATTAAATTATGAAGAGCAAAAAAAATATTAACAAAAGAGTTACTAACAAAAATAATTGTTATTATTATTATTATTATTATTATTATTATTATTATTATTATTATTATTATTATTATTGTTATTATTATTATTATTGGTATTATTATTGTTATTATTATTATTGTTATTATTATTGTTATTATTATTATTATTGAAATAATTGTTATTATTATTATTATTAGTATTATTATTATTGTTATTGTTATTGTTATTGTTATTATTATTATTATTATTATTATTATTATTATTATTATTATTATTATTTTTGTGTTAATTACACTTATATATACATGGACAAAAGTAGACATTATTCTACAAATAAAAAAAATTAAATATGTGAATGTTTTTTAATGGGTTATTTGTAATTGTATGGCCGATCATCTACTTTTATATAACTATATTAAATGTATCTCAGAATACTTATATTAATTTTTTATATTAAAAAAATCTTAGGTCATGTTTTCTTTTCCCTATATATATTCTTAGGCGAAAGATTAAAAATATATAAAAAAAAATTAACACCATTACTGTCAAAATAATAGAAATTATTAAATTATGAAGAGCAAAAAAAAAAACAAAAGAGTTACTAACAAAAATAATTGTTGTTATTATTATTATTATTATTATTATTATTATTATTATTATTATTATTATTATTGTTATTGTCATTGTTATTATTATTATTATTATTATTATTATTATTATTATTATTATTATTATTGTTGTTGTTATTATTATTATTATTATTGGTGTTATTATTGTTATTATTATTATTGGTGTTATTATTGTTATTATTATTGTTGTTATTATTATTATTATTGAAATAATTGTTATTATTATTATTGTTGTTGTTGTTGTTGTTATTATTATTATTATTATTATTGGTATTATTATTGTTATTATTATTATTATTGAAATAATTGTTGTTATTATTATTATTATTATTATTATTATTAATTATTTAAAATGAGGGACAAAATTGAAAACAATATAACCTGTTGTACTAAACAAATTAAGGTATCTAATAAAAAATTGTAGATCATGTTTTCTTCTCCCTATATACATTCCTATGAGATAATATTCAATAAATATTAGAACATATAATTAATGAAAGACTAAAAATATCCTAGAAACTTTAAGAAAAAAAAAAAACAAATATCATTGCCATTACTGTAAGAACAATAAAAATTATTAAATTATACGGAGAACAAAAAAACATTAATAAAAGAGTAAGCAAGAAAAACAATTAAATTATTATTATTATTATTATTATTATTATTATTATTATTATTATTGTGTTAAGCACAAAATGAAAATTCGAAAATAAT
The DNA here is from genome assembly GCA_027405865.1 of Salix purpurea. NCBI lineage: Eukaryota > Viridiplantae > Streptophyta > Magnoliopsida > Malpighiales > Salicaceae > Salix > Salix purpurea. The sequence continues at coordinate 979,213 of JAOWLH010000036.1, forward strand.
TTTTTTTTATGTTATTCGATTTATTCATTATATGATTATATTAAATGTGTTTAAGATACTGATATTATTGTTTTTTTGTTATCCGATTTATTCATTATATGATTATATTAAATGTGTTTAAGAATACTGATATTAATTTTTTTTTAATATCCTAGAAACTTTAACAAAAGAAAAAAAAAATATCATTGTCATTACTGCCAAAACAATAAAAATTATTAAATTATACGGAGAAAAAAACATTAACAATAGAGCAAGCAGGAAAACAATTAAATTATTATTATTATTATTATTATTATTATTATTATTATTGTGTTAAGTACAAAATTAAAATCTGAAGATAATTTTTTGTTTATGTTATCTGATTTACTAATTATATCATTATATTAAATGTATTTATGAATACTGATATTAATTTTTATTATTTAAAAAATCTTCGGTTATGTTTTCTTATCCCTATATATATTCCTATGAGATAATATTCAATAAATATTAGAATATATAATTACTGAAAGACTAAAAATATTCTACAAACTTTAACAAAAGGAAAAAAATAAAATATCATTGTCATTACTGTCAAAACAATAATAATTATTAAATTACACGGAGAAAAAAAACATTAACAAAAGAGTAAGGAAGAGAAACAATTAAATTATTATTATTATTATTATTATGAAAGAAACAAAAATAAAAGAAAGACTAAAAAAATGCTAGAAACTTGAACAAAAGATAAAACAAAGACATAATATAAAAAGAAAAAGAAAAATTATCATTGTTATTACTGGAAAAAAAAAAACATAACAAATTATCCAAAGGAATTTTTTTTTATCAAAGAAGCAAGTAAGAAAAAGAATTATATTATTATTATTATAATTATTATTACTATTAGTATTAGTATTAGTATTAGTATTAGTATTAGTATTAGTATTAGTATTATTATTATTATTATTATTATTATTATTATTATTATTATTATTATTATTATTAATATTATTATTATTATTATTATTATTATTGTCTTATATTAGAAATTGTAAAAAATAAAAGTATAAGTGCTGAAATCAAAATAAAATATAAAGGGATAAAAATAACAATTAAAAGTTTAAGGGATGAAATGAAAGTTCGATTTATTAACATTTTCAATTCAAGGACATATTTGCAAAAATTGAAACTTCTGTACCGAATATATTCAGTCTTTGCAACCTAATCCGAAAATTAAAAGATGAAGGACCGAAGTGAAAAGTTAACATTTCATTAATTTCAATTGAAGGACCCAATTGAACAAAATCAAAACTTATATAGCTTAAATCAGGGCCATATACACAATTAAAAGTCAAGGGACCGAAATGAATTTATCCACAACTCGGGGGGCTCTTCTGCACTTTTACGTGCAGGAGAGAGAGAAACAGACCAACCGGCTTTAACCGGCCACTACCGCGTCCACGCCCACCGTGTGAAGAAACGCGCCGCACTGAGAGGAATACCAAGAGGCGGCGCACCGGATTGGACGCCGGTAGACCATTTCCGGCCACCGTATCACACCGCACGCGCCTCTTGAACGGGGCGTCGGGGCGGACATCGTCGAGCGCGTGCACAGAACGCGCCTGACAGATTTTCGAATATATATAAATAATAATGGTCAGTTACCGTTATGTCCCTGCTCTTAATTAATAGATTTTGTCTTATTAGGGGCTATAACCGTCTTTAGCCATTTTAAAATAAAAAAAAATCACGGCGGACTGGACCGGTCCGTACGTGGTCAATGACGCCCGTGCCCCTCAGCGTAAACCGTTTTTTTGTCTTATTATCGGGGACGAAATCGGCAAAACACTGTTCATAGGCGGAAAAAACAAAAAAAAAGGGTGGACGTGCACCCGCGACATACGGAGGAGAAAGCTTGCGTCCACAGTGAAAGCAGAGTGAATGAACAGTAATGAATAGTGTTTTCCGTAATCTTTTAGATATATGTTAATATGTTTATTTGGACATGTGACTGCGCTCTCCATCTATGAGTAAACAGGTGTATTATACAGTGACTACGCTCTCTGCCCAACTCATGTCAAAAATTTGTAGTTTTTTTATAATTTTTAAAATACATATACAAATAATAAATTTAATTTTTTTGTTAATAGCTTCAAGATTCTATTAAATAAATCTAGAATTTGTCTTACTTTAGACAAAATTATTCTAAAAATTAAATGTTTTTTGGCCTTTTATAACTAAAAATAGAAGTCATATCATTTTCATTCTAGTTATGTAGGATCCAAATTTATAGCATTAAATACATTCGATTGATGGTAATCTTGAGAGGTCAACAAGTTATCCATAAATCAAACTCTAGTTTCATATACATATAAAATTGGAAGGCAACAAATCATGTTCTCAACATGTACTTGATATATAAATAAGGGATTTATTATTTTTATTAAGTCTCGTTCCATGGCATTAATGATATATCATACATAACAATTATATATAAACATACACCCCTAACATGTCATTTTACTTGGATGATTATGAATATATATATAAATTACAATCCACATCACAACTCGTTTGTTTCCTTAAGTTTAAGTATATATAAAAATTATATACAAAACATTAATTGGTTCCTGAAATGTTATATGAAGTGGAGTACAAAGTTAAAATAGAGATGATAAATATAGTTGTAAAACACATAAATATTATTACTCCTAATAATCTTTCTACAATATAAAAAAAAAAAACTCAACATCATTAATCTTTTTTTAGCATGTCAAATCTATATTGGATTTTACATGTTGTCGTATTATTTTCATCAACCAATAGTCTAACTTTTCTTTTTATTATGAACATTAGGCTATATCCATTATGAATACCTTAAACTCTTATCATTATGTTCTCCATCATTCATTTCAAATTATAATCCCATGTTTTTGAGATTAACCACTTTTCTAAGTTCTTTTCAATACTCTTAACTCATGGTTTATATCAAATTTATATTTATTAATTCACTTCCATATATATGACTTACATTTTAATATAGCCTTTTGTATTTGCCTAATTTGATACCCTTAACTCAACCTTAATTTCCTTAACCCAACTTTATAATCATGGTTTTTGCTATAGATGATCATATTCATTAATCTAGTCCTATAAATAATTTATGTGTTAGAAGTTGGTTATAGATTCATCAATCCACCTTAATAATTAGAGTTCCTACTTTATTTTTATTATGAATCTACTAGTCAAAAACGATGTTTATAAGGTTTTTTTAATCTAAAACAATGTTCATAACTCATGTTTCTATTAAATCTTGAAATTGATCAATCCCAAAATAGCATCCACATTTTGGGCTTTAACATCGTTAATCCAAGTCAATCACCATAGTTTATATTTCATGTCAACCTTTCATTCATTATTATATTTTGATAATCATGACTTGCAATTATTGTAATTATACTTTTGTTATTCCATTTCAATAATTATAGTTTGTATTCTACATCATTTACTTTCATAATTTTTTTATAAACACGAATAACTTATGCTTCAAAATATAATAACCCTTGTCGTTGTGGCCAAGTTATCATTTTATATAAAAGGCTTGTTATTGAAGTCAGTTAATTTTACATAATGATCCTGGTGTTGTGGTCAATTAAATTTCACATAATGATCTTGTCATTGCATTCAATAAAGCTTAACATAATGATTTTATCATTTTGGTAAATTAAATATCACATAGCGATCTTGTTATGATGTAGATCTCTTGATTACATAGTTAAGCAACCCCCAACAAAGTTGAAACTGATTAATTGAAGATTAACTAACCTAAATGTGACCTTGTACCTAAAAACCAAAGGTATTGGAATAAAATTGGACCCAAATATAACCTTGTACCAAAGAACTTGAATTATATGAATGATGTCATGAATCTAGTTAATCTTCAATTAATCAGATGTGTGATCTTTGTTTCTAGAAAGAAATTATGTTTAATCACAAACAATCAAAAGAAAGATATTCATGTTTATCATCACAAAATTTCTAAGAATTTTATCTTTAAAAACATTATATATTGTCCTCTAAATATCTCTAATGGAACCATTTTGGGTTTCAAGTCAATGAGCTTAAACTAGGAATCAACTAATATAAGTCCAATAATGAAAATAGCCCCTAAACAATTCTTAATCGGTCAAAACAAACCTAAATTAAAAATACTTATTCAAAATAAAATAAGTAAAATAGGATAATAAAAACAAAGTTCTCATTCTAAAATTCCTCTATGCAGTTGAATTCTTCAAGCTCTCTTATTTGGTGTTTTGACTAAAACTTTTAGAGTAAAAATCCAACTAGGAAAGTTTGTTTGATTGTTGAGATTTTCTTCCTTATATTGCCTCCTCTTAGTATCCTTGATTTTTCTAGGAATACTTGAAAGATAAGTAAAAGAAACCTAAGAGAAAGATCCATTTAAATATCGCCACATCAAGTTTATATATAAGACTTGGATTCCTTGCAAAATATGAACTATGATTCTTTAATGAATACAAGCCACATTATAAACCTTTATATACCAAGATCATGCACAATTTTAGGCACTAAATAAACTTTATTTAATCTCCTTTCTTTGTCCAAAATTAACTCATTACAGTTCTTACTTATGGGGTAAAAAATAATCAAGAAAACACTTTATTGATGAATCTACCAAAATAATATTGTGAACTTTGACCAATTTAAATAATATGTTCTTGAAATCCGATTGACCTAAATTGTACCAAAATATATTTTAATGCGTCTAATATCTCCGTGTAAATTTTCATCTTCATAAGATTTATGTATAGAGAGATATATTTGATCTCGCAAAAGCTGGTCAATAGATATTTTAAAGTGAAATTAAAACCTAACTTGATTCGTATTATGCTATTGTTATGGTTGATTAAATATCATGTATTAATCATTACCATTATTATGAATATCAAATTTTGTCATCTTACTTCGAAGGCATAACAATTATATATTAATATTCCAATGGCATAATATTTATATTAACTTGTCCCAAAAGAATAAAATTTATATTGTACACATGTATTAACTTTTTATAGTGATTTTCTTAGAATATCATTTATACACATGTATTCAACTTAACAAGGGTAATTTTAAATAAATTTTATAAAAAAAAACCAACTTACTTTTCTGTCCAAACAATTAACTTTTAATATTCGAAATTTGTCTAAAGCTCTTTATCCAAATGGTTGACTTAAATTTCTAATTATTTATTTAAGTATAGTGTAAACAATTGACTTTACTAATCAAACAATTAATTAATTTTATGTTCAAACAATTGAGACTAATAATTAAATATTAAATTATGTCCTTCATAAAGGAAGTGTCATTTTATATATATATATATATATATATATATATATATATATATATATTATTGTTTTCCCTTTTATTTTCGTTCTTTTATATTAACTTTATCCTTCAATATTTATTGATTTTGAATATGTCTTCATAATTATTTTAGTTTGCTTTCTATGAGATTATCACAATCTTAAACAAATATCCTAGCATTTGATTTGTGCTTGATTTTACGAGCATTTATTTGTAGTATCTTATAATTAAGTAAAATCTAATTTAAAAAACAAAGTTCTTAAACCGAATTAGATCGTGAATTTGGCAGGTTACACCATGAAACCTAAGTTTATCTAATATCTCATTGTGTCTATATTAAAAAAAATCATCTTGATTTTTTTTTTAAATCAAACCATGTTTCTTATTGGTCATTTAATTTGTCTTTGGACCCTCTAAAATGAGTCATACCGGGGGGAACTTCCATATGAGTTAATTTTAAATTTGGATTATGCAAGAGTTTGAATAAAGAGATTTTAAGGTAAAACTATTATGACATATTTAATAGCAATACCAAATATTTTCTTACATGCAATTTTTTTTAATCATATAAGGTAAATTGAAATGATGACAAGATGAATAAGTTAATTTTTTATATTTAAAAGAGATATAGTTCAATTCATTTTGATTCCTATATTATTTTCATCACCTTTATCTTATTTCTTTCAAGGTTTTGAAAAAGAATTATTTTTAAAGAAATAGTTTCAACATTATTTTATTTTTGAAATTAATAATCAAAAGGGTTTTCCATTTATTCTTGTATTATTTAAAAAATTAAATTCTATATAAATTTAATTGTTGAACTTGAACTCGAAATTGTTTTAAACCTAGATCTAAATTTAATTTAATTGAGAGCTTACAAACCATGATGGAAGGGACCAAACCTAATTTGAAAGCGTCATCAACCCAAACCTACGTGGCATCCACTTGCTTCCTCACAAACCACCCTCAGCCGCCCTACAATCATTAAAAACAAATATAAAAAAAAAAAAAAAACGAAAACCCCAAAACTGCTTCCTGTCCCTTACCTCATTTGAAAAGAAAAAAATAAAAAAAAAATAAAATAAAAATCAACACCACCCCACTTAACGCCGTCAATTAACTGGACCCAAAATCATACCGACCAAAGTTATTGATCCCGTTCCGTTCCGGCCGGAACGGCCCGTTCCAGAAGCAAATCCGGAACAAAACGGCGACGTTTTTGTTCCGGTTTGAATTCCGGTCAGATCCGGAAATTCCGGTCAAATTCCGGCCGGAATGCCTATGTTCCATTTCGGGTGTACCGTTCCGGCTACATAAAAAAATCATTTAACTTGCACACATCGGATGTCACTGACATCATTTTAATTTTTAAGTGAGCAAATGTTGTAACTTTTGTAACTGAAGTTGATTGAGTTTTATAGAAGCAAATCTTTGTCTTCACATGTTATTGTTCGATGTGGGATAAACTTTAAAGCCACGGGTAGAAACTACTTTTCTGATTTCGGCGATGTGGGATACTGGATGTGGGATAATCTTTGTCTTCATTTGTTCAGCTTCAGCTTTGGTTGTCCAGCTGGACAACGGACAACCTTCGGCTATATATTTGGTTGTCCAGCTGGACAACCTTCGGCTATATATATATATATATATATATATATATATATATATATATATATATATATATATATATATTAAAATTAAAAAAATATATATTATAAAAAAATAAAAAAAAACCAAAATAAAAAAAATAAAAAAATATATATATTATAAAAAAAATAAAATTGTTGCATCATTTTGATTTTATAAAAAAAATTATATTTATTTATGTTTGTTTGATTTTGTGCTTGTATTGTATAATTTAAATTTCATTTATCTTGAATTTAAATTATACTTGTTAAATTAATATTTTATTTTTTTCATATATATAATTAAATAAAAATGAACAGTACAAAACCGGAACGGTACCCGGAACGGTACCGAAACCGGAAGGTTCCGTTCCAAACACAAAACCGGAACGGTACCCGGGACGGGATCAATAACTATGATACCGACAATCTCCTCTCCTGCAATCTAGACTACTACCGCCTCTCTCTCTCTCCTGTTTTCAATAAACTCTCTCTCTCCTGTTAAACCAGTATTAGATCAATTACTGCATTTAAATAAAACCTAAGGTATTAGATGAAAGATTCTGATTCATTTTTAGTTCCTGACCCACACAGATACTCACTCACAATCCCTCTTTCTTGTAATAACCTCTTCTTTTTGGAGTTTTCCTCTTAGGTATGGCTATGAGAGGCGTCGATTTCAAGTGGTTTGTCCTCCTTAATCTTTCATTCAGCTCATCTTCATTTTAATTTCTTGCGTGTGTATTGGTGCCCTTTTGTTTCAAGTGATTTAATTTTTTCTCGCTTGAAAAATATTGGGTTTTGCAGGTACGATGGCTTCTTCTTGTCAATGCTAGCAACAAGTGCGTATCCTTGTTGCTATGTTTACTTTCTTAGAGTTTTGGCTTTCTTTAATTTTAATTAAGGGTTTTAATTTTCTTTCTTTAATTCTCAAGAAAGTTTGAGTCTTTTCTATGGTATTGCCTACACTTGAAATTCTTAATCTTCTTGCTTGCAGCTTTCTTTTGGTGATTAATTTAACATGAATCTTTTACTATCTTTTCTTGGTTTTATATCTTAACAATTCCCTTTTGTTAACTTGTTTGTGCATATTTTTGAACTTTCCTAGGAAGTTAGATCATGAATTGAGTTTTTTTTTTTTTTTTGTAATCTTATTGGAAATGAGAGTGCTGGTTACGTTGTTTGTTCTTTCTTTAACAATGTCACTCGTAGAATCATTGTTGCCATCAATTGGAAGCGTTATCATATTTGTACATATCCTTTGCACATATGGATAATGGTAGCTCTCTCTCTCTCTCTCTCTCTCTCTCTCTCTCTGCTCTATCTTTATTCTAGTTCCAACAAATTATGTGAACATAACAGTTTCTTTTATATCTCATTTCGAATTTTTGTTGGTCAGGTTGATTACACTACCGTTTTTGTGTTTCGCTTGTTGATGTTTATAGATAATGGACTTGCTGCTGGAATGGGATTGTAAGGCCTGTTATCTTGTACACCATGGCATCATTTTTTTTATTAAAATAATGGGCTCTTCAACTTTCGATTCTGCATTATGTTCAAGTATTCTAGTTTTATTTTAAAGATTTTGGAGATTTTTCGAGAAAGAAATCTGCTGGGATAAAGATATTGGATTTAACTCCCATATAATCTTTGTGCTCTTGAAAAAGGACTCTTTTTAGTAGTTTTTTGAATATTACATGCAATCAAGTAGCCACAGATTTGTTTTCTTGCTGTTGAGAGTTTGTTTTTTCCCTTTCATATAGTCGAAACTTTTTGCATCAGTTTATTACATGTTTTTTTACTGAAAGTTTGAAAAGGCAATTTGTAAGCTTAATCTTGCCTAATAAGCTCATCTTCATCTGTTGTGCTTCCTTCAGGGATTTTGGGTGGCAGCAGAGATATGCCCGTTTTTGTGGAAGAATTGTCGTTCTTTCAATTCTCTCTTTATTGCTATATCCATTTCTTTGGGCTTGGACTATAATTGGCACACTCTGGTTCACTAGGGCAAGAGATTGTGTAAGTTCTCTTTTTATATTCCTTAATTGGAAGAAGTGTCATCTTGGGACAATCTTAATTCAGGAGGTGATGTATTTAATTTCTTGCAGTTACCAGAACAAGGTCAAAAATGGGGTTTTCTTATATGGTTGCTTTTCAGCTACTGTGGACTGATTGGTATCGCTTGCATCTCTGTTGGAAAGGTTATCATAGTTCCTTGTGCTTCTATTTCCCTCAATTTTATATGTTATTGTTTATCCTAAGAAATCAAAACATTATGTTCATTGATGCTTTCTTATTTTCACTTGCCCCGTCTTATCCATGACAATTTTAATATTCTTTTCTAGTGGCGGGTACGAAGACAAGCACACCACTTACGTGCTCAGCAGGGCATTCCTATTTCAGAATATGGGGTGATGTTTCATGCATCTTAAGTACTAAAGTTTATTATTACTACTGTCATGGTTTCTTTTAATCATCCTGCTTATGCATCCAGGTTTTGGTTGATTTGATCCGGGTGCCTGATTGGGCATTTGAAGCTGCAGGTCAAGAAATGAGAGGAATGGGCCAAGATGCTGCAGCATACCAACCTGGACTCTATTTGACTCCCACTCAGGTAAGTGCCAGTCAATATTGAGAGCTATGAATTATAATTGCCTTTTTTTTCCATTTGATCGGGACAACATCATGCTCATTCCTGTTTTTTATAACCTGAAAAATACAGTACAGCAGGTTTCAAGTACATGTGGTAGGTTTTTCTTGTAATTGGCCATGGAAGGTAGTCCAAATTTTTATATCTCAGCACGGATTAGCCTTAATAGAGAAGAGCATCCAAAGGGAAATGGGGCTGTTATCCCAAGAAATGTTATTATAACTTTCTTTTGTGTCTGTTTGCTCTCCACATATTCTGGAGGATGTCTAAGTCATTGCATTGTGTTATTGGACTTAAGGGTCATATGACAGAGACCATTCCAGTAACTCACAGTAATCTTTTTGAAGAAATCTGGTCTTGTATTGATTTTCTAATTTTGTATAGCTTTTAGTTAGTTTATAATCTCTTTCTGGTTCTGTTGTCTCTTCATAGAGAGAAGCAGTGGAGGCACTCATTCAAGAACTTCCAAAGTTCAGGCTCAAGGCTGTTCCAACTGATTGCAGTGAATGTCTTATCTGCCTTGAAGAGTTCCATGTAGGGAATGAGGTAAATATATTGATGACTCTGCTCTCTAAGGTCCATTGCACTGCTGAAATAGTTGGAACTAGCCCTTCCATGCATAAAAAACTGTTTTTACTTGGTTTTTCCGATAGAACTTTAGGTATATAGTAGGTTTGTTACTACTCCAGAAGGAGAATTATGTGCTTCAATCCCAATGAATATATTCCAACTATTTTAGTTCAGAGCAATTTATTCACAAGACATTTGGCCTGCATATTAGACCACCTAGATGATCATGAAGAAAATTATCATTTTTTTTTCATAGTAATAGAAGGTCAGTGGTTTATGCAAACAATTTTGTTTCATGTTGTCTTGTGTGATTGTGTTTGTTACATGTTAGAGTTGACAAATCACAATGGCCATCTGTCTTGAAGAAAATAAAAACACTGTTGAATTACCAAAGTTCCTTACTAGTAAATATTGCAGGTTCGTGGCTTGCCTTGTGCACATAATTTCCATGTTGAGTGTATTGATGAGTGGCTTCGACTGAATGTGAAATGTCCACGGTGTCGCTGCTCGGTCTTCCCTAATCTTGATCTCAGTGCGTTATCTAATCTCCGTGCCGATTCAGAAAGATCTCCTGCCACCGTAACAACTAACCAATATGTGAGAACTGTGCCTCCCAGCCACAGCTATCTGCTGAGAATGCAGGGTCCGCTGTGGCCTGTGCAATCTGGGAATGCCGGGGATCTCACTGATGCAGATATTGACGTGGAAGCTACTGAGAATGGAAGTGCACGCATGGCAACTGGGGAACGAACAGGCACGGAACCAGTTTCCTCAGCTGGACATGCGCTTGTGGGTCAGTCCACCCAAACTCATCACTAGACATTTTTTTGTTTTTGGATTTACAAAATGTTAACCCTGAGCCTAGAAAACCTAGGCTCCACTGAATCTCATTTTAATGAAAACGCCCTGGACTGTTTTATATATACTACAGAAAAAAGCTAAATGATATTTGTCCATGCTCACTGTCTTAAATGCATGCTCTAAGAGAAGAGAAACCCCATTCACCAACTCATATGGGGAGTTCTGGACTCAGGAAAATCAGTAATGGTAACTTTTTTATTATTATTATTATTGGGAATAGAGCTTGAATTTGCCTTGAAAAGTTGCATCTCTCTCAAACAGGTGAACAAAAAATTTCATTTAATTTGGGGCAAAAGTAATATTGCGTGGTCAAGTAAAGTGCATCATTTTCAGGCCTAGTAGCTGAGATCAAGAGATCATAATAACATAACTCGGTCATAAACACGCAGACTACTGTTCTTTCCCTTAGTATACATGCGCAGGCTTTCTTTCTTTTTTCACAACAGTTTTTATCAAGGTTGTCAATATTGTTTCGGTTGATGTTTTGTTTTTTCTATTGATACAGAACGTTTTGGTTTCAATGTGTTTTGGTGTGCCGTTTTAGGGTTGTACTGTTTATATATAATTAATTAATTATATATATGAAAAAAATTAAAAAGTAAAAAATTTAAATATGATTTTTTTTTTATAATATATCTTTTATACACACACACACAATTTATCAGGTGGAAATGTTGGACAAATTGATTTGTCCGATGTGGGACAATGCAATTTGTCCCACATCGGACAAATAGCCTTTACGCCAAGGTTTGTTCATTTTAAATACTCTTCAGTGTTCATCTAGTGTCAATTAGCCGAGACAAGGATTAAACTTTGCCTTACTCAATTTATCCCACATCGGATAAATAATTGAGAAGGCAAAAATCTTTTGTGTATAAATATAAACATCTGGAGGTGAATGAAGGACTTAAGGTCAGTGATATACATTGAGCTTGCATATGGGCTGACTTAAGGTTTGAAAAGTCAAATAATTTTATTTATATAGTTGAAACGGCACAGATGACGAAATATTGGTATGTTTCGGGTATTGGGCTGAAATTTCTGAAACAGACAATTGAGATGAAATTGACCTCATTTTGTCTCGTTTTTTTTAGTGGTACGAAATGTTTTGGCCATTTTGGCCGAAATAAAACAAAATTGATAACCTTGGTTTTTATAGATTTCTAAATCACAATCACAAAAAAAAAGTTAATAGTTAATATTGACTACGAAAAACAAAATTAGACGAGACAAAAATGTTCATTGACATCATACAGAAGAATTATGTCCAATCTCACTCATCAAATCAAAGCGGGGTCTTTATTCTTTTTCAAATTTTAATGACAGCAGAAAACTCGTTATTTGCTGAGATTTACAATAAATTGTGTTAATTCTGGGCTCTCGTAACACTATTACTCAAAAAATCATTTTCAATTCAAAATATCTAAAAAACAATCTACAAGTCTTATTCAACCAATCCATGGCCTAAAAAAACAGTCGGCAACCTGAAAATAAAAACCTTCCTATGCTCATATTTATTTTGTTTTATTTGATTTTAAGATAAAAAAAAATTAATCACATCCCCTCTTATCATTTCGAACCATTTGACACAACAATTGATGTTTTTTTTAGTCTAAATATTTTTCAATAACTTTTTATCTTCAAGCCAGAATACAACGACCCATCTTTATCCTCCAGTGATTGAAAAGGACTACAAATGAGGAAAATGAAGTTTAGTACCAATGTTTTTCAATTATAGGGACTAGTTACCTAATAGTTTTAAAAAATAAAGTACTAAAATAAACCTTTTTAAACAAATTGTAGACATGTCATCTATTTTACCTGTTTTTATCACTTCAGTCTATTTTCTTTTAATTCAACCCTCACATAAAATAAACATGCACATAATTTAGCTTTAATCTAGGTTCAAAATGGCTCAATTGTGCAAAAAAAATTGATAATCAAAATGAAGATTTTGAAGATAAGAAATCATTGCTACAATCTATAGTGAATATGACTCAATTGTGCAAGAGAAAAATGTGATAATCAAAATGAAGATTTTAAAGATAAGAAATCATTACTATAATCTATCTACAGTGAAATGTGAGAGGATGAACAATGAAGTGGCTACTAAAAACACCATGTGTTTTATACGTTCTTATAATTCACATCCCATACAATAGAAAGTCAATGTTAAGTCTCATACCCATATTATGGTGGTCAAAACAATTAAATGATCAAAATTGAACCACCTTGCACTTGCAATGGGATGTAGACGACCACCTTGCACTTGCAATGGGATGTAGACGGTTATACTTATATTATATGATCTCTAACCATTCTTTTCTTAGTTGCAAAGAGAACTATATTGATTTCCTATATGAAAATAAAGAAAAGAAATTAAATGAAATGCAAAAACATTATGAGCATAGACTTAATTTACTATTTATCATGACAATATCATTACTTTTTTTCATTTTAAAAAAATCAATATATTGCTATAAAGGCTAATTAGGTCATTTCACATGGTCTTTTATCCATCATGAAATTGATTGGAGACAACTTAGTCTTTTTAACTTTTTAACACAATAACATTAATGAATTACCCTTAAAAAGAAAAGGAAAATTGTCATCCAAGATCATTTCATATTTTTTCTTCTTATTGGCATAGTTAAATGACAATAATACCCTTAAAAAAACAATGATAAATTGTCACCCATGGGTTATTTTTTCTTTTCATTTTTTTTTGTTATATTTATGTTGACTTTCATCTCTTACTAAATATATTAAAAAAAAAAGTGGTTCACACATGCATAGCATATGTGTTGGGCATTTCATGACATTTAGCAAATGCTTGTGGAGGTTTCTAACCGTTAATAGTGTGTTTTTTTGGTGTCATTGGATTTATATTGGCAACTCTTTCCTTTCACAACGACACATGTGACATATTGGCACTAGTGGTTGTTCTTTTTTATTCATTATTTTTTCTCTCAACCTTTTTCAAACCAACCCTTCAATTTATTTATTTTTCATATCATATCCATTTTCTTATTTCAAAAAGTTTATAGATTTGGGATTTTTCTCAATTTCATCCTTCTTTAGTTTTTATCTCTAAAATTTGGTCCTTATTATTTTCTTTTTTGTTTATTTTGTTCTGGAAAATTTTTAGAATTGATGCTTTTTTGCAAATTATCCTCCAATTTTTTTTATGTGATTTGATCCCTTTTTTTGCAATTCCTTTTGGAGAATTATTTTTAATTTATTTATTTTTATGATTTCACCCCTTAACATTAAATTAGTTAGGTATTGAGCTTCTTAATTGAATCCACATGTAGGATTTCACGGAGTGCAAGTTTGAAAGATTAACCCAGGTTTAAGATATTCATACAGGTTGCAATTTTTTTATAAAGATATTTTTTCACTTTCATCCTTTAACATTTATAGATTTTTCAATTTTAGCATCCTTCAATTTCTTATCTATCATATTTGGTCCTCTATTATTTTATTTGATATTTGTTATGTTTTAAATAGATTTTAGAATTCATTTTAAAAAAAAAAATTCATCCTCTTTCAAATGTTTTATGTGATTTGAACATCATTATTTTTTCTGTGGATATTTTTTTAATTTATAATTTTCTTATAATTTCATCCCCAATATTAAATATATAGGGAATTGAACTTTTGGATTGAATCTAGGTCTAAGATTTTATAGGTTATGAGTTTGGAAGATTAATCTTGGTCTACGAGATTCGTCAAAGTTTATCCAACTAGGTTAATTTATTGTGATCATGTCCATTACCTAAATTGTTGATTTTGTAGGTTAATACAAGTCAATAAAATGTTGTTATCTTTTCATCCTTGAATTTTCTTGCAATTTAGCCCTTTGATAATCTGTTGTTTCACTTTTGAGTTAAGGTTAAGTGGGGGTTATAGTGATGTCATCATTAAAATTTTCTTACAATTTTAATTAGATTGCTATGTAAATAGGACAACCAAATTGCTTTTGGTTTATTAGGTTGAACAAGTCACACCATTTTTTGTTTTACATTTATTAATACATATAATGGCTAATTGATCTTATTTGATACATTGGTGAAGTTTTTAATCCTCATTTCAAACAATTTAAGTGTAGAAGTAAACCTAATGTTATATCTATATGTTTAAAATTATTAGCCTTTAAAGATTTTTTTTTTCATTAATGATTCACTCCATAACTCTTTTAGTGTTAAGAAAACACAATGCAATATTATAAGTTATATATAAATATATATGTAAAAGTGAGCTTATGATTTCAAATTATATATGAAGGTTTAACAATATTCAAAGTACTATTAGAAGATATAGATTGACCCTTATAATATGGGGCACAACAGCTATTATTCCTAGCATTGCACTCTTTCCAACAAGACATTTGAGTATCCTACTCTTACCAATTTTATCATCTACCTCTTTGGTGCAATAATGAGCTAGCAAACCATATAATTGAATCTAGAATGGGGTTTTAGAAAAGTTGTATTAAAAAAAGGGACTTTAATGCTCTTAATGATGAACAATCTATAACTAATTTTTGAATAGTTAAGGACTTCCATTCAAAACATGCACAATATCAAACTCATTATGGAAGAAGGATTGTAAACATTCCTTCTCAAACTAATAAACATCAAACCCAACCAAATTATTCCTTAACACAAAAAGAAGATCCTTAAAGGTGATCTTATAAATTGGTTTACCACTAATGATTTTTCTAACCAAGTTTAGTGAGCAAATCAAAATATCTTTTTGAGGTCCTCGTCTTCTAGAAGGAAATTATAATCTTTTGAATATCCAAAAGACTAGCAAATATGGAAAATCCATGAGAAAAGCTAAAGTATTTAATAATAATAAAAATCAAAAGATAAGAAGCATGATGAATGAAAGCATGACTAGACATGGAAAAACTTTATAAGAGAGTATAAGGGCTAAAATATAAGACTTACAAAGAAGAGGAAAAAATTATTAACAAGAAAGAGACATACGTAAATGTCCTTATCTATAGGCTATATTTTGCCACATCATTTAATTGAAAACTATCATCAGGAATACTTTTCACTCAATAATACACCTTTTGTTTTAAATGACTACGAGATATTTAATAACAAAGATGAATTCATTTTACAATGTAGTTTGCTTGATTTAGTCCCATAAAAAAATAAACAAAGGATTAAATCAAAAGTATAAGGTGACAAAAAAACTTAAATATTCCCAACTAAATAGACCTCTTTTACTAACTTCACTTTTATCACACATATAACTCCAAGGGTTTATAACTTTTATGGTTGTGATTTTAATGATAATAAAATATTTAATATGAATAATTAGTACTTGAGAGTTATAAGTTTTATAGGTACATTAAATAAGGACAATTGTTGGATTGAACATGAAAGGAACATATTTTATCTCATATATAAAAAGATAGACTTGAAAACAAAAATGCAAACACAAGTTAAAAGTGTTGAATAAATTTTTTGGAGATTCAAGATCAAAAATATATTATAAAATAAAATAATAAATTGATTTGAAGATACAAAAAAATGATTGTTAATCATGGAAAACAAGTCTTAATGACAAATAAGGTTATGCATAATAAAGAAAATATTGTATTAAGATTGTATATTACAAGTATATCTAACTTTTACTACATTCAAGTAGGGGTGAGCAAAAAAACCGAACAACCGATTAAATCGAGAAAAAAATAACCGAAAAAACCGAACCGAAAAAAAAAACCTGATTAAACCGAGTATAAAATTCTGAAAAAAATCCGGTTCGGTTCGGTCTCAGTTTTGTACAGACAGAACCGATCAACCCGAACCAAACCGGTTCGGTTCGGTTGAAAATGTTAGTATAAATAGAAACTTAAGAAACCCTAGGATTTTAATCGCTCGCCTCTCGCTCGCCTCCTCTGCCTCTCTCTCTCTCGCCTCTCCCCTCCCTTTGCAAGACTAAAACAATTTCCCTCTCTCTCGCCTCTCCCTTCCTAGTTCCCACTGCAAAACTGGACCTTAAATCTCCCAGGCAAGTAGCGTCTGCAAGAAATGGAAAGAAGGGGTGAAGCAATCTTTAGCTCAAAGAAACAGTATGAGCTTTGCTGGTTGGAAGATGGATGATGATTCCACTACTCTTCTTGTACGCCTTGCCTACAACCTCAAAGAACTTGACATGTATGTCTCTGCTCCTCTCTCTCTCTCTCTCTCTCTCTCTCTCTCTCTCTCTCTGTTCGTACCTATGTATTTCAAATAATGAACTCAGTGGTGGTTTTCTTTGATGGGTTATTCTGTGATTGTTAATTAAACCATTACAAAATTGGAAATTTATCGATAGAAGAAACTAATGTTTTGCAAGAGATCATGAAAGTTGGTTTCTTATTTCGTTTATGATTTTGGGTTTCTTGAGATTAGGCTAAGATATCTGAGACCGAGTTTCAGTTTTTCCATGTGTGATCATTTGCTTCGGTAGTTGCATGACATGATTCCCTATAAATTTGAGAATTTCTTGAAAGATCCAAGCATGAACAGTTAAGTCTCTAGTTTCGATGTCTTTTGAGATCATAGATTGGGCATTTCTCAGTCTCTAGCTGGAGAAAAAATGCCCAGTGAACAATAATGCATATACACTTGTATTTTTATTTTATTAATTATTAATCAATTTATTTTCAATCTAACATTTCTATTTTTTTTTTGTAGAATTTGGTGGACAGATAAATCTAGCAACGGGTGTATTTCTTGAAGTTTTTTATGTTAATGTTGCTATTTGTTTATTAGCCCTTTGAAGGCATTTCTTGTAATTTAGATTTAAATTTGTTTATTTGTGTAGTTTTAATTATTTTACCTCATGCTAAATTAAACAAAATAAAAGTATTAGAAAGGGAAAAAAAATTAATAAACACTATATTAATAATTTAATACACTAATATTTGGATTAATTGCAAAAAAATTTAAAAAAACCTTTTGTTCTTATAAGAAAATCAGATTTTCTGCAAGCCCATCAGATAATTTATTAGAAAGCCCAACAAAAAGCCCATTAAAAAACCCATTAGAAGGCCCAAAAATCAAATTCGGTTTTATGAATTTTTTTAACCAAAAAAACCGGACCGAACCGAAAGTGGTTAGTTTTTAAAGGGTCCGGTTCGGTTTCAGTTTGATTATTTAAAAAAAAATCAGTTTGGTTACTTTTTTGACAAAAAAACGGACCAAACTGAAATTGTTCACCCCTACATTCAAGTATATTGATAGTATATTTAGATGCAGAAGCAAACAACAATAACTTTTTCTTGATATAATAATATAAGTTATTAAGATCCCTACTTTTGGTGTGTTTATTTATTTGCTTGGTTTTTCACGTTTATAATTACATATGTAAGTTTTTTTTATCCTATAATTCAGTGTATTACACCAATTAACATGGAAAGAAGAGAGATGGATGATAAAAGGTACAAAAATCCTTTCTAATATGAAAAATATTCTTATAAAAAAGTTTGACCTTCTTATATACATATATTGATAAATGGAAGTTTACTAGTTAGTTGATAGTAACTTGAGTTGCAATAAGTTAAATGGTCACTTTTGAATTTGTCTTGTGTTTTTTATACTTATATTGGTATACCAACATAATAATTTTCCAAAAACTAAGACATCTTCCTTTTTCACATCTTTTTTTTAAATGTGTATATTTTAATTTATTTTGAACAAACAACTCATTAGAGTTAAAATATGAGTTTATCATTGTTTAATTCTTAATCATGTTTCTTCATTTATAAAATTATTATGGTCTTTCAAATCCAGATTAAGTTATTAGAAAGTTTACGTTCTTTCAAATCCAGATTGAGTTATTAGAAAGTTTACATTTACATTTGTATATCAACTCTATTAGAAAGCTATTGTTCTTAAAAATCTTGTCAAGAGCATTACTTGTGAAAATGATACTTAAAACACT
The DNA here is from genome assembly GCA_027405865.1 of Salix purpurea. Classification (NCBI taxonomy): domain Eukaryota; kingdom Viridiplantae; phylum Streptophyta; class Magnoliopsida; order Malpighiales; family Salicaceae; genus Salix; species Salix purpurea. The sequence goes on from JAOWLH010000036.1 coordinate 998,227, forward strand.
CGAAACTATATCTAAAGTTTGTATTAATCTACAAAGTAAAAATGAAAGGATTTAGATATTGAGTCGAATTCAATATAAAAATGTGAAGTCTTACTCTTAAAAAAAGATCAAGCAAGTGAATACAAAATCCTCAAGCCTCTATTTCGAGGAATGAACTAGATGATTTGGTTGAACTACTATACAAATCAAGATATTAGTCTTTATAACTTATTCTGTTTTATCTTTCTAAAAAACTAATTTATGTATGTATTTGTGTTGGTGTTATTGCTTGAAGTAAAGTTAGGTATGTAAGATTAAATTGTAAAATAACAGCAATTGTTACCTAATTCACCTTGTTTTCTTTTACCTAGAGATTTTATAACAATCAAGTGAAGAAAAGAGTATTTCCACACTACCAACTTGCTGTGTTATTTAAGCTTGTTTTGGCATCGAATATCCATGAATTTAAATATAAATCAGTAAAACTCATTCTGATCGACAAGACAATATTGTTTGGACCAATTCTCCGCTATAATTGAATTTATTTATAATTTTCAATTTGAATTCAATTGATAAATAAGTTGAATTCAAATATGTGGAATAAAAAGAATTCAATTAGTGTGGTTTCCTATATTACCTTAATCTTATTCCTTCAAATGTTTTTTAAAAAATAGGTAAATGAGTTTCTTAGAGTAACTAGTTTTAAGACTTAATTTCTCTTTTTAGTGTAATAAATAAGAAGGGTTAACCTTTGATTTACTTTTATACTATTTTTAGATATTGAATTCCATTTAGAACTTATTTTGTGACACTCAAGACAGTTCTAGACATGAAATTTCATTAAAATCTCAAAGTGAGTTCAATTTAGAGGATTCCAAACATGTCTCTAAGCATTATGTTTTTATGAGTCATATTGGATGAAAAACATAAGTCTTAACTATCACATTTTTTAAATAAAATAATAATTTCATAGTCATGATAACTAAAAGTTTTTACTACAAATAACAAGGTTTTTTCTAATACAAAAAACCTTAATTTCACTTCTTTTAGTGTAGTAAATAAGATGAACTAACTTCTATATACTATTATACTATTTTTAAAGATTGTGTTCCATTTGAAACTCTATTCTTGACACTCAAAATGGTTTTGGACATGAGATTTCATTAAAAAATTTAAAGTGAATTTAATTAGAAGATTTTAGTTATGTCATTAAGTGTTATGCCCTTACTAGTTATGTTGGATGAAAAAAATAAGTCTAATTGTCACATTGTTTTTATATAAAAAACTTAATTTAATAGGGTCATGATTGTTAAATATTTTTTAGTACAAATAACAAGGATGTGAAACTGATTATATATAAGATAAAAAAATGCATTGTTTTTCCATCCATATTTCTAAAATGACACTTATAACAAAAGAAACTGAAATACAAGGTTGTAATCCAAAGTGTCAATTACTATAACTCTAGACTTAGGGACACAATGGATTATAGATAAATTTGCTCTTATCAACACAAGAGGTTAGTCTAAATGCTAAGGTTAGTGAGGTATTTCTCCTTTTTATGCACTGTAAAAATATTTAATTGACTTTAAAATAAGAAAAAAAATGAAGGGTTTGTTTTGGATTTTTAACTATAAATGCAAAGTAAAATCACTAGGATTCCTTGTAGTAAAAAAAAAATAACTTTCATCTTGGGCCAGTTTATTCATTTCATATATTTTTTTCATTATAATTAAATGAGTTAAGAGGCATATCGATACTTCAAATTGTAATAAATATTAGTAAATTTTTTTGTTAACAATTATGTTACAAGCATGTATAAGTGAGTTGTGTCATGGTCTTCAAACGATGCACGTGACATTGCCTAACAGTCAAATATTGGCTTTTAGGGCATTGTCTAAATTATCTTAGTGATCCCTCAATCACTAGCCATTTGTGTCATAGACAAACATTTGCTTTTGTATCAACAACCTTTTTTCCTTTTTTTTTTCTCTCTACTCCTTAGTTCTTATATGTGACCCTTTAAATTTTCAAAACATTCCCTCAATTTATTTGTTCTTTTAATTGATATTTTTTATTTATTTATGGACCTTTTGTAAATGTGTTTTATTTTTTATTTCAACATTCAATTCTACTTTGTTATGTATTGTTATTTTTCATTTTGGTCCATATTCTTTTGATTTTTTTCCTAACCTTTTGTGTAATTTTTATTGATTTTAAATTTCATCATTCGATCCAAAATTATGGTATATTATTTTTTAAATTTGATTCTCATTTTTTAATGTTTTTTCCTTTTGTTTAAGTTTTTTTTTTCAATTTCACCTTTCAATACAAAATTTCTAGTTCCCTTCTAATTTATTTTTATTTTTAATTTATTTGATCTTTGATTATCAATGAATTTTCTCTCTATTTCATCCTTTCATGTTTGATTGTTTTTTCATGTATGATGCTTCTGATCTAATGACCTAGGTTACATGTTTGGAAAGTTAACATGAGTTTATATTATTTTTTTACTTATTTTCCTTATGATTTCATTATTTGACATTGTTTTTTTTAATAAAAAATTAGCTTTGCAGTTTTCTTTGATTTCTTTTTTCTATCGAGTCATTTTGATATCATGATCTAGACCATAACTTTGGTGGATTAATTTGGTTTAGAAAACCTCTTATTACCTTGGTTACAGATGTATCATGCTAATTAAGGATGCTTTTCTTTTTTTAAAAAAAAATATACCTAATTTGATCAATCCAAAGGTTTTTTTCCAAGTTAATCATGATTATTATTTTTATTTAATTTTGTTTTTAATAGCCTTGTGTATTTTTTAATTATATAATTGAGATAAAATCAATATATTTAACCTAATTGAACTATAACTCAAGTCATAATTTTTTTTTAAACATGTTTGCAATATCTAAATATTATTTTTTACAAAAATATAATGCTGTCATGTAATACTACAACATTGAGATCAAGTTATATCTAATACTAAAATCAAAATTAAAATAATTTATAAGAATGAAGGTAGTCGAAGATAATTGTCATGTCATAAAAAGGTTAATGATTAAACTTAAACTTGTAATTTGACTTGGATTAGAGATTTTTCTCATTTACTATTAAGGGCTCTAAGCATCAAATATTATCAGTTTTTTCATTTTACAATATAATAAGGAAAAAAAATCTAGGATTTTATAGATAAATAGAAAAAAAAAACCTATATAATTTAAGAGAATGTAAAAATAAAATTATATAATTTATTCAGATCAAAATAGATCTCATAGATCTTTACATGCGTGTGATAAATTAAAAGTTAAAAATAAAAATAAAAATATTATTTTGACTCTTCAATGCTTGTTTTATATGCTGAAGATAGTGCTAAATAAAATATCAAAATGTTTTTTTATCTTCTAAAAATATTATTCTTACATATCTTTTAAGAAAGCCAAAACCAACAAATGGAGCCAATAAAAATATAAATCAATTACATAGTTATATGAAAAAAAACTGATTTTAACCTTCTTAAATAAAAAATAAAGCATTTAATTCTACTACTTTAATACAATTGGATATTTAAATGACTTTTTTTGGATTGAGGTATATATAATAAAAAAATTATTTTTATACTATTTAAAATGTTATTTTATATTCTTTAAAATAGCATATGTTACAAGAAACTCTGAATATTCTGACGAGCCTCCTCTTGCTTTCTTACAAGTTTATCCATAACTATCCCAACTATAAATTAGTTACCATCAAATTCCAACAACAATAAATTCTCCAAGAACACCCCTTGCTCTCTCCCTCTCTTAAAGCACCTCAAAACCCTCAAGCATTGAGAGATGCTAGTGGGAAACAATGTCTGTGGAATGGGGCAATTCTCAATCCACAAGTCGACCAATTTTAGCTTTCTTTTCGGTTGGGGCCGCTCTTCTTCTCTTCTCAACAACAACAGGAATTCTTCTTTTTCTCTAAATAAAACCACCCGCAAGAACTCAAATTTGCACTGCTGTCGTTGCAATAATAGCAATAGTAACAGTTCTGGTGCTATTTCTGCTTTAGAGTGGGACTGGAACAGATGGAACCGCCATTTTTCTGAGATTGAACAAGCTGAAAGCCTTGCTTCTGCTCTCAAGGTGCCTCTTTTGAACTTTTAATAGGTTTCTTTTGATGTTTTTGTGGCGGGTTCTTGTTGTCGTCTGCATAATTGCCTGATTATGTTAAAGGGTCTAATTTGTTGTAGCTGATAATACCAAGTTTATATTTTTAATTGTAACTAGTTTGTTGCGATTTGTTTTTGGTAGATAAACAGTTTGCCTAATTGCTCGATTTATTTGTGATCGGTATTGGTTCTGTGCTTTTTGTTTCTATGAATCTCATTTGTTTAGCTTGATCTTGAGGTGCTTTACAGTCCCATAGGTGGTTCCAGTTCAATTTAATATCTTCTACTGTGTTATAGGAAACATGTCAATAGAACAACTGGTTCAATTGCATGGAAAACTTGAACAGAAAGATTGTATAGTTTGTCATTCTGGGTGGTTCCATTTTTTGCGTGAGTGCTCTACATCCAGAGAGATTTTCGTGATAGAGTTCCCTTTACTTTATTCGGTCAGAATTTTTTTTCAAATAGGAGGAAATTATCTTTCCCGGGAAAGTAAAACTTTTTTGTTTCAGAAAAGTGTGCCATTTTCATGCGATTCAGATGTGCTGCATATATGTGGTGTGTGGAGGGGGGGTTGGCATGACTGTTTTAAGCGGGATATGGAAGAATCATAAAATGGTTTTTATTTATATTGCTATGCTATTATTAAGACTTATACCATGTATTGTTTATATTTAGAACAATGAGTTTTGGTATACCCATCAGATAATTGACTTTGCCAAAAACATGTAGATTGCCATTCAACTTTTGAAAATTGAGATTAATGGTTTTCCACTACAATGAAGTAAGCTTAAGCTTATATTCTTGATGACTGATAAATAACTGCAGATTAAGCATTTTTGTCCGTGGTAATGGTCTCAAGTAATTTGGATCCATCCAGTTTCATTTTTAGCTGCTTAGATATTGAAATAAGTTCTAGCGTATCCATATTGCTTGTTCTTTTGTATTAATTGAATGCCTTTTTTTTTCCAGTTTCAGCTGGATGATGCAATTGAAAATGAAGACTTTCAAGAGGCTGCGAAGTTGAAAATAGCCATTGCTGAAGCTACTTCAAAGGATAATATAGCCCATATAATGTCTGAATTGAAGGTTTGAATTCTATATGGGGCCTTCGAACTGTGTGCATGGAACTTTATACCAGTCCCTTGAAGTATGGACTTGCATGCATAACATCTGGTTTTTAATAAAAAGTCTGTTATCTGCAGAATGCAATAGAGGAAGAACGATACCACGATGCTTCAAAATTGTGTAAATATTCAGGAAGTGGATTGGTAATTACCTTAGCATCAATTGTCGATTGTCCAATCATATTTTGACAGTTTCAGGTCACCTGCTTTACATTTTCTAGTGAAATTGAGAATTTGGCATTTCTTGGCCTGGTTGAACAATAAATATAGTGAACAGAGCGTCACTTTTAGACAAGAATTAGAAATATTGTTTTGGTTGCACCCCCAGTATTTAACTACAAAAGGGATACACTTTTTTAAGTTGTTCCTTTTGGAGGCATAGCTTCCTGTGATTTTATGCTTAAAGCCTTCAACGATGAGTGAGGACCAAGTGCTTTTCATTATGGAGTTCATAGATTTTGTCTCCTGACTTATGCATTGCCTCTGTGGTTTCATATTCTTTTACCTTTGTGAGTTCATATTGGATTGTAAATTTAGCCTATCTAATCAGATCATGTATTGTTTAATGAGGTAGCAACCAAAAAAATTTGATCCAAGAATTTCTTAACCCTTCTCATATTTTCTTTCTTGCAATGTCAATTTAATTTGCTGCTTTGAGTGAACAGGTAGGTTGGTGGGTGAGCTACTCATCCGATTCTGATGATCCCTTTGGCAGACTGGTTCGCATAACACCTGGCGTGGGCAGATTTGTTGGCCGGAGTTATACTCCAAAGTGAGGATATTTGTCATCTTGATTATTGTTTGATGCACTGGAGCTTGTTGGTAAAATATCATTTGCTGCAGGCAATTGGTCAATTCATCACCTGGAACTCCATTGTTTGAATTTTTTGTGGTCAAAGATGCCAAGGAAAAGTATGCCATGCAAGTGAGCTATAATTTCTCCATTTAGATTGTTCTTCATTTAAAATCTAACTACAGATCAAATTCATGAGCTTGTTGACTTAAAGTTGTGCATTACCAATGTGGAGTCATGGGATTTTTTGGATCATACTGACTTTGTTTATGTGCTCATACTGATTCACCAGTAAGGGAAGACATTGCACATGCAGAATTCAGAACTGCAATATGAATATGCTGTGAGGCATATGTCAAAGTGGTTATGCTTGAATATGGTAACTAAGTTCAGAAAATTCTGTAATCTATGATTACTGAACGAGTTTTTATGGTATATGGATCTGTAAACAGTCTTCATGTGGCAGATTACTGTTTAGTCCTTTGGATCTGTAATGATATGCTCTTGATCAGGGCCAATCAATTCTCTGTTGGCTAATCTTCTTATTCTTATTTTTCTTGTGAACCCCAATGAGCTGACAATTACAGTTCCATTAATTGAATATTTTTCTTTTGGTTTATGATTACTGGCCTGCTAAAATGCAAATGAATTTAATAGCACAGTGCTAAAGTTAATTGATATGCACCATCCTGTGTTGATGTTGGGCATGGAGAAATTTATGGTGATCATCAACTAGAAGAAAACTATCAATTGTTTTTTTTGATTTTTACTTTCATTTTGTTGTTTATGTATGTATATATAGACTTTGATGTTTCATGCATGAATGCATCTTGTGCATATGTGTCCAAAATACGTTGTTGTGTGGAAAATAATTTCCAAGAAGGACCTTATTATTTGACAAGTTCTGAGAATTTTCAGCAAGAAAGATCTTATATGGATGCAGATGTTTTGAGATGTAGTTTTCGTTCCAACCATCTTTGTTCTTGTAGTCATGTGGCTTCTCCTCTGTGGAGAATATCTCTTCTTGGATCTCAGTTCTCAAGATTTTCTTACGAAATGTCCCATTTTCTAACATTGCATTCATTGACAGGTGGTATGTCTGCAACGAGCTAAAGGAAGCTCAACAAACTCTACTGGTTCACTGTCTAAATCTACGCAGGTTCCATCCATTTCTGAAGCTAAGAATGCATCTGTAGTGGATGTTCAGGCAAATGACATTAAGACAAAGAGGAGTGAGGAGAAGACCATAAATATTGAGGAAGCAACTGAAGAAGGGATAAAAAGTGTGATAAATTTTCTCAAAGATAAGATTCCTGGGTTAAAAGTAAAAGTTGTGAACATTAACGCTACAGGGGAAGTGATGGAGGATAGTGATTCTGTGAAGCAGTTGATGCAAGGCGATGATGACAAGACAGGGTCTAGTGAGAATTCAGAAGATCATGATGGTGATCTAGAAGAAATTCAGCCTGATGAGGTAGCTTTGGAAGGCAGTAGTGATTCCTCAGAAGATGGAAAAGATTTAGATATGAAGCTTTTTATTGGAGGCGTTGTACATAACAATGAAGATACTCCGAGCAAGGATGAGTATGTGCGTCTTCCAGCTGAAATTAAAGATATGGAGAGACATTCTTTTGAACTGCATGTTCAAAGAAGTCTAGATTCTGGCAGCAAAGAAAGTAAAGCGTCCAAGGTGAAAGTGGCAGCTATAGCAGCTAAAGGTGTTTCTGAGCTTATGCCTTCAGATGTTGCAAAGGCAATTTTGGGGTGCAGACAAAGTTTCTTCAAAGGTGAGATCAATGCAATAGATTCTGGTTCTGATCTTTGGAAAGTTCATAATCCATGCACATTACATTGCCCAATTATTATTATACAACTCAATCTTGATATAAATAGGATTAATAGTTTATATAGGGTCTGGTCAATATTTTACATCATGCTTCCACGTCAATCCTTTGGGAAAAAACCCGTTGCTATGTTATTGTGAAAATTCGGTACTTCCAACTTTTAGATGCCTGTTTTCCCAACCATTCAAACAGATATATGCTAGATTTTGCCGCCACCCTCCCTATGGTTATGTAAGATGCTGTGTCTGAACAAATTTTGTAATGTGTCTTGTTTGCCACATTGGAAACTTCCATTCATTTGTGTCGCATATTTTGACAAGCCCTAACAAGTTTTTTCAGGGACCTAATTTGAACATGACTCAAACCTTAAGGACAAATTTGCCTGTTATCCTTTTTTAGGAGAAAAACACTGTTCAGGTTAGCGGACTATTGATTTTTATTTACATTTTGCAATAGTGCCAGAAAAAAACTCCTTGTCCATAAATTTATGTGAAAAACCTTACTGTGATAATGGTCAAATTTTTATCTTGTTGTTTCCGCGTCAGAATGGACTTTCTGAATTTTTTTTGCTTTTCTTTTTCCTGTAATGCTGAATGTGGATGCTAATGTCTTGGGCCAAACTCCAACCTAGTTGATAATACAGGCTTACTAAGTTTTTGAACATCTCCAATCTTAACTGTAGTCAATCTTCTTGATTACAGTACTGTATTTTGTTTCACAATCAGTTGATCATTTCTTTTTGTTTTTTTCATTTTAGGTTTCTAGAAATGTGCGTGAAATCGTGAAACTTGCTGTTAGTCAGGCACAGAAGCAAAGCAGTTTATCTGAGCATACAACTTTCAGTAGAGTTACTTCTAATAGCAATTTAGATCCATTTGATGGTAACTTGCTTTACACATGGTATTCTATTTTTTTAATTTATGCAAAAATAGATGTATTTTACTATTATGGTTGAATCGTAGGCCTATATGTCGGTGCATTTGGGCCTTATGGGACTGAGATAGTGCAATTGAGGCGTAAATATGGTCATTGGAATATTGAGGATGACCAGTCATCAGATGTGGAGTTCTTTGAGTATGTTGAGGCAGTGAAGCTAACTGGGGATCTTAACGTCCCTGCTGGCCAGGTTTGCAGTTTTCTTATTTCTTGAAGTTAATACCATCACCCTTAAATTTTATAAGGTAGTAATGTAAAACTTTATACTAACCAATTTTCCAAACTACAAAGTTTAGGTGACATTTCGTGCCAGGATTGGGAAAGGAAGTCGCAATTCCAACCGTGGGATGTATCCAGATGAACTGGGAGTGGTAATTATACTTCCTAGTGTATCGCTCTCTCTCTCTCTTATATGTATATACAAGTTCAAATGTAGCTAGGTCTAGGCCATAGTTTTTATTTTTATTGCTCTTCTCCTTTCCATTGCATTTTTTTCTTCATCAAAAATTCTTGAAATTCAGAGTGTTATGGACCTTTTGAAATCATGAAATAAAAAAGGACCTTTTATTATCTGAATGTTGAAACAAGCAGTTCCTTGGAAATCTGTAGAGTGATTAAGCCACTGTTTTCATGAAAAACACAAGGAAAGTTGATTCTCTTTATCTAATATATCACACAGTTCTGCATAGAGAACTGTTTATAGAAATAGGAACAATTATGGGCTTGGAAATTGTGGATGCTGCTCGCATTATTGTCATATCACAAACTTAGCCAGGAAAGTTAAAAAAGGTGTGCAACTGTTTGGAAAACTCTTTCCAGGTGGCAAGTTACAAAGGTCAAGGAAGAATAGCAGAAATTGGCTTCAAAAATCGACGATGGGTTGATGGTGAACTTCTTCAACTTAGTGGCAGGGTAACAAAAGTTCTTTTCAAGATATTTGCTAACATTTCATCTTGAAGTTGTTTGTAGTTTTTCTTAACCCCTTTCCATTACATCATTTAGGGCATCGGACCATATATCAAAGGGGCCGAGCTGGGTTTCCTCTATGTTGTTCCAGAACAAAGTTTCCTTGTGCTGTTTAACCGGTTGAAGCTACCAGACTAAAACAAATTTGTTATCAACGGTCAAATAAGGCTGAAGGGTGAGTTCCTGTGTAAACTACATGTGAGAAACGCTTTTTTTCTTTTCTTTTTTTCCCATTGCTAAGCCATAAGATTTGAACATAAAGTTTTTAAAATCTTTTGTGAGGGGCAGTTTTCATTGTATGCCTTGCACATATAATTTTCTCCTTTTTCTGTATCTTCTGAGGTGTATATTGCTTTTTTACTATCAATAAAGAAAGTGAAACAGCCATGATGTAATACTTTTTGAAGGGTTGGGATAGTGATTGTTACACACTTAAAATAAGTGCTCGAATTGGTTAAGTGAGCTAGTAATTATTATGATTGTTTAAGGGTATTTCTGAGTCTGTATTGATTTTCTTGAAGTCAGCTGGTTCTAGTCAATAGAATGTTCTGTAATGGCAATGCTATTTCTTTTTTCTTTTTTCTTTTTTCATGGATGGTTAATTATCGTGAATTAGTGTGCTAAGTGGGTTAGTTATTTCCTAAATTCTTGTAACCCTGTAAACGCCTATTTAAGACCAGAGAATTATGGAAAGAAATATCATTTTGGCTAAACAATTGTGCTCTGCTCAACTGTGGAGGTTCTGGCTACTCAAATTGCCTGAATTCTTTTTAATTAAATCTCTTGGTTACAACAAGTGGTATTGCAGCAGTGTTCAGTGACATAGATGAGGGCATTTAACTATTGCAATCATCTGAAACAGTAAACAATTTACAAGAAATAACTACTGCCCTAAAGGAAGTGCAATCTAGGCATGGAATGTTAATCAAAAGTGTGCTACAACAATTCAATAATTAACTCAAAAATTTGGCATCAAGCTATGATAGCCGGGTACAAATCACAACTAAACTTAACTCAGGGGGAAAGGACTTCTAACAATTTTCAGGTTAATGTTAACCATAGTTTAATGGACACAGGGGAATTCAAGCTCGATCTCTTTGGTTGAATTTTTCATGTTTTGATGGGGGAGATCTCAACGAATAGATCTTGAAGGCACATCATTTCTTCAATTACTTTGAGACTATAAAACCACAAATTGGAGATTGTTTCCTTTCCCGTGGAAGGGAAGACGTTGACTTGGTATTATTGGCTGAAAAAATCAAGTCCAATGATAACATGGGGTGACTACTTGGAGGCTCTCCTCACCAGGTTTAGACCCTCAGTTTATGAGGATCCAATGAGTGCATTCACCATATTAAGGTAGAACAGAAGTGTATAGGATTATCAAACAACTTTTGAAATCCTATCCAACAGAATAAGTGGAGGTAAGTGAAGAGTTTTGGAGGTAAGTGAAGAGTTTTGGATACGTACTTTTCTAAGTGGTTAAAAAAAATGAATTGTGAATTACTGTTACCATGTTCAAACTAAATACTTTTGTTGTTGCTTTTGGATTGACATGACTACAACAACAAGAAGTGATTAGAGAATAGTACCCTTACCAAAACACTCTAACACAAAATAACCTATATAATCTTCACTCAAGTTCACTCCTCTCAGATTACCTGTCCAAAATTCATTATCCAAATTACCTACCCCAAATCCAGTGTTTAGACTTTTAGTCCCTCGACATTCAAGACCTCACCTTGCATTCTAGAGAAGAAACCTATATCCCATTAGACGTATAAGTCCCAACCAAATGCAATAAAGAAAAGAGAAGGGTTTGTGTTATTTCTGTGATAAAAAGTATCAACGAGGACATAAATGTTGCATACCAAAACTATACTTATTTGAAGGAATAGAATTTGAAAGGGAAGGAGAAGAAGAATTAGAATAACATGAGATCATTAATCAACCTAACACAAATACTATATATGCAGTCCAATAAGTTGAACTATTGGGCATATCCTTGCATGCCATTGCAGAAGCCCCATCTCTAATAAACAAGAGGTTAGTTGAAAAAATTGGTAGATGTTCTGTCATTGTCCTCATTGATACTGATAGTACACATAATTTTATTGATGTGAATATAGCAAGAAGATTAAAACTATCAGTGGAAGAAGGCCAGTAGTAGTCTAAGATGCCAATAGAGATACATTTTTTTACCTTGGTTGTTATAGGACAATTCTTTTAAAAATGCAAAATTGTAACATTTTAGTCAGTTTGTTTTTATTGACCCTAGAAGGGTGTGATCTTATGTTACAGGTAGATTGGTTAAGAAGTCTAAGGACTATTCAATGGAACTTTACTTATTTAAGTATAAGTTTCTTTGTGGAAGGAAAAAAATATTTCTGAAGATTGAAAGATACTAGAAAAAGGTTATAGAGGAGGAACATAGTCTGAGCAAGACTGCCCTTGTAGAAGGAAAAGGAAAATGGTTGTAGTTAATAAATATTAATGATCATCTATAAAAAGAATTAGTAGAGCTTGTCATATAAGTTGCTCTAAATGAGTTCAAAATAATGTTTGTTGAACCCAAATACCCAATGGACTTCAACCTCCCATGAGTTATGACCACCAGATCTAACTCCAAGAAATATCTAAGCCAACATGTGTTAGGCCTTATTGATATCCCTATTATCAAAAAGAAAAAATTGAGAAATTGGTCAAGAAAATGTTAAGTCAAAGTCCATACTCATCACCAATTCTCTTGATAAGAAAGGCATATAGAAGTTAGCGCACGTGCATTAACTATCAATCTCTCAATTAAGATACCATCAAAGCTAAGTTTCTCATTCCTAATATAACTGAATTATTAGATGAGCTTATTGGTGCAATTTTTTTTTCTAAACTTAATTTGAGATCAAGTTATCATTAAATCAGAACAAAACTTAAAGATGTGCCTAAACTACCTTTTATACACATGAATGGCATTATGAGCTTTTAGTGATGCCTTTGGACTCACCAATGCCCCCATCAATTTTTCAAGATTGATGAATGGAATATTGAGACCATATCTTAGGAAATTTGTATTAGTTTTATTTGATGATATACTTGTGTATAGTAAAACAATTGGAGAGCATGTGGGGCATTTAAAAGTTATCTTAGAAGTTTTAAGACAGCACCAACTATTTAGGTCATGTTATTTCTAAAGAGGGAGTTAAAGTAGATCCATTAAAAATCTCAGCTATTTTGGAGTGGCTTAAACTCAAAAACCTCAAGGCTCTAAAGGGATTCTTGGGCTTAACAAGTTATTATAGACGGTTTGTAAAATGATATGGAAGTGTTGCAACCCCTCTAATTGTTTTACTCAAGCAAAATTCTTGTAAGTGGAGTGAGGAGCTAATGAAGAATTCACAACATTAAAGGTAGCTTACCAAACTTTTCAAGATTTTCGTGGTAATGTGATGACTTAGTCAATGCCTTGAGAGTTGCTCTAATGTAGGAAGGGAGGCATCTAGCCTATTTAAACCAAAATTAAAGGGTAAAAATTTGATATTATCCTCTTATGAAAAAGAATTTTCAGTTCTTATATAGGCAATACAAAAATAGAGACATTGATTACTGGGACATAGGTTTACAATAAGTACTAATTAGCAAGTGTTGAAGCATCTTCTGGAGCAAAAGGTTAGGATTCCTTTTCAATAAAAATGGATAACAAAGCTATTAGGCTTTGAAGTCAGTGTGAAATATCGAAGTGGCAAAGAAAATAAGATAGTTGATGCTCTCTCATGATTACTAGACCACAAGAACAATTCAGAACCTTAGATGATCATAACTAATTAGGGAGAAGCTAAAGCTTGAATGGTTATTGTCCATTAACGGGAGGCACCATCAAGTATACCACCAAGATCCTCAATTGTAGTAGTTACTCAACCATTACCATCTAAGTGAACTTGATTCTCTTAAGTACTAGTTTATAGGAGGATTTTTATTCTACAAAGGGAGGCTACATTTAGGAACACTAAAGGAGCAGCAAGAACAAGTCATGCAACACTTCCATAGCAGTCTTATAGGAGGGCATAATGGTTCACAAAAGACTCACTTTAGACTCAATAAGGAATTTTATTGGCAGGGTATGAGGAAGAACATTAGGAAATTCAGTACAGAATGTGAGGTATGCCAAAGAAATAAAACATAAAATTTTAAACTACATAGCGTTTTACAGCCTTTGTCAATACCTAGTCAAGCATGGTGGATATTAGTATGGATTTCATAAAAAGGTTGCCTTTGTACAAAGGTTACAATGTAATCATGGTGAGTTGATAGGCTCAACAAATATAGTCATTTTATACCAATAGTACATTCATATATTGCAAAAACGATAGTAAAAGCATTTATGGACAATATATATTCAAGTTACATGGCATACCACACAACATAGTTAGTGATCAGGATGCGATATTGTAAAGCCACTTTGGGATATGAATCTTTCATTTAAGTGAGACCAAACTACTAATGAGCTCAACATATTATCCTCAAATGGACAGACAAATAAAGGTAATGAATAAATGGTTTGAAAGGTATCTCAGGTGTTTTACCAGCGATCAACCAAAAGATTGAGCTAGTTGACTAGCATTAGCTGAGTGGGCATACAATACCTTAAAGCACTCCTCCAAAGGATTTACCCTTTTTGAGATACCATATGGACAAACTCAACCACCACTCCATCCATATGAATCTGGGACCATGATAGTATAAACAGTTAATAATGAAGAAGCCAAAATCTCATCATTACCCTAGCATGAAAAAATCTATAATAATCACAAACAAAAATGAAGTTATATGCATATAAGAAGAGAACAAAAATGGAATACAGTGTGAGGGACTGGGTCTATATGAGGTTATGACCCTATTGACAAATGACGGTCGCTATGAGGAAAAAATTGAAGTTCACCCCAAGGCACTTTAGAACCTACCAAATCATTCAAAAAATTGGTAAAGTTGCATACAAGCTTGATCTACCCAAGAAATATAATATTTGCCCAATATTCCACATCTCCTTCCTTAAAAAGAAGATTGAAACTTGGGTAAACCCTAATCCTAGATTGTCAATAGTGATGAAAAATGGCACAATGATCCCTGAACTATAGAGAATAATAAAAAAAAGGCTCAAGAAAAAAAAATGAAATCACATATGAATTGATTTCTTGGTTCAGTGGAAGGGAGCTAACAAAGAGGAGCCACGTGGGTTTATGCAGATCACTTGCACAAGACACATCCTAAACTCGTGTGCAAGTTCTTATAAAAAAGGGAGGTTATGTTACACACTTAAATAATTATGTGGAATTGGTTAAGTAAGCCAATAATTATTATGACTATTAAGGATACTCTTGGGTTTGTATTGTTTTACTTGAAGTTAGTTGGAACTAGTCAATAGTGTTATGTAATGGGCAATGTTGTTTCTTTTTTCATGGGTGGTTAATTATCATGTATATGTGTACGAAGTGGGTCAGTTATTTCCTAAATTTTTGTAACCTTGTAAACACCAATTTAAGGATAGAAAATTATGAAAAGAATTATCATTTTAGTTAAACAAATGTCCTTTGCTCAACTATGGAGGTTTCTGGCTACTCGAATTGTCAAATTTCTTTTTCATTAAATCTTTCGATTATAACAGTGATTAAGGTGTCCAACTTTCTTTACCCTCACTAAACAATAAAGAAAACCTTTCAAAAGGATTTTCTTCACAAGCAATTACAAGGATATTGTAATCGCTTAGCACTGCTTCATATCACCTTTTTTTAAGAGTTCAAAATTGTTTTGTTTGTACAAACGAGTCACAAAACTGGTGGTGTGCTTCAATTCAATTTGTGATTGTGTGGATGATGATTTGTCCATTTAAAATGGGTTGCACGCATCTTGATTTTGATGCACTTATGCTTGAGCATCTGTGAAAGCATCAAAGAATGTTCATGGAGAGAGCATTGATCCAATTAAAGCCATCAGCATCAATATGCTACAATACAACTCCAAAGCGTTAAGACATCAATTAATTTATAAGTTAAAAAGGGTTAGTTTATTTCACTGTAGCAGTAGACACAATTTATTGTGGATTGTAATAGTGTAATTATCATTTTTCCTCTCAATGCGCTTTAATTCAAGTCTTGTACTTGGGGGTGTTTTTGACTTTTTCATAAGACCAGAATGTTTAGTGGTGTTTTTGTCTTTTTCGACTATTTTTCACAATAAAAATATGATTTTACCCCTATCAGCAAACAATAAATAAATGCCTACCCGGGGGTATTTTTGAATTTTTACACTTCTATGCACAATAAAATAACCATATTACCCTTTAATAAGATAAAAACCAAGAGTTGTCGGCAAAGGTTCTGGAATTTCACATTTTTTGAAATAATATAAATACAGATATGCCCTCAAGAAAGATAAAATGCAAGAGTTGGTTGTAGAGGAGTTTAGGTAATTTTATGTTTTTTTTAATATTTTTCTGCATAATACTGTTTGCGCGTCTAACTGAAGTGCCGACGGTTTTCTTCCTCATGCTCTCTTTAGGAGGTGCATGCGACTACTTGAAGTGCTGAAAAATATCCATCTGGTGTCTTACCTCATGTGCCACATGTCCTCTTTTTCATAGTGGTGCATGTGGTGTCCCACGATAGTTGTTAGCATGATAGTGGTTGGTTGATCTTTTTTCCCTTTTTCTCTCTCCTGTGGACTAAATTACACAGAAGTCCCCTTGGTTTATGGTGTTTTCATTGCAGCCCCTAATCTTTTAATTGTTTTGTACGGTCCTGATTTCTGCTATATAAGTTTTGATTTGTTTCATTTTGGTCCTTCAATTGAGATTGAAGATATATTTTGTTGTTAATTTTGGTCCTTATTATTTTAAATTTTGGGTTAGGTTTTAAATCTTAATATTTTCGGTATGAAAGTTTGAATTTTTTTAAAAAACTTTGTTTGATTGAAATTGATCATATATTTTGTTATCATTTTAGCCCTAATACTTTAATTTTTTTCTTTGATTTTAATTCCTTTATCTTTTTATATATTTCTGAAATAATCCCTATTTTTGTCTATGTTTGTATGTATATGCTTAGTTTTGGTTTTGAATTTTTATTATTTTCTCTTTTTTTGAGGTTACATTTTTTTTTAATTTCGTCCTTAAATTTTAATTTGTGTTAGTGATTATTTGAAAATTGATATTTCCTATTTTTTTTTTATTTATTCTTCAACACAAATGTTTTTTTAAGCTAATAATATTTATTTTTTTTTTCTATATTGTTAAATATTTAGTTTTTTTTTATTCTTTGATGTAATTTTTTTCCCATTATTTATGCAATAATAATAGCTTTAGTTTTTTTTTTTTTTTTGAATCATAATGATAATAGCAATTGTAATTTATTGTAATGGTTATAGTGCTTATGATGTTAATAATTATAGCTTTGATGGTAATAATATCAATAACTCATAAAATAATATGAAGAATATAAATAATGACGAAAACAATTATAATAATGATAATACTACTTCTTATATTTAAATGATATTAATAAAAGTAATGGTGTTTGTTAGCATAATGATTATTGTCGTAATATTGACAACGATTATAACAATAATAATGGTGATAACGATAGTATTGTCAATAATAATTAGAATATTGATTATTTATAATAATAGTTATAATGGCAACTATAATAATTGTGACAATTTAACAATCATGATAATAACAATAAGAATAAGAATCAAAATGATTTATTATTCGATGTTGTTTTTGTTAAAAAATAATTTTTGTGGCTTTTTTATATGTATTTCAGATCTAATATCACGTAAACAACAAATATATGAAGTCACAACAAAAGATTCACTATATATGCATAAGAGAGAATCTTACTCTCATTTCACGCTACCAAAGCTAAACTTACTCTGTTTTTTAACGCAAGATGCATTTAATATAAAGATAAATAATATTAAAAGTTAAAAATCAAAACTAAGAGTATTGATTCATAAATACATATAGAGAATTAAAAACTATCCCAAAAGAACCAAAACAAATAAAAAGATAGAAACTAAACCAAAAATAAATAAGAACAGAAATAGAAAACAAGAGATTATAAAAAGAAAAATCTCACCATGACGGAACACAGGAAAATAGGGAGGGTCGTTTTCAATGAAAGGAAGGCATTCATATTTCTCATAGTATCAAAAGTTGAAAAGCAAGCAATGAATTGATGCCGGTTTCTTTTTGTTATTCAAATAGCCTCTTCGTAAAGAAAAAAGGGGCGACTGATGCTCGGAGTTCAGGGAGGGAGGGAGGGAGGTTTGATGCTTTTTTCTAGTGGTTTTGTGGGGGTGGGGCGGTGTTTGAAAAGCTAGCAAGTGTAAGAGCATGCATATATATAACAAGAAACTAAGAATCGATGCCTTTAGCCAAAGGAAAATCCCACTCTAAAAGAAATGCGAAGAGCATAACTTTTGTCCACCACATAAAAATCTCCAATGAAAGCTTTGTTAATCGCATGCCACTAATCAAATCGCAGCTGCTTGTGAAGTTTCTTGTCTGTGAAGTATATAGAGAATTAGAAACCAGAGAGCAATTATTCACTGAAAAATGCTGAGCTTAAAAATTGTAACATGTGCACTTGACCTATACGAAGATTTCAGAAAAAAAAAAATCATATGAGTCTATAGAAAAACTCACATGATACTGTAAGTGATCTTTACACTGAAGATCACTAGGTTGTATTTTATATAAAGGGTTATGTTTTGTTCATGCAACATATTATGCTAATCAATGGTAACAAATGGGCAGATATCGAGAATAACATGAATTATATGAAGGTATATAAGTAATCAAGAAAGGATTCACCACCCTATATAAATTAGAAAATATATGTCATCAATTCTCAAATTGTATTGATTATAAATCATTGCACAACATATAATGATATTGCGAAACATTTCAAATTTTATTCAAGATATCAATGCCTATAGTGTTGAAAATAAACATGATTTGACCTCAATGACTAAAATAAACAATGCTTTTATTTTTTTAATAATATTTTGTGTTTTTAAATTATTTTGATGTATTCATGTTAAAAATATTTTTACAAAAAATCATTTTAATATATTTTTAAATAAAAAAATACTTTAAAAAACAACCTCCACTCCAAAACATGTCTAAAACATATTTGAAAACAAATCCCTTTATTGCTACCTTGTCTCCAACGATTCCTCTATTAATGTTTTTATCTCAATTAAGTTTTCAAAAAACTCAAAAACATCTCTTTTAAATATTCATATAAAATATTCACTGTTTTTATCATGTTTCTTATAAAATAATAATGTTAGTTATATTTTTTTAGTGTTTTTAAATTATTTTAACTTGATAATATTAAAATATTTAAAAAAAATAAAAATATTTTAAAAAATACTTTAAAAACAACTACAATAATTGTCTTAAACACCTGTAAAGGAAAAAGAAAAAAGAAAAACATTGCAGATTGAGTCAGGAAACTCATGGTTGAAATGATGACGCGGAGTCTTAGAACCAATGTTGTTGATTTCGTTTCGTTTTGAGTGGAACGGCCTTAATATTTCATACCAGTTAAAAAAACGAAATAAAACAACACAATTTTTACCTCGTTTAAAATTTCGGTCTGTTCTGGAAATTCCACCCAAATTTCTGTCAGAACGTTCTGGTTTTGTTCCGCCCTTTCCATTTCAGTCAAATAGTATTTTTTTAATCTGAATAATTTTACAATATCAATCATATCTCTTAATCCGATCATTAAATTGAGATGCAATTTTACGAGTCTCTTGATATATATATATATATATATATATATATATATATATATATATATATATATATATATATATATATATAAAATTTCAAAGCAATTAGAAAATATAATGACTTTGCGAGATTGATAATAAAATTCTTGTAATACTATACATGTTCATAATTTTATATAGAAAAATCTTTTCATTGTTTCTTTTGAGATTTGAAATAATTATTTTTGGATTTACCCTAATTATTTTTTGAATTAATATATTTAATTATATATATATATATACACATAAATAGTACAGCCCAAGAAACACTTCAAAATCAAAACATTTCATTTCAATTAAAAAAATAAAACACCAACCGAAATGAAATTGACAAACTTACTAAGATGACGTCGACTCGATTGAGGATTTCTAAGGCTTTTGGAGATCCAATTGAGATAATGAATTGTTTGGAGACTCAATAGAGAAAAGGTACAGAGTTGGGGGATCTATAGAGGTTTGCCCACTTTCTCTCACGTGGCACTTTCGTACTTTCTCTCCCTCACTCTCAAACAATATAGTACACTACAAAAACACAGACAGAGAGAGTATAAAATTAAATTCGTCTCCCACTAAATTCCGGGAATTGAAAACCCAGACCAAATCCGGGGAAAAAAATGGAAACAGCAAAATCCGATCCCAAACCGAAAATCCAACTTCCACGATACTCTTCTTCGAACTCCGACTCACTATCCCACTCTCCTCAATGCATCGAGTCCCCTCTCCGATCCGACCATGGCGAACATCTCGAAAGCTCTCCCTACGCATCTCCCTCTGCTTCCCCTCATAAATCACTATCTCCTCTCCAAGATTCCATGGCCGTCGTTCCCGCTTCCATCTACAAGCCTACTCGGTACTCCGCCGCACACTCCTCTTTACCGCAGAATAACCTCCCTGCGCCTCCTGAGTTGGTGCTGAACAAAGCGGAGAGGGAGGCAGGTGCGGGTGTGAGGAAGATGGGGACGGCGTCGGTGGTGAGGAGGTCGAGGAAAGAAGAGAAGATTAGGATTGGTGAACTAGGGTTTAGGGTTAGTGAGGTTATTATGTGCTTGATATCTTTTGCTGTTATGGCTGCTGATAAGACTCAAGGATGGAGTGGTGACTCCTTTTATAGATATAAAGAGTATAGGTAGGCAGTGATGATTAATTACTAGTATTTAATTGTTTGTTATTATTTTTTTTTAAAAATGATTAATGCAGGTATTGTTTGGCTGTGAATGTGATTGGGTGTGCGTATGCTGGATTTCAAGCTTATGATTTAAGCTATGAGTTAGCCACTGGGAAACATGTGATTCAACACCATCGTCGTCACCATTTTAATTTCTTCATGGATCAGGTAATTGATTTTTGTTCAATTACCATCTGTTCATACTAACTACGCTATGCTTGTCACTGTCGGTACCATTTCATCTCAAGGCGTGCAATGTCTCTCCTTTCTACTAAGATATTGAATTCCAATTGGTGATTATCTGGTTCCTGGAAGAGTGTAGATTCATTTAGCTGATGATGCTATCAAGAACCTGTTAGTGTCATTTTTTTAGTTGAATCGTAATCCATATATTTTCAGCTTGTGAACACAATTGTAAGGCTTGAATTCTTAGAGCAACCACTAAATGCTGGGGAGAACAAAGGAATTTGAATATGGGACAGCTGAATGTACGACTGTTTCCAGATTTCTTTTCCTCAGGACCATTATTGTGAATGTTCCTTTGTCTCTCCACCACTCACATGGTGAGTTCACCTGAGTAGTCTGTGCATGACTGGTAGCAGCAGAGTGTGACTTGGGTTGGATCTCAACTCAGCAAGTCCACCTCGTAATTTTTCCTCTGACAAATAACCTTGTGTTGGTCTCAGGAATTGAAGTAGAATGGTGAGTTGGGGTTATTCAGGAAACTGAGTTTGACCTTCTTTGATCTCCCCAATCAAATGATTCAATCTGCCCCTCGTGATTCACTTAAAGTCCATGTTTCCTGTTTTTCCATGGCTTCTACCTGACAGGAGATCCATTTTATGCTTACCACTACTGATTTCACGAACATCGAGCGTCAAATGACTCGTGTGGCTTCAGCTAGTTTGGGAGGCCTGAATTAAGAATGTAGATGTAGTTTACATCTTGAGGAACAAATGAAAATACAACCATGCACAATGAATTGTTTGATACACTCAATCAACACAAGTAAGCATGATGATTTTTCCCCTTCTGGTTTATTGATTCTGATAGTGAATTTGCAGGTACTAGCATATCTTCTGGTATCAGCATCCTCTTCAGCAGCCACTCGGGTTGATGACTGGCAATCTAACTGGGGCAAAGATGAGTTCACAGAGATGGCAACTGCTTCGGTTGTCATGGCCTTCCTGGCTTTTATTGCCTATGCCGGTAGCTCCATTATATCCGGTTACAATCTATATAACCGGGACGCAATATGAAGGCATTCTCATATTATTCTCGAGGATATGGAGAAAGAAAAAAAATGTCAAATGCATATTTTTTTTCTTCTTTTTAATGTTGTATAGAGACAAATTAATAGGATGTTTATCCCTTCCATATTTATATGTTTTTCCACTGTTAGGGAAAATGTAAACTATATATCTGGATATCTGGAGTATATGACACTATTTTTACCGTCTCTCTTGCCGTATTAGTGAGTATGTTTGAGATTGATTTTAAAAATGTATTAAAATAATATTTTTTTATTATTAAGAAACTGGTTTTAATATCAGCACATCAAAATAATCTAAAAATATAAAATAAATTTAACTGTTTTCAAAAATGTTTTTGAAATGTAATATCAAATAGTCTCCTATTGAATTCTTTTTCTTCATTATTTCTTTTCTTGCTCTCCTTATTTTTGTTTTTGTGACTAAACTTTCATTTATATTCATCAACCATCCATATTTCCCAAAGGAAGAAAGCCCTGGACCAAAGTCCAGGCCCACTAACCACCAAGAGGCTAGCTGGGGACCATTCTTGTGGTCCTATAAACATCTTCAGATCTGCACGGCTAGGCTCTAGCCCTTCCCTTGCCCAATAGCAAATATCAAGAGGTGTAAGAAAGAAAAAGAAAAAAGAAAAAAAGAAATGGTGTGGCAGCCATGAAATTAGCTCGAGAGTTTTGAAGAAACGCCGAGATGTCAAGTGTGGTCGCAAATCAACGAAAAGAAATTATTGAAAAGTGAAGATAAATCAATAGCTAATCCTACTGATTGACTGATGGTGCCATTATGCTATCATTGATGCCTCCAATGTACTTTCACATACGTGTCAAAAGCACAATTAACTGGGGCAGAAAGGATGACCATTTTATTCTACCCACTTGGCCCGTGAATTATTCAAACAAAAGTCCTGCATGATTTGCAGCACGACAATACAATGCCACCTATGCTTTACGTTTTAATGACACAGAATATGATATATATATATATATATATATATATATATATATATATATATATATATATATATATACTAGCTATATGCCCGCGCGCTGCCACGGGCATTGCTGCGTATATAACATTATATAATTAAATTAACAATGGTTAACTTATAATATAGCTTGTATAAAAAGTTTAGAACTGCAACATAAAAGAGTTTGTTTCGTAAACATAAGTTACATCTTTTGGAATATATGTAGTGTCACAAAAGATGACAAAAGAGTGCTAACTATACAATTTGTACATCAGTGCAAAATAGAGGGATGTTGAGGTGCAGAACGAAGCGAAATCCCTTCTTCAAAATGAGACATGTCATTTTGTTGCTAATCTTCCTGAAAAAAAATAAAATTTGCTAGGTGATAAATGAAATGGTGAAGAAATTAAGTCATCTAATCGAAAATTCCAGGAAATATTATGGAAGAACAAATGCAGCAAATCAGTAAAGAAACAATTAAAAACTAATATCATATGCTGTAAAAATCATTGTAGGTATTAGAAAAAAGGAAAAAAGGAAGAGAATGCAATTATTGGGGGATAAATTGTATTAATGGAATACTATCATGCCAAATTATAGCAAGGGAACACCTGGATGTATAAGTGAAAATTTCAACAGCTTTAACAATATTAACTTCAACAATAATAGTAAAAATCAAGGTAATAACAGTAGTAGTAGAGGAAAAATATCATGAGAGTAATTACAAAGAAAACAAACATCAACATTAAAAACAGTAGCAACAATATTCAAGATTAATTGAATGCAACAATGTTTATTAGTTGCATACCAACACAACAAATAAATAGCAATATAAAACATATATACATATATGTACTTGGAGAAAGCGAATGGGATGAACGATAAAACAACTAAAGTAGATCTAACATAAACATTTAGACTAAAACAATGAATAGCAGAAAATGAAGCATTATCAGTAACAACGCTAAATTTTTTTCCCCTATTTGTTTGATTTGTTTAATCTTTCACCCTATAAAAAGGGTAGATGAAGCATGATAATTTTTTTTTTCCTATCGCCGAAATTTCTAACGAAATTTCGGTAGAGTCTCCCCTATATCGGGAGATCCCAAGTTATCCATAACATAACCTGCACACAATTTGAGTCACATTTCATCCACAATCATATCCATTTTTAATACAATCAATTGCATAATTCAATCCAGAATATGTCCAGGATCATATTCATTCTTAAACTCCATCATAAGATCTAGTAAAACAACTAATACACAAAGAACCGTAAACAACCAACCTAAAAAGTAGGGCGAGCAACACAAAGAACGCAATGAAGCCTTGGCAGCAACTGGTAACAATTCTCAGGTCAAGACTTCAACAAATAACAGCCAAGGAATTAGAATTAAGGACTTAACAGATTCAAAGCAGAGATGAAAAGAAAACATAGAAGAAAAAGAAAGTACCAAACCAAACGAAAGGGAACAAAAAATGAAGATAAAAGGAGAAGAAACATTAAAAAGGTTATGTTTATGAAGATAAGCAAGGAAAGTAGAAGTTCAAACAAAATTAAGCAGCCCATTTTCCTGTTGATTGAAGTTATTAAGAAGCTAAATGTTTTATAAATTTCTTAGTAATATCTTTTTATCCTATATCTTTTTAAGAGAAAACCAACAAATTTTAATGATTGCCCTGACTTTTATTGATTGTCATAACATAGCATAGTATAATCTTATTGGAAGTTGTCTTCGTTTGATTGTGAACCGGCACTTGCCATCATTAATTGGGAAGACAATTCTTGGTATAAAGACTCTATCACGAAGTTTGTTTGCACAAATGAAGTCATTTTATATACACATTGCATGTGAAAGCGAATGGTGTTAAGAGCCAAATTATCGAAGCTTATGAAATTTATACATTTAGATCCGAACAACAAACAGTCCAAAAATAAAGCAAATGAAGAAGTAGAAAGAACGTGTAATGAAATTGTACATTTAGATGCGAACAACAAACAGTCTCAAAATAAAGCAAATGAAGAAGTAGAAAGAACGCATAATGAAATTGTACATTTAGATGCAAACAACAAAGAGTCTAAAAATAAAGCAAATGAAGAAGCATAAAGAACGCTTAATGAAATCATAAGAAAAATTCAAGCAAGGGAAAAGAAGACCAAATATTGTGCCTAACAGGAAAAAGCTCTAACATTTAATACCCATGACAATAATATTTTAACTGAACTTGAAATCTACTGTAACCTATTTGATTTAATTTTGAATTCATTAATAAATGTTAAATTAGATCTTGCATTTAATTTAATTTAATTTCTAATGCAATACAAACTTCTTAATTTTGGCTTGAATCTCACCTCATTTCAATTCAATCCTTTCTCTCTCCATTTATAAAAATAAAGCAAATGAAGAAGCAGAAAGAACGCATAACGAAATCATACATTTAGATGCAAACAACAAAGAGTCTAAAAATAAAGCAAATGAAGAAGCATAAAGAACGCATAATGAAACCATAAGAAAAATTCAAGCAAGGGAAAAGAAGACCAAATATTGCGCCTAATAGGAAAAAGCTCTAACATTTAATACCCATGACAATAATATTTTAACTGAACTTGAAATCTAATGTAACCTATTTGATTTAATTTTGAATTCATTAATAAATGTTAAATTAGATTTTGCATTTAATTTAATTTAATTTCTAATGCAATACAAACTTCTTAATTTTGGCTTGAATCTCACCTCATTTCAATTCAATCCTTTCTCTCTCCATTTATTTTTAATTAAATTTTTATGTAATATTGATTTTTATTCCATACAAACTTAAATAACTCTTAAACAATGATTAAGAAAGCAAACAATAGATATTTTTCGAAGCTGGGATAAGAGAAGAAAAAATTTGAACAGATTATGGACCATTAGAGCGAAAAAAATTGAAGAAAAAAGAGATAAGAATCTGCTTATTGTGAGATATAATCATACAGTTGCACTATTAGAATTTTTCTCCACGATGAAAAATATTTGTACATCTCCGGAAGTTCTACTTGTGATGCATGCATAAAACCATGAATGTTATTCTTTTCATCTATAAGATCACTGTGCATAGCGTGCTTAGTTTATTTTCAATTTAGTTTCTTACTGCAATTTTTTTCCCACAGGCCATCACCGCTCTTAAAAGAGGAGCTCAGTTGCTCAAGTATGGCTGTAGAGTAAGGCCCAAGTTTTGCCCCTTCGGGCTGTCAAATGTAAGATTACATTTAAGGCATGTGTTAATGTTGGGGTATAAACTATGGGTGCATATTCCTCAATATTATCAATTAGAACCTGTCAAATTCAGAAATAGTATTATGACCTGGTATATCATAGACAAAATAAAGAAGCCTATGAGGTTAGGGTGGATTGCAAAAGGAATACATGAAAAATTAGAGTATCTGATAGAGCGTAGCGGATAAATGATTCCTAGTACACACCCTAACAGTTTACATGGATGATGGAGAGGAAGACAAACTAATACTTAACAAATAATCAGGCACCTCTTAAACTAAGGTTGTCAACCACCTAACATCATAATGGGATGTCTCACTGTGTGCAAACCAGTGGCCGGAGCATTGACAAAGAAGGGGAGAGAATACAAAGATTAAGAGGAGGGGAACTTTTACATAAGCAGGAGGGATTTCCCCCCAGAGTTTGAGCAAAATGAAAACAACGATGTGCACATCCAACCTTTTACAATAATTGTTTTCTCTCTATCAAGCACTGTTAGCAGGTTTTATAGCTA
This sequence comes from Salix purpurea, assembly GCA_027405865.1. Taxonomy (NCBI): domain Eukaryota; kingdom Viridiplantae; phylum Streptophyta; class Magnoliopsida; order Malpighiales; family Salicaceae; genus Salix; species Salix purpurea. The sequence goes on from JAOWLH010000036.1 coordinate 1,025,033, forward strand.
GTCATCAACCAGCAACCACAAAAACAGACGTTGTCAATGAATTATGCTGCTGCTATATCTCATAATCGGCGTGACATGGCTAAAAGTCAGGTTTCGACATGGGAACAAAGAGAATGAAATGGAACTAAAACATTGAACATTCATAGCTACTGAAAATTCAGAGACCAAAGCATGAAGCAGATAAATGAGCTAAAACAGCAGAAATTAAATCCACAATAAACAGCGCCAAATCAAAAAACTTGATTAAACAAACTCAGATGTAAAATTAGAAGGGGAGGAGTAAATCACCTAGTAGTACATAGTCTCATACTAATACTGGTTGAGGAAATTGTGGCTGGCTATTTATATACATGTTTCTCTTCTCTCAATATAAGCTAGATATGCTACTGACTCCTTTTCAATTAGATTGATTCATCATTTACATTCATCTACAGTTGTTAATATGTTTTTATGGTGCATGCTTTCTACATACCATATTCTTGATAGATGCTTAGTATTTTTTGTTGTACTTTGCCTAGTTTCGATTAAGATGCAATGTTGTGAATTGGATGAGCCAGAAACTGCCTTGATTACTTTTTTTTCTTCATTGTCAACTACTATATGATGCGTGCTTTCTACATAGCATATTCTTGAAAAACACAAACAACAAAGCAGCAAGCAAGAGCAAAAAACCCATAAACAACATACCTCAAAAGTAGCATGAACAACACAAAACAGGCAACGAAACCTTTGCAGCAACACGACACAATTAGCAGCCAAGAACCTCAAAAACACAACATTAAACGAATCAGAACCATTCATTTAACAAATTCCAAGTAAAGAGGAAAAGAGAAGAAGCCACAAAGAGAAGGCAGGGGACCGAACCAAAGGAAAGAAAACCACGCAGGAAAAGAAAAGATAAAAATACAAAAAGGCAAACATATAATATGTAACTTATCAGATGAAAAAAAGAATGTCGGCCTAATCTAATCCAGCAACCACCAAAAAGAAAAGAAGACTGAAAAGGAACATGTGACCCTGCAAACACACAGAGAAATTAATGAATGTGAAGAAAAAAACATTAATATGAAATGACATATGTAATATGATAACTTGAAGGAACCGAACCAGAACGCAACAGTAACAGTGAAACCAAATAATAAAACTAAATCAAAACAGTAATCAAGCAACACAACCGAATGCCAATAATTCATTGATTCCATCTCTAAACTGAGAGCAACAACCGAGAAGATCACAGAAAGAATTAATCAACACGAATGCAATAATTAATTGATTGCATCTCTAAACTAAGAGCAACAACCGAGAGGATCAAATAAGCCAGAGCAAAAGAAAAATCAAATTCACCCGAGAATAAACCAGCATCAATTGACTATACAACCCAACCCCAACCTAATTAAACCAATTACCCACTACCCAACACACACAAACAACAAAACCCAAGCAATCTAAACCGAACCGAACCAAATGCCCAGCACCCACTATACAAAAACAACAAAACCCAATCCAAACCGACCCAATAAAACCAATCGCCCCATACCCAACCCGTAGAAACCATAACCCAAGAGAGAAGAAGCAAAAGCAAAGGAAAAAAATCGAACCCATGAACCAAAACAAACACACTGAGCAAAGCCAAAATCGAATCGAAAGAGAGTCAAAGAACATACCTCACCGAGCCACACCGAGCCACCAATCGAACCACCGAACCCAGCGAGCAAAATCAAAGGACACCGGCTGAGGCCAACCCGAAATCAGGCCACAGACCCGCACACCCATCCACCCAAACCAGCCCTAAGCTAATCTCCTCCCCTCTCTGGCCGAAACCAATAAACACAGCACACATGCACACAATAAGAATAAAAGAAAAAGACCAAAACATCCCCGGTGTAAAATTAGAAGAGGTAGGTTCATTAAGGGCAAAGTAGTCTCTACACTGTCACAGTCCACAGTACTTTGTGAGACAGTGCACAGTGTAGAGAACAGGAAAATGCCCACGACAATTATTTGTTAGTTAATATAATACTAACCCGAACCTTTATTTTTTCAACGTAAATATAAAATTCAATTAACCTATATATATAATATTAATTATATAAGATTTTTTTATTATAATATAAATTTAGTCAAAATAATAAATTTGTGAAGAATTCATTTGAAGTGCAAGTTTTGTATAAAATATATGAATTTTAAATCGATATAAAATTATTTGTTTAGTGGGTTTCAACGAAATCACCCATATAAAATTATCATTATTATCATTAAAAAAACAAGACGATTCTGATACCTGAATTGTTGAATTCACTGCTTTAGGATTAGTTCATTTTATAATACAATTTAAATTAAATACCCATATAAAATTATCATTATCATCATTAAAAAAACAAGATGATTCTGATACCTGAATTGTTGAATTCACTGCTTTAGGATTAGTTCATTTTATAATACAATTTAAATTAAATACAACAAATAAAATGTAAATTGTAAAAACACCTGCAATAATTAAATAACAAAAATAAGTAGATAATTTCCTATCTACAAAAAGAAGAAAAAGTCATTGAAAATTTATCTCTACGGTACTCTCATTATCATAACTATAACAATTAAAATTATTATCTTCATTATTTCCCAAACAATAAATTATTATCACCAATGAAATTGAGTAAAGAATCAATTTATAATAATGAATACTAAAACAAGAACAATGTATTTTTTTTTAGTAAATATCATGCTTCACAAGAGTGATAATTATCTAGTTGCACTTGTGAGTAACGATGTTTACTAAATATCGCTATTCACAAGCGCGACAAGATGAAAGTATGTTATTTCAATAAAAAAAAAATCAAATTATATTATTTCACTAAAAGATTTATATTATTGTGTTGATTGATTTTTGAAAAACAAATATAATTTATATTATTGAATGAAAACCTAAACATTTTAAATTATCAAGTCCTCTCATACTATAAATCTTACAACAAGAGAATATGGAGGAAAGTTATTTTTCGGTTTACTTTAATATTTTTTAATTAAATTATTGTAATTTGATTTTTTTTTTAATTTTTAACTTAAGAATTCAAAAATATCTTAATTTTTAATTTATGAACTCTAGCTCATCCTACGTTTTTATATTTTATATTTTTTATTGAATTTATATTTTAAAATCTTTAACTTAAAAAACTTGTCATGGATATTTAAATTTATAACTTTTAATTTGCGGACTCTAACTTATACTATATTTTACGTTCAAAGAAGTTTATTCAAATAATTTTTACTAAACATACCTCTAATTAAAAATTACTTTGACTAGTTTTGTTTTTGTAAGAAATGATTTCTTAATTATAATTAATAATTTTTACTAAACATACTTCTAATATTAATAATGTGATTTTGAGGGGATCGTGCCGCCCACCCCCGCATGACTCGTCTCCCCCCTCAAGATTCGTCTCCTCAAGGAAGATAAGGTCCGGAGCATGAGCCTTTTATTATTATTATTATTATTATTATTATTATTATTATTATTATTATTATTAATATTATTATTAATTTATTATTAGTTGTTGCGATCAAGGAAGGGACCTACCCCAAAATTGAATATGCAGCTTGATGCATCACCAAACGTCGAGGTCTATCGTTTATACAATACTTGAAGCAATAAACTATATAATTAATCATTATTTAATTAAGCTTCACGTATCCACCTACCATATAGATTTGGAGATAAATTATGCACAGTCAAGTTTGGCTACTATATATATATATTTTGTCGTATCTCGTCGCGGTCGGAACCATATTTTTTTCAATGCAAAAAATATTAATTATGTGAGATTTTTTATTATAATATAAATTTAGTAAAAATAATAAATTTGTGCATAATTCTTGTGAAGTGCAATTTCCTATAAAATATATGAATTTTAAATCGATATAAATTTATCTGTTTAGTAGATTTCAATGAAATGAACAACATAAAATCATCATCATCATTAAAAAAAACAAAAAGATTTGGATATCTGAGTTATTGAATTCAATGCATTAGGATTAATTCATTTTATAATCCAATTTAAATTAAACACAACATATAAAATATAAATTATGAAAACACCTGTAACAATCAAATAACAAAAATAAATAGTTAATTTTCTATACGTTATCATTGAAAAATTCATTCATACTATATCGCCATTATCATGACTATAACAATTAAAATTATCATCAACAATTTTGCCCAAACAATTAAAATCATTAAATTGCCCCAAAGAATAAAGAAAGCAAAACACTTTTACATAAAAACAATAAAAAAATCACTAAAATTATCATTATTATTGCACAAACAATGAAATCATAAAATTATTTTACTCAAAGAACAAATAAAAATAACAGAAAATACAAAAAAAAGGGGAAAATGAAAAATATTAATTTGAAATTGATTACTAACATAAATTAAATTTTTAAGACCAAACTGAATAAAAATAAAACCTCAATAAAAATAAAACAACAACAATTAAAAAAATTAAAAGCATAGATGCATAAATATAGGTAAAAAATAAACACTATCGAAGAAGGACAAAAGAAGAAGTTAATACCAAATAATAAAAAAATCAAAGATAAGCTCCAAAATGAAAAATTAAAATTAAAATTGATTCCAATCGAATGATAAAATTAAAACAAATAAAAACCTTAGGACCGAAATAAATAATGACATCTTTAAAGAAAATTGCAGTATCTTTATTTAAAATTAAAAGAATAAGAACCAAAATGAAAAGTAGCATATATGACTAATTTCAATTGGAGGACAAACTTAAAACAAATTAAAATATGCGTACCAAAAAAAATTAAAGGAACAAAAAACAAATCAAATATTAAAAGAATAAAGATTGAAATAAAAACCAACATATATAATTATTTTCAATTGAAGAGCACAATTGAAAAAAATCAAAATTTCCATTGAAAAAATCAGGAATGAAACCGAAATCAAAACTACACTAAACCATCATAAACATGAAGGACTTACCTGTAATTTCCGGAGGCATGAAGGGAGAAAAACCCAAAAACTGTTCATCGGTTATTTACCGACCACCGGAAACCAACATGCACGGCACTGGAAGGCAGAGGACATGTGAGCCCATGGCGTGACACGACGGACGGTCAGTTTTCACTACCAAAAGATTTCGCACGCGCCGCGTGAAAGGCACGGGCACGTGAAATACTATTGACGTATTCGTACGATGTACTTGTAGTGTTTCAAAAAAAAAATGATAAATTACCAATATATTATTGGATTCAGCGATAACCACGAAAAAAATGAGAATTCGTAGTCAATCTTGATGCTTATAGTTAGGTTTCGAATAGATAGATTCTGTCTCTATACCTTCAAGGTCTGGTAAACTCGTACATCATTCAAAACGAAATTGAATAAACTTTATTATTATTATTATTATTATTATTATTATGAATCGAATGTGAAGGAAAGTAATTGCGTGCTTGAGGTGGTTGTTAATGAATCGAACCCCAGACAAATGAAAGAACCAACCCCGAACATGTCCCAGAGGTTGCCGGGTGTTAACGAGGAAATGCCAGCCTACACCAGAGCCCCCACAGGCAGTCATGGCGGGGGCCTCTCCTCTGGTGGCGGTGGTGGTGGCTCACGCGTTGTCACCTAGAAAGTGGGCCTCGTAATGACACTTGACACGTCAGTCCGCATCTCTAGCTTTCAGTGCATGATTATTGTTAGATTAGATTACAATTTCAGAATAATAATAAAATAAAAAAAGGGTTAGCAGTAATTAATTAAGCTCTTTATTGATACTAGTAAACACAGGAAGACATTGAGAGACCGTATACGGAAGAGGGCCATGCCATACGGCTTTGTCACGGACGGCTACCACCCTCTGTGGTTCATGGGACCCGCCTTTTGCTCTGACCCTAATACCCCAAAACGACACAGTTCTCATTCTCTCTCTTACTGCTCCGTTTCTGTTACTAGATGCTGGTTTTAAACTTATTTTTATTTAATATTATGATATTTAAAAGAATCCTAACTATTTGAATTCTGGAGAAAGAAGTCTATTTTTATTATCAATGTGTTTTTTCCTTGTAGGAAACATGTTCTTTTATCAATAACATGAAAACCTAATGCAATTAAAATAAATAAATAAATATATTTATTTATTTGTTTTGTTATCTTTTTAAATAACATATTTTTTATTTCTCAATTAAAAAAACCATGATACTTGAAAATATATTCGTAATAACCACAACCTCTTCTTTTATGTTAAAAAAATTATAAACCGGGATAAAAAATTGATTAGCTAGATTTAATTATATAATAAAAAACATGAACAAAAATTGAAACAAATTTTAAAAATCTTTTATAAATTAAGATTATTTTATAAAAAAATAAATCATGTTCAACTTCCAGCAACATATATGTAAAAAGAAAAAAAAAACTATTAATCAACAAAAATGAACATGAAAATGTCTATCAAATTATGCAATTCAAATAATATAAATGAGTAATCTAATAGAAGATAAAACGAGAAAAAAAAACATGAACTTGAAGTCTCAAATTAACCAATGTCAGCCATGGCTAGCCTTTATTTTCGATTTCAATTTTAATTTTAAGGACATATCTTACTAGAAACGCACGAGCAATGGTGATATATATATATATATATATATATATATAAAATACAATACCATTTTGCCCATCACCTTAAAAAAAAAAAAAAAAATCTCCTGGTTGCAGTGATTAGAAGGGAGAGACCTTTCCGGTGAATTAGGAAAGAAGTCGGAAACACGGAGGCACAAGCACGAAATGGCATGGTGGATATTAAGGTAGAAAAGCAAGGATAAATTAAGAAAAAAATGGACAAATGTCATTATCATGAAGACCCGGGTTGTCTCCTCAGAAGTGGATCTTCGCACGTTGTGATCGTCAAACACCTTTTCCTCCTCCTCTTCCAGTCAGAGAGAGTGAGTGAAGGGTGTGTTTTCCTCTTTTTTTTTTCTTTCTTCAAGAATATTTTATTGTGTGACCACAGAGAGAGAAAACCACAGCATTTTGCCTATGCTTTTCACTGCTTCTCACACTAGAAACAACAACGATAACAGTATTTACACCAACCCAACCGACTCCCTTTCTCTCTTATTTAACCACACCCGGCTTCTCTCTAGAATTTGATTCCGGGTTTTGACTCTCTCTGCGGAGCCATCATTTTATGGGTTGAAAAGATAAGAAAAACCATCCTTTTGAGCTTGTGTTTTGTTCAAAACCGTGGTCTTTTTGTTTGATTTAAAGCTAGAGCTTTGAGACTTGCAAAAGGGCCAGGCTGACCATTTTTGGTAGGTAAAGAAGTAAGCTTTTTGGATTTGTTTTGTAGCTTGATTTTTTATATGAACAACACACTAGTTTTTATATGAAAAGAATTTGGCTTTTGGTACTGTGATTCAAGTTAAATGGTTGATTAGTCTTTTTCTGTTCTCGTTTTTGGGCTGGTTGGAATTCTTTTCATCAATGTTTGAATCGGTGAGCTCTGAAATGTAGTTGTAGTTGAATGAGAAACAGTTTCTGTGCATGCAAGTTCAGGTTTTTTATTGTAAGGTCACATACAAATTGAGTTTCTAGTCTAAATTTAGAGGCGTTGTGGTTTCTACATTGAGTTCCAGAGGCTTAAGGGTTAAGAATCTGATGATTCTGTTAAAATCTGGTTCAAATCCATGAAGAATTTTTACTGGCTTAAGCAAATCTATAACAATGGAAAATCAGAGAGGAGGCTTTTTCTTGGAGAATATAAGAGAGCGGTTTCTTGGTCCAAGTATTTGGTGTCGTCTGGGGCAGAGATTAAAGGAGAGGGAGAGGGGGAATGGAGCGCAGACATGTCCCAGTTGTTTATTGGTAACAAATTTGCATCTGGGAGGCACAGTAGGATATATAGGGGGGTGTATAAGCAAATAGATGTGGCGATTAAGCTTATAAGTCAGCCCGAAGAGGACGAGAATTTGGCAACCATGCTTGAGAACCACTTCACTTCAGAGGTGGCTTTGCTACTTCGGTTAAGGCATCCTAATATCATCACTGTAAGCATTCAGTTTCTTTAACTGCATGTGTTAATGTCACGTGCTTTATATTAACAATACATGGAATTCCATTTTGTTTTTAATTTAATGTTTGGATTTGTAAAGGAATATGTTATTAATTACCTTGAAACTAAATTCTTAACCTCTCATTCGAACCAGTTGTGATCTTATATATATTTTTACTTGTAACAAAGGGTTGTGGGTATGGCTTGTATTTTTGCTGCCGAACAAGGAAAGTGATTCCAACATGTAATGTTTTCTGGCTTCGTTTTGTGGAACCAATTTGGTAGAAACTCGTTAAACTTTCAATATCACTTACATATTACCCCTGTACATTATTTATACTTTTCCTCCCGTTGGTAAGGAGTCGTCTAAAAATTCTAGCAGTAGCCTTGTAATATCATGCTTTACAAGATTGTGACCGTGGGCTTGCAATCTTATGAAAATACTCTTGGGATTTATGAATTCTAATTTTGATATAAGATCATTAATGTTTCATCTGTTCTCCAAATGATGTCATTGAATGGATATTTGCAGTCTGAGGTATGGTTGGAATTGAAGTGGACCCAGCAACGAAAATTGATAGTCTTGGACATGGTCGTCAGCTAGTATTTATAATGTGCAGCACTTCTCTTCTGCATTAAATATTTTTGGCAGCATTTCCTTCAGAAGTTAAAAGATTAGAGCTAAATCACTAATTATCTAGACTATTTCATTAGGGTACTCATACCAGAGGTTGCAATGGTCAGTGGGGTCTTTAATATCTTTCTAGATTGATGAGGCTAGGAGACCGAAGAATGAAGATTGAAGAAGAGTTGAAACAATTTGCTTTCTTATTTATATCTCTTACTATTGGAAGTCTTTGTCAGTGTTGTAAATGGACCAAAAATGCCATATATCCTCATCTCCTCATGCTTAGTAATTCTTACACATTCGGAAAGGTAGATTATAATCAAATGACAAATTGTGTAAATTATTTATTTTTGTTGATTGTAAGTCACTCTGTCTTCTTCACTTTTGTCATTCAGTTTGTCGCAGCTTGTAAGAAACCTCCTGTATTTTGTATAATCACCGAGTATCTGGCTGGGGGCTCGTTGAGAAAATTTCTCCATCAGCAAGAGCCACATTCAGTTCCTCTCAATCTAGTTCTGAAATTAGCCCTTGACATTGCACATGGGATGCAATATCTCCATTCACAAGGGATACTTCACAGGGATCTCAAATCTGAGAATTTACTGCTTGGAGAAGACATGAGCGTCAAAGTTGCTGATTTTGGTATTTCCTGCTTGGAATCTCATTGCGGTAGTGCAAGGGGATTCACAGGTACATATCGATGGATGGCTCCTGAGATGATCAAAGAAAAACAACACACAAAAAAAGTTGATGTCTACAGTTTTGGCATAGTCCTCTGGGAGCTCCTGACAGCAATGACACCATTTGACAACATGACTCCAGAACAGGCTGCATTTGCTGTCTGCCAAAAGGTACACTCATCGGATTCATTTTAGTGGTATGAATCTAGTAATTGTACGATGCTACTCATCTCTCTTTGCGCCTGAATTGTACTTGACGTATCCTGAAATGTATATACACCAACTAGACATTTCATTGCCTTGAGCTCTGCTGTTTCCAAAATCTGGAATGAATTGCGAATTAATAATGAAAAGACAAATGAAAAGCTGGATCCTGAAGGGAAAGAAAAAAGTTAAAAAATGGGAACTGGAAGGAAACAAAAGAGCCTTCTCAATAGTGATGTTTCATATGATAATTAGTTTTTTTATTGATAATTAATGATTTTGCATTCTGAATCTGTCATGTATTTATTTTGGAGAAAATTGGAGAAGAATTTCAAAATTTGTGTTATTCCCGGAAGCATGGCTAGAAATGTTTTTAGGGTGTTTTAAATTTTGGTAATTTTGCATGGCATATTTTTCTTGGGAATAATTCCTGCAAAAATGCTCCAACTTTTGAATAAAATTAATTTCTAGGAATAGGAAAGGAATATCTATAGATGCAAGGAGTAAAATATTATTTGAGCTTTTAATTCATGTCAAAATATATAGAATAATTATATATCTGTCAAACAAATCATTTCCATGTTATGAATCATTGTGCTGTAGGCAAAGGATAAGAGATTTATTAGGATGCTAAAATGAGTGGGAAAAAATGGACCAGACCTGTAGGGATTGATTTGATCAAATGTCTCTTAGAAGGTTCAAGAAAATTAAGAAATATTGGATTGTAGTGTTTTATGAATTTAAAGTAAAACATGGTTTTGTTCACACTGAAGGTGTTACTGTTAAGGAACCATCTCATCTAAAAATTTAAGTAGTTAGATGAGGTCTCAGAATATGATTTATATATTCTCTACTACCCCCTCTCAAGTGAAAATCTTTTTTGGGCTTGAAACTTACAGATAAATCCATATTACCTTATGCTTAATTTTTATCAAATAGAATGAGAGTGGAGAGATTCGGACTCGTGACCGCTGAATCAACAAGACTCTGATACCATGTCAAGTAACTATGTCACCTAAAAGTTTAAGATGTTAGAGGAGACCCCAAATTATATTTATATTAATCTCTAACGGTTACAAGATTCAGAGTGGAAGGAAACCTGGTTAAAGTGCATGAAACAAGGAAAAATGTTCTGCAATCACACATGTCACAAGAATCAACATGGAAGTTTTTATTGACCCCCAAACTAGTGTCTTACTACACATTTAAAGAGATCATTTCAGCTTTTTCTGCCAATGAGCTTGTAGCTCAACTATCACCCATGCCCCCCTTCCCTTAAGCGATCTTTGAGTTTGATCCTCACCTTTGTAACCACAAGAAAAAAATAGAAAAAAAGAAAAGAAAAGAGTTCCTTTGAGTTTTGTTATCTGGATATTGAGCCCCAATCATATACAGGTTAATGATATGCTATAAGGATAAACGGTTAGGCAATAAGTTTTTTTTTAATATACTTGAAAATTAGGATGTAATGAGCAACATTCTAATAGCAATTCATTGCTGACTTGAGGAGAAAGAAGGCAGATATCTATTTCATCTTATGGAAGGTGGTTTTGTCTTGAGGTCATTAATCTTCTGAATGAGAATGGTAGTGGTAGAACACATCCTCACTCTTTTCGAAGAAAGTTCCATATCACATTCCTTCAGCCTCATAGATCATCATGCACAGTTTAAACTCAATTGTCAATCCAAGAAAATTTTGGGATGACGATACACATGTTAACGTAACTGGTCCTAAGATTTTTTTTATTATCGCATAGTTCCCAATTTTCTACTTGTGCTGGAAATTTTGGACAAGATGATGGTAATGATGATATGGTAGTGGTGGTGGTCAGATATTTCAATATTATCGAGAAGGAATATGGCCTTTGTTGTAATGCAGATTTGAGATCTATAACGGGGAATACTCATGTAGCCCGGTTATTGCATTCAGTGTTGTAAAGAGAGAGGCTTTGGTTTTTGGAGTTAGTGTATTAATTTTCTAGGCTGTCACAATAATGATAGATATGACATGGACCACATAGATTTTAAGCTTACAGGATAAGATGCAGATTAGGATTCATGACAATCTATTTCCCTAACCACCCAAGTGCATATACATCTTATGGTCATATTCTCCATCAAAGTAAATGCTTGACAAGAAGTGACATCTGTTTTGTGCTCAACCTTCCATATATATATAAGAAAAAAGTTTTGTGAAAATTATGTTTAAGTGAGGTAATTATCTCAGAGAACTATATATGATTTAACAAAATTATCTCAGAATGTTTTTGATCTCTTTCTTATTTTCCTGATGGAGCAAATAAATATAAGATCTAGCTAAAAATTTGTAGTGTAGAAAACATGATTTGTTACTATGCATCAACCACGGTCGGGAAGCTACAGATCTTTCTGTTATTGCAATTGCTTTTGTGGACCATTGGCCTAGGTGTTCAGACTTCAGAGAGTGCTTAAGGGTTCCATGGTTATTGGTTTCTCTTGTGATTTCACATGCAGGCCAAGATAGGAAGTAGGTTTCGCATTGAATATTTCAAAGAGGAAATTTGCCTTCATCCCTTACTAGGATTGTCTTTTTCACTTTCATTAATTGCTTGCATCTGCTATCTTCTGGGATTTCTGCAGAATGCCAGACCACCATTACCCCCAAAATGTCCACTGGCCTTTAGTCATCTCATCAACCGATGCTGGTCCAGCAATCCAGATAAACGACCACATTTTGACCAGATTGTTGCGATTTTGGAAAGCTATTCAGAGTCCCTCGAGCAGGACGCAGGATTCTTCACATCCTACAAGCCTCCCACTAATCATACTATTCTGAGATGCTTCCCAAAATTTATAGCTGGCGACCGGTCCGCTTCTGTAAAAGCCTAGGAAGTGTAAGTAAATTATGTGCAATGCAATATGTACCATATGCTTTTCTTTTAGAGGGTTGTATGTTCAGCTGTAGCTTATGCATGGCACTTTCTTTGTTTTCCTTTCCTGGTGCAGCATCAAATTATGTTGGAACAAAAAGCCGTTCCTTTCATTGATATTTTGATGCTTATGAACCACCTCAGCTTTCTTTTTCCTTTAAAATTCTACCAGAAAGATGTGAGAATTGAAACCCAGCATTCGGATCTTCAACATGTCTGTCAAACATGTCCTTAAAAAAAGCTTTTATTTTCTTAGCCAACGGCATGTTAGACAAATACACCCTAACCTGTGTTTTTCCAGCTTTTATTCTATTTTGTTTTTTAAATGTTTTGCTAAACATGTTGTAGACTGTAGACAACTGTTTTTCTAATTTTTGAAGGACTATTTTGCAACTAATTTTGAGTTTTATACTATTTTTATACTTTTCTATTTAATATTTGAGATTGTGAACTTATATCTAAGATTGTTTTGGTATTTTGTTGTTTTTTTAAACACAAGAAATGTTTTCTTTTCTTCATGATTTAGCATTCCTTGAAATACAATAAATAAAGTTTTTATATTTTTGCATGGATCATAGATTTATTAACAAGTAAATTAAAGCTATCGGAACTTAATTTAAATTTTAGAAACATCAAAAGATCAATTTGTTTATTTTTGATATAAAGGATTATAAACTTATAATTACTAGGCTACTGGTAAAGTTGTAGTCCACTCTAATAGGATATACTTGTTTTAACCAATAGAATTAGAAAAATACATGGCCTGGTTGTGACCTATCTATCATAATTTGATGATAATGAATATCCAATACATATATTATGTTTATATTCTATATATTATTAATTATGTAAACTTTTTGGATATTTATATCTCATTTATCAGATTTTAAATATCAATTATCAAAGACTATTGATTATTTGAATTATATATATATATATATATATATATATATATATATATATATATATATATATATATATATATCATTGATCGGTATCATAACATTAAATCATTAACAAACAGAACACCTAAACTTTGTCATCATCATAACACTTAGTAATCTTTATTTTTTATTTCAGTTTTTACCCTCTTTTTTTTTTATCAATTGTATTTGTGTGGTTGATTTCCCCCCCTGCTACATTGGTGTTTTATATGCTTGAGATTAGGTTTCATGTTTTTTTTTCTTCATTTTCCGATTTAATGACACGAGTCATAAGTTTTAAGTGTTAATACAGTTAGAAATCTTTTTTTCCTCAATTTATTTTATGATTTTACATTATTTTTTAAGAAATTGGTTGTGGTTACCATCATTTTTTTTATTTGTTTGTCTCGGTTTCATTACCTAATTCACTAGTTTTGCAAGGCTTTTTTTTAAATAACTTGTTTTGTATTTATTTTTTACAATTTTTTTAATTTTATTTTATTTTTATACAAATAAGTTTTGTTTTGTATAAAAACTAGTTATTTTGAAATAATGTTTTTAATATATTTGGTCATGCATTTTTTATTTTTTATTTTACTCACTTTGTTTTATATGCTTTTTTTTTATTTCTATTGTTTTTTTATTGATTTTATTAAACAAGTTATGTGGTCATAAATGGATAACTATCTCATTTCACGATATCAAATATTTTGATTTATATTCATCTCTTAATTTTTTTAGTTTCTCTTCTAGTTATTGTAAATGATTTATTTATTTACATTTGATGATTATTGGATGTTTGGATAAACTTTCTAAATTACACTTATAATTTCTATTATGTAAAACAATATCAAAGTAGTCTATATACTCAAGTTTTTTTTTTAAAAAAAAAAAACAATTATGAACCTCTATGGAACACCAATCAAATTAAATTTTTTTTCTTCTAATTAAATTTTCTTATTGTTATTTGTTTAGATACTTTTATGTAATTGATTTCTTTTTCATATGTCATAACTCATTTCTGTATTATTTTTCAAATTTACCAAAAATAAAATAAAATAAAATAAAATAAAATAAAATAAAATAAATTGGTGGAGAAATCAAACCGGAAAATCTTGGACAAATTCGAGAGCTCAATTGATCTTGTTGTGCCCAAGAACAAAAAAAGACAATGCAGATTTAAGGTCAAAATAAATAAATATTATACAAATCTACATAAAACATTAAGTCCAATGGTATAATTGGATTTTTAATGGGTCAACTAGATTTAAGCATGAGCTCAACTATGTTTAACAATTAATTTGACCCAATTAAAGGATTTAATTGGTGCAAACATGTAATTATACTTTAAATGGATCAAATTGATTTTATTAAAGATTTAATTGGTGAAGCATTAAGTTCGAGAGTCTAATTTGTGATTAATTGAGAAGATTGAAATTTTAGAAGACTGAATTTAATTTTCACATTGGTTGAAAGCGATGACAAAATTGCAAGAAAACTAATTAGGGGCTAAATTGAAAAAAAAATCACAATCAAAGACCAATATGTAAAAGGTATCGAACAATGAGGATTCAATTGACTGAAATCACGGGTGCAATTGAAGAAAATTGATTTTTAATTGTTAATTGAGGTTAAATTGCATAAATACAAGGCCAAAATGAAAAAAAAAGCACGCAAATCCACGGTTGACATTGAAGTTTGATAAGGTCAATTAAGGGTGAAATTAAAAAGAAGTACCAAATTAAACTTTAACCAAAATCCCAAAAGCAACGCTGCTTTAAAGAAGAACAAAAAAAAGTAGGGACCACACGACACATCTTCTGGTTACTATTCAATGTCTTCTTCTTTGTGAAGCCAAAAGGTTAGTGTAGGTGACTCTTTTTCATGTACATTTAATGCTTCATTTCTTCACAAAAAATACACCAAAATAATGATATGATATTGCATTACACCTAGTATGGTTCATTAACACCACAATCATCGAAATGTCGATCTAAAGTAGTCAACTCAGACAACCTTTAATTGTTTCATTTGATAATTCATGATATCAACTTTAAGCCAATGATTGAGATATTTCCAAGTTGAATTAAGGGTTGAAATATTTTTTTTCAATAAAGACAAGATTACCATATTCTACTACATATAAAACATAACTGGATTCCATGCCCTAAATATCAGGAAATTAGAAGAAAAAGTTGGGAAAAAATAAAATTTCCCCTAGTTTTTGCAGGCCCATTTCCCTCTCTTTAGCTCTCCTATTTTGACAGTACCACCACCTATGACCACCATGCTCAACCTTTTCCCATGACAACAAACACCACACATCCACGCCATACAATCTTCTTCTTCTTCTTCCTCCATATGATCACTACATACATAATTCATTGTTCATGCATTAACCTAAAATAATTATCATTTATTAATGGGTTGGAGCTGACCCAACCCTTTTAAGAAAAAAAAAAGAAGCTTGTTGGGTTGTTGTCAATCCAACTCAGCTGGACCTTGTACAACTGGTGGGGTCGGCCCATCCCATATATATAATTAATATTATATTATAATAATAAAATAATAATTTATTTTATTTTTAAAATTGGAAAATTCCAAAATTTTCAAATGGGCATTTCAAAAAAAAAAAAACTTATGATTTTCTTGCATATTTTTCAATAAGTTTGCATAATATCAGGTTGTAGACTTATATTGTAAGTTACGAACTCAATATTTCAAATACATCATTTTCTCCAAAACATCAACAAAATATTTCAAAACATTTGGTGGGTTATTTTAAAAAAATTATGATTTTATCACATGTTTTCAAGCAATTTTGTTCAACATTGAGTTGTAGACTTACACTATAAGACATGGACCCGATACAAAATACTTGATTTTCTCTTAAATTTCTAAAAAAAAAAAAAACATCCCTATTTCAAAAACACAATTTTGTTTTGTTATAGTACATACAACTAAATCCCAAAAAATGTTTAAGCACTTTTATATAAAAAAAAAATCGCATATTTTCTCATTTTAAAATGCAAAAATAAATATCAAACCAATTTACAATTATTTATTAGGCTTTGGCAAAGGAGTAAAAACTCTACCAATTTTTTTTTTTTTTTCATTTTAAATTTAGATATAAAAATATTTAGTTGTAAACTTCAATATTTAGGGGTGTAAACTACATTGTAGAGTATGCCCTTAAGTATTAAAGATGTAAAATATATACGATGCTAAAATTTGGTTTTATAACAATTTAGTTTTAACCCAATATATATAAAACTCCCTCACGAAGCGAGATCTACCTTGAACCTTAGAAGAGACCAATAAATATAAACTTGACCTAAAAAAACAATGAGACAATAATGTAGCTTATCTCAATTAAAATGCACTAGGGATAATGCATCTTTTCCTTGTACAAGTCCTCTTATCTAAACTCTCACACACAATAAGGTTTTTTTGTAACCCAGAGACTCCTGAATTATAATTATAATTTTATGATTACAACTCAAAACTCTTTTCCACACATAGAAAGCAAACCCGTTGTTGGACATCGCGTGTGTCATGACATCATGGATTTATCTTTTGACATTTGATCTGTTAGGGATTCAACTTTGTAAGCTCTTATAGTTTTGTATTTTTTTTTTAAATAAAAACCATTGGTATTGTAATTATCTTCAATTTCTTTTCTATGAGTTTATCTTGGTCTAATGATTAAGGTCACTACTTTTGCATGTCATATTTTAATATGATTTTCTTAGACTTGTTTTGTTTGTGTTTGATATTTCAATATATTATTCTAATTTATCTATGTTTTTTCTAGGTTTTATGCAAATGAAAATTATTTTTCAAAAAAAAAATCATTTTTAAATAATATTGTTGATGTGTTTGGCTTTGTGTAATGGTTTTTTAAGTCATAAATATATTCAAATCAGTTTTATTCGTGTTTATTTTTTAGGTCATGGATTTGTTAGAGTATGTATTTTTCTTTTATTAATTTTAATAACAAGTTTATTATACACAATCATGTGAATGCCTTATTTTGTGTGGTTAATATCTTGATCTATATTTATTTCTCTATTTTTTTTCAATTTTTCCTTATATTATTGTTAATTATTATTATTTATTTATATAAATGGTCATCAATGTTTTTTAATGAGATGCCTACATAGAGTTTTCAATTTACACTTTGATTTTGTTAAAAAAAGTATTGAAACAACTTGCATGCCCGATAATGTTTTTTTATAAAAAAAACTATAACTCATGGTGGTGCATGAGTTAAAGACTAGTTAGAAATACTAAAACAAGCAGGAAAAACACTATGGACATTCCGCAAAGTTTTTCCCATTTCCCCCTCTCAAAACCATCCAATTAGAGGGTTTTTTTTTTCATTTCACAAGAGTTCACTTGTCATTATCATATTTGTAGGAGATAGATCATCTTTTTTCACCTGTTATGCACAATAAAATAACTTTGTTTCCTTTGAAATCAAATTTTTTAAAGTTAATTTGAGGAGACATTTCATTTTTTCAATTTCATAAACACTATATAATATATAAATTACCTCTACGAAGTTAAGTCTTATTCATTAATGGTAACATGTGTTTTGATATTTTTAAAATGATTTTTTTTTGTTGTTGTAATAATAGGTTTGCGAGGGCTTTATTGGAATGGTTGATATTATTAGCAATGGTTGATTTTGACTTTTTTGATTTTTAAAAAATTATTTTTTTAGACTTTTCCTTCAACATACATACATACATACATACATGCTTCATAGTTTTATTCACTTTGATTTTCGTTGATAATTTTTTATTTTATTTTTTATTGGTACAAATAATCAATTGATTGAACAAGAAAATTATTCTTAAGAGCAAAATTATTATATATAATTTAAAAATTGATGCTATGAGATGAAATATTTTAATTTTAGTTACTTTTTAATTAAATATTAATTTAATTAATTAAATAATATATAAACATTTCAGTTGTAATTGAGAATCTTTTATATATATATATATATTATTGTTGAAAATAATTATAAAACCCACGTAAATCGTGGCGCACAACTATAGCTAGCAAGATTGTTAATTTCGTGTCGTTCCGGCCGGAATGACCGGAATTTGCCATGCCAGTAAGAAAACCGGGACGAAACAACGTCGTTTTCGTCTCGGTTTTCATTCCTGCCCGTTCCGAAAATTCTGGTCGGAACGCCTTGGTTCCGTTCCGGGTATGCCGTTCCGGGATCAGAATCAAAACGACGCCGTTCAATTTGTCAATTTCATCTCTGTTTTAAAACACACACATACAGCCTCGACACCCCAAAAATCCCAAATCAATTTTCCATAATTCCATCAGCTCACCTCAAATCTCAACTCAAATCTTAATCCCTAATCTAGTAATCCTTCACCTCAAAATCGCAATCCCTAATCCCTAAATCAAAATTGCAAACCCTAACTTGTTCTTCCACACAGCGGCACCACCCTCATCGGTTCTTCACTTGTTCCCCAAATCTTCTCACGGCAGCACCCCCATCGTTTCGTCTTCCACGACATTAACTGAAAGGTACACATTCCATCTTCCACTAATCTTTCATGAAGTTATGCTGCATGTGGAACTAATTTTTGTTCATACCTTAGTGCGAAATCTTTTTACTTTCAGTTTTTTGTTTGTTCAGATAGTATTTAGTTTGATGTATTAGGACTCTTATTCAAGAAATAGATAGATGAAGAGTTGATCGTATTTGCAAAGAATTAAACATTGAAATGGTAAAGAAAGTCAACTGAAAATAGAGTTTGAATTTTTTCCCTTGTTAACAGTATGAGCAATAAGCAACCAGCTGTGAAGCTAGATGATGAGCAAATTTCTGAGCTACGAGAAATATTTTGTTCTTTTGATTGAAACAACGATGCAAGCTTAACACAGCTGGAAATATATAACTGTTTGTGTTGAATATTTTGCCTCCCATTTCTATGGTGTGTGATCATTTACTATTCTTTAAACGCAATACTAGTGATTTCATAATTGAGAGCTTATGTTTGTCATATATATGCTTCAACTTTGAATATCTGGAACTACCAATCTGTTACTTGGATTTTGTTAGAATTTTCATTTGATTTTAAGTTCTTGCTTTCTCAGTTAGAGCAATTCCCTTGTATGGCTGTGAGGGCTTGTCCCTTGTATTGTATAATTTAAATTTAATTTATCTTGAATTTTAATTATGCTTGTTAAATTAATATATATATATATATATATATATATATATATATATATATATATATATATAATTAATTAATTATATATGAGCTATACAATCCCGAAATGTCACGCTGGAACGCTCTAAAACCGGAATATTTTATTTCAATTAAAAAACCAAAACGATAACCGAAACAGTATTGAAAACCTTTTTGATAGCTAGTAGACACTACAAATATCTACCAGGAGCGGCAAAAGGCTGCTCACTGATAAAGTAGAAAGGCAGAGGAATAGTAAGTTATTTATTTAATTTAACCTTTCGAACATAAATTCTTGGCTCGGTCCCTGGTTAAAAGTGGGACACCCATTTGACGTTATAAGCTGAGGTAGCTCTCAC
The DNA here is from genome assembly GCA_027405865.1 of Salix purpurea. Lineage (NCBI taxonomy): Eukaryota > Viridiplantae > Streptophyta > Magnoliopsida > Malpighiales > Salicaceae > Salix > Salix purpurea. The sequence continues at coordinate 1,045,035 of JAOWLH010000036.1, forward strand.
GTATGAAAAGAGAGGGTCGGAAGTCGGTTTGGTTCAGGACCACGAACCTCTCTATCGGCACAACAAGCTCCACCCAACAACACCATAGTCCGAGAACCCTTCAATGACCTCCAAGGACATCTATCAGGGCCATTACTGTCAGTTCACCCTAACCTGAAACATTATACAATGACACGTGTCAAGATCCCATTAGAACAGGAAAAAACAGACAGAAAGCAGATTGGCAGTTGCAGGCCTCCCGCCGCTTTATAGGTCTGTCTATGTTTATACAGGGTGGGAGAAAAGTCCCCTTCTTTAACCTTTCCCTCCCTGGCATTCCACCTCTGCAAGTGGATGTGTGTGTGTGTATATATATTTAATTAATTTTTATTATTCTCCCATTCTCATTTCAAACCAGCTAAGAGCTGAAAGTTTGTTTTTTAAAACCCTCCTGTTCCTTTTCAACTCCCTAATTTCTTCCCTCAAACACACAGAGAGAGAGAGGGAGGGTTGACACTAAACCGAATTCAAGATTGGTTTTTTTTGTTAGTCTTTCTCTATATGCAATTGCATCAGTATTCAATCTCTATCTCCTGTTTAAAAAGCCCAGATAACATATCATCATGGAATCTTCTTTCATGACTGGTTTGTAAGGTACTGAATTTATCAATGTCTTCTCTCTCTCTTTTATTTTGTTGCCTTTTATGTTCTGGCTGATTTAGATCAGTTTGAGAGGTCAAATGTCAGAAAAAAACTAAAGTTTGCATTTTCGTTCATTGATTTTTTGTTGTGTCAGTAATATAATTTGTAGGATTGTGTTGTTTTCTATTGATGAGTTTATAATGTAAGGGTTCATTGATAGGGTTTTGGAAACATTTTTTTTTTTTTTTTAGATCTAATTAAGAAACGTTAGGTTTTTTATTGCTATTGCAAACATGTAAAGTTTGAAGGGCTGTTTAAAGCATAAGCTAAAGGATTGAGCTTTTGATGTTATTATTGCTGTCTTTGCTTTGGTTTTAGTTGACTTTGCCCTGTTTTAGCTACATGTGTAAAGGTTGGTGCATCTTGTTTATAATTAGATAGTTTAAATATATGATTGTTTTTTATTGGATCTACAGTGCCAATTGTTTGATATAGCATGCTCTTTTCCTCTTTTTTTGAAACTTTGTTGCAGTTAGTTTACTGGAACTCGGTGTTTTCATTGATTTGGGTCAATAAAGATGCCTGGAATTGAGGAAGGAATAGTGAATGAAATGAATGGAAATTCGGTGCCGATGAAGGACAGTTCTGCGCCTAATAAGTCCCCAAGGAGCAAATCGAGTCTGCACAGTCCTCGAAGTACTCACTTAGATCATCCTGTACATGGAGATTCTGTTCCTGTAGATGGAGATTCTTTTCATGGTGTGGCAGTTGATGGGGTGGTTGACACCTCCATCGAGCAGCTGTATGAGAATGTGTGTGATATGCAGAGTTCGGATCATGATCAGTCTCCCTTGAGGCATAGCTTTGGATCTGATGGTGAAGAGTCCAGGATTGATTCAGAGTTGCGCCATCTGGTAGGAGGAGAGATGAGAGAGATTGAGATAATGGAAGAGGAAGAGGTGGATAAACCAGAACATGACACTCATAGCAACTCTTCTTCCAAGAAGGGAAGTTCATCAGGGAGCAAGAAGTCGGGGAACTTGGACAAGACCAAATCTGCAAGCACCAAGTCTGTTTCTTCAAGAACCTCAAAGAAACCCTTGGACTCTGAAGCGTTATTGAAGTTGAGTCCTAAGGGAAAATGTCCTCCGGAGAAACCTCATATCGACAAGCGGAATGATAGGAATTTGAAAAAAGGAAATGCAGGAGTCAGATTGATGAAGAAACAAAGAAATTCTCCACTGGGAGGAGTAAAGTTACCTTATGGAGCCGAGGATTCATCAGAATCAGGTCTAGATAATCGAGATCGTGGACAATTTTTGCTGATGCAAGCAAGGGAATTGATTTCTTCAGGGGATAATCCCCAGAAAGCTCTTGAATTAGCTCTTCGAGCATCTAAATCATTTGAAATATGTGCAAATGGTAAACCCAGTTTAGAATTGGTAATGTGCTTGTATGTCATAGCAGCTATACACTGCAGCATAGGCCAGTATAGTGAGGCCATTCCCGTTCTTGAACATTCAATCCAGATTCCAGTGCCTGAGGAAGGCCAAGAGCATGCCCTTGCCAAGTTTGCTGGTTACATGCAGTTGGGTGATACTTACGCGATGCTGGGCCAGCTTGAGAAGTCAACTAAGTGCTACTCAACAGGACTGGAAGTGCAGAAACAAGTTCTGGGAGAAACTGACCCTAGAATCGGCGAGACTTGTAGATATTTGGCCGAGGCCCTTGTTCAAGCATTGCAGTTTGATGATGCGCAGAAGGTTTGCCAGATGGCGCTAGACTTTCATAGAGACAGCGGGTCTCCTGCTTCTCTTGAAGAGGCAGCAGACCGACAGCTTATGGGTCTTATATGTGAAACAAAGGGAGATCATGAAGCTGCTCTTGAACATCTTGTGTTAGCCAGTATGGCCATGGTGGCAAATGGCCAGGAATCTGAGGTGGCCTGTGTTGATTGTAGCATCGGAGATGCGTACTTATCTTTGTCTAGGTATGATGAGGCTATTTCTGCTTATCAAAAAGCACTCACAGCTTTTAAGAAAACAAAAGGAGAGAATCATCCATCTGTTTCTTCAGTTTTTGTTCGTTTGGCTGATTTATGCAACAGAACTGGGAAGTTGAGGGACTCAAAATCATATTGTGAGAATGCCCTTGGGATTTATGAAAAGCCCGCACCAGGAATCCCTCCAGAGGAGGTCGCTAGTGGTCTCACTGATGTTGCTGCTATCTATGAATCAATGAATGAGCTCGATCAGGCAGTCAAGTTGCTAAAGAAGGCATTAAAGATATATAATGATGCACCTGGTCAACAAAGCACAATTGCTGGAATTGAAGCTCAAATGGGTGTCATCTACTACATGCTGGGAAATTATTCTGAATCTTACAACTCCTTTAAGAATGCAATTTTGAAGCTCCGTGTATGTGGGGAGAAGAAATCTGCTTTCTTTGGCATTGCTCTCAACCAAATGGGTCTCTCCTGTGTGCAGCTGAATGCTATAAATGAGGCTGCAGAATTGTTTGAGGAAGCCAAGACTGTGCTGGAACAAGAGTGTGGGCCATATCACCCTGACACTCTTGGGGTATATAGCAATCTTGCAGGCACTTATGATGCATTGGGCAGGTGTGCACCTTTTACCATTCCATGTGCCTTCACTCCATGCCACCCTCATTTGCATCTGTCATAAGTTTAATGCCATTTTAATTTCTAGTTAAGTTATTAATGTTGCTCATTTTTAGATTTGATGTTGTTAGGTGGTATAGTTACCAAATGGCTGTGATGCTTTTTCTTCTCTAGATTCTATTTAATCTGTAAAAACTTGGATGTGTTAGGCGGATTATGCTCATGTGCAGTTTTCTTTCACATAACAAGTTCTACTTGAAGCTCAGCTTTCTTTGCGGTGCTCGGTAATGTTTAACGCAGGTTGGATGATGCCATTGAAATCTTGGAGTATGTTGTTGGGATGAGGGAGGAAAAGCTTGGAACAGCAAATCCAGATGTTGTTGATGAGAAAAAAAGGCTGGCCGAGTTGCTGAAAGAAGCGGGCAGAGTTCGGAGCAGAAAAGCCAGGTCACTGGAGAATCTCCTTGATGACAAATCTCATGACATAAACAATGATGGCATTACAGTATCGTAAAGATGCTGTTAGATGTGTAGCTGTATTTATTAAAATGGAACACAATGTATTATAGGAGTTGATTCAAGAAGGAAAAGAAAAGAAGAAAGGCATAGGTTTTTGGTGTTCTCATAGATTCATACAACTGCAGGCATGGATTGGATGGCTTTTACTGATTTATTATTTTTTGTGCATCTCATTGTTTACTATATAAACAAATCATTATGCCTACTGATTTCTGATATTTTAGTGTTGATGAAGTAGTAATTTGATAGATGAGGACCTCTCAGCAAGATATGTGTCTGATGAACTGATTTTAGTTTCCACCGAGGGTGTTTGACACTGCGTTTCAAAAATAATTTTGAAAAAAAACTTAAAAAATTTTATTTTTATTTTTTATTTTAAATTAAAAAATTTCGGTGTTTTAGATCATTTTCATATGCCGATATCAAAATTGATTTTAAAAAAATAAAAGAATATTTTAATGTATTTTTAAACAAAAAATATTTTTAAAAATAATTGTAATCACGCTATTAAAAAGGTTTGGCAGCCCCAAATGCAATTCCCACCATTCATCTAACAAGTGAAGAGGCTGGTGGTGGACAGCTCCATCAGTACTCAATTCATGAAGAAAAGATATGGGAACTGCTTTTATGAGGGTCGTTTGAGTAGATTTTCCTGTCTCTTTCATTTGAAATAACGAGTTGTGTTTTGCTAGAACGCTTGCAAATGTTGCATAAAGAAAGAAATTTGACCCGACAATACATTGGTGAGGAGAATTTAGCACAGTAATAGACTGCAGTAAAGTTGTGAGAGAAACAGCATTTTCGCTATTGTAAAGGGTTTCCATGATATATGTAGAAACAACCGAGGAATCAGTGAGCAAAACACAACAAAAGTAGAATCACATGGCATGATCAGTCTGAGTCAAAAGTTTTCAACAATCATTCGCAAATGAACATAGCGGAGCCAAGTTTTATTGGGGGAAAAAATAGAGATGTCATCGAACGAATGCATCTCATGGTTAGGGCATCTCCAGCCGAGATGGCAAATGGAGTGTCAAAATTAAAATATTAATTTTTTTAGCATTTTTGTGTTACTATTCATGCTCCAGCGGGAGTGCTAAAAGGGGAGGTAAAAATACCTCCTCCTTCCCGAGCTGCTATAGATAGCAGCTCGGGACATGCTGCTATAAAAGGTGGCCCCACCTTGGGGCCACCTTTTTTATATATTATAATATATATATATATATATATATATATATATAATGTAATATATATATTAGAAAATAATATAATTATATCAAAAATATTTATTTTTATTTACAAATACCTTAACAAGAGAGTAAAAATTTATATATAAAATTAATAATTATATAACTTACTCCTATTAATTATATAATCAATGTTGGAGGGTTTTTTAAAAGTATTTATTTAATTATATAACTTACTCTTATTAATTGTATAATTAATTGCATAATTAAACTACATACAAAATAATTATACTATATTTAAAATAATAAAAAATTAAATGGCTCTCCAAAATGGCTTTTACCACTGGAGCACACATCAACAAAAATGTCATTTTTACACTATTCAAAATGCCATTTTAGAGATTTGGCACTCCAAAATAGCACTCCCCACCGGAGATGCTCTTAGGAGTCAGGCATTCTGCAACAAAGAAACGAAATAAGTTTCATGAGTTGAAGTGAGAAAGAAACTTCACAAACTTGTTCATGCGATATTCAACATTCAACGTGGAAAGAGATGATGCTTTGAGTAGATTCATAGCATTCACTGCAATCTGATCGAAATCTGTGTCAGCTTAGTTCATCCAAAATATGTTTGAAAGAATCGCTTACCTCTGGCGGTGTCTCTCAATGATGCTTCGGATGTCTTCAGGAATGTACTATGGTGTGTTGTTCTTGTTCAATTGGTTTGAACTTTGAACCAATGTTGTTAATTTTATTTTGTTGAAACATTTCATACCAGTTAAAAAAACAAGATAAAATAGCACAGTATTTACTTTGCTTAAATTTTCGGTCTGTTCCAGAAATTTCACCCAAATTTCGGTCCGAACGTTCCGGTTTCACTCCACCAATTCCGTTTCGGCAAAATAATGTTTTTTTAAAATAATGAATAATTTTATATCTCTTGATCCGACTGTTAGATTGAGATAAAATTTTACGAGGAGTCCTTGACATATTTATATATCTTATGTTAAAATTTCAGAGCAATAGAATTTAATGACCTTGTGAGATTGATGATGACATTCTCGTAATATTATACATGTCCATAGTTTTGTTCAGAAAATCATTTTATTGTCTTTTTTTAGATTAAATTTCACAATTCTAAATAATTTTATTTTTGGATTTGAACTATTTTTTTTGAATTAATATATTTATTACACTCACACACACACTCACACACACACACATAAATAGTTCAGCCCCCAAATAACGAGTCAAAACGCTCCAAAACCGAAACATTCCGTTTCAATTGAAAAAACGAAGCACCAACTAAAATAGAATTGACAACTTTTGCTTGAACATCAACCTTTTCTATAAAAAACACACGACACAACAACAATTTTGATTAAGATCTTAATATTTTCACTAATATTAACCCTCCCCCCTTTAAGGAAAAAAATAATTTCAATTTTAATGTTTTTCTCTCTATTCCCTTCTAGGGTTAATAGGGCTACCAACTTCTCTTTCTAAGAGTCTTTTTTCTCTATCTCTCATGCTCTATAAAAGAAGAAATCAAATTGAAAAAGAGGATGGAAATTGCTTACAAATCCATCTCTCTTTGTTTTTCTTTCTATTTCCTTAGAAGGTTAACATGACCACATCCTCTCATCCCCATCCCTTTCTCTGTAATTTATTTAACAACCTAGTTAAATAAATTAGAAACCTAAAAGATTTGAAGGCTAAAATCATCACCCCACTATTATAATACACAGTAAAAGTACTTTAGGTATACAATGCACATATTAAGTAGATTAGGCTCACATTTCAGCTTTAAACTGAAAATTCCAAGATTCCTTTATTCCATGTAGTTTTCCTAAAGTTCTTTAGAGTTTTTACCTATATTATTATAGTCTCAATTGGGAAAACATTTCCTATTCTAACACATAAATATGAGTTACATGTATTACATGCATGAAGTATACATGGAACCATTGCATATAATCAATACATGACATATAATAATGCTAGCAGTTTTTCTGTCTCAACACTTTCAGCCTCCTGCTTAACAGAACAAAATTTTAAAGACAATAAAATCTTAAGCCAACAATCAATACTCAACAAATTCAACATAACCATTTAAAAAATACACCTAATTTTATATTACATAATTCCATAACTAAAGAAAGTCAATCACTACACTGAAATACTATCTATTAAATTATAAATTAAACTATATAATTAAATAATTAAAATACATCTAAAAAATTAACTCGTTGACATACCTGTATTATTAGAACCACGAACATGTTGTTTTCATGCATCATAAACAACCTCATCCTCCTATATTGCTTTCTCCAAACATTGAGCTTCCATGTCCTTATCAAGTGAATAATATTTTGCTTATTATTAGTAAATAAGAATTTTATCATATGCTAAAAAAATAGTTAATCAATACTGTAAAGACCAAGAATTTTTTTTTTATATAAATATATGCATAATACCCATATATCACGATCCATATTCACCCTCATCGGTAAACATTATCCATACAATAAACATTCCATTAAAGAAAATAAGGTTCGCATAAACGTACAATATTACAGTTTTCATAACTAAAGCTTTTGATTAGAAATATACATACATATATATGGTTTACGTTCTTAATCTACTGGTGGAACTTTCCGATTTACACAAAAAGGTCTTACAAAATTATGCATTCCATACATTGCTTCATCCTAAAAACAACTTAGTTTCGAATGCAATCTACGTGGTTCTTTGCCAAAAGTAGGACCCCTTTTGTATTAGGTTCCCTAGACCTCACGTGGCTGTGATGTCCTTGCAGTAGCACAAACATTTAATGAAATGCAATTACTTAATATTAGTACTAAATAATTCTAACCAAATGACCAATCGATTAAAAGGACACTATTAAGTTGAAATTTCTGTATATACATAGTGCAATTTAATTTGTAAAATTTATAGGGACTCCATTCCTCTTTTCGAGCAACATTATCATTACTCCGAATAATATTTTAAGACACTCATATCTGAGGTCAACCATTCCTCCCCATGATCCTTCTTTATGGACGCCGTTAGACGAAACTAACCATTCTTTTATTCCGGCCATCCTTTCGGATGCCATTAGCCGTAGCTAATCAATCATTTATCCCGGCCATCCTTTCTGACGCCATTAGCCGTAGCTAATCAATCATTTTCCACATTTACGCATTCATTAATCTAGTATAAACCTCATCGTATTTGTATATTATTCAATTTAAAATACTTCTTACATGACGTAAGAATGGAGAGATATAAATCACTTACTTGTTTTACTTCGGGGTTGTTCCTGTCTGGTCGATGGTTCAATCCCGACTGCTCCGCCTGCGACATTAATGTCTAACAATTAGTATACTTCTATTTTCAATTTCACATTCGTCAATATACTTATTTCAACAAATTTCAGCCGAACAAGCTTACAATTTTCAGTAAAATTTACCAACAATTTTTAATCATGAACCCACAAATTTTCTAGCGCAATACACACATGAAATTTCAGCAACATTACCCATCAATTCTCATCCTAAGTCCACATTTTCCAGCCCAATTTACTCATGAAAATTTCAGCAACATTACCCATAAATTTTTCATCATAAACCCACATTTTCCAGCACAATTTATACATTAAAATTTCAGCAACATTCTCATCAATTTTTCATCATGAACCCACACAATTTCCAGCACACTTCACACATGCAATTTCAGCAAATTTCAGTACATATTTATTCAAAAATTCCAACAAAACCCTCCATGAATGTCGGCAGCCCCCTTAAACAAGAAAAATCAGCCCCCCTTTCACATAATTTGTTAATTTCATCATTTTTTCCATATATTTTCTTTGTTTCTCCCAATTCATTTTGTTTTATCTTTTAAGAAGAACAAGAAAAGAAGAGAGTCTCATGACACTTACTTATCGTACCTCACTATTTTTTTTTGAAAGCTTTGATACTCTTCTTCCTCTTCTCGGCTACGTCCACTATTTTCTCTAGGTCTCAACTTCCCACACACATTCACAAAGTCCTCTCCTTTAATATTAGCTTAGGGTTCGGTTGGGAAGAGAAGGAAATGGGGTGGGAAGAGAAGGAATTTGTTCGGCTGGGAGGAGGAAAGAAATGAGGTGAAAAGAAAGAAGATGGGTTCGGCTGGGAAGAGAAGAAAATGAGGTGAAAAGAGAGAAGATGGTTTCGGCTGGGAAGAGAAAAAAAATGAAGTGAAAAGAGAGAAGATTTGTTCGGTTGGGAAGAGAAGGAATTTGTTCGGCTGGGAGGAGGAAAATTGGGTGGGGAAAAAAATCCCCACTCCCTCTCTCCTCCTTGTATTTATATTCATGAAATGAGGGGGGTTTGTTTGGGGTTTGGGTTAAATATGTTCTAATCCTTGTTTCGTTCTATCTAAACCGATTTTGCTCTTCTTCTTTTTCTCCCTTTTTGTTTTTTTATAAAACGAATTTGTCTTCATTTCTTATATATATATATATATATATATATATATATATATATAATGTTTTTCTCTCGGGTGTTTACATTCTTCCCCTCTAAATATGAATTTCGTCCTTGAAATTTAAGGGGTTTAATATTCCATACCTGATATTTCGAATAATTCTGGGTATTTTTTCCTCATCTCATCCTCCCTCTCCCAAGTTTCCTCTTCTATTTGAGCATTTTGCCATAAGATTCTGACGATAGGGATCTTTTTATTTCGCAACTCCTTTTCACCCTTATCTAGTATCCTTGTGGGCTTCATTTCCAGCGTTAAGTTCTCAATGACTTCAACTGGAATCTGGGGTAGTATTCTGGCGGGATCTACATCAGCCTTTCTTATTAAGGAAATATGAAACACATCATGGACCTTAGCTAGCTGTGGAGGTAAGTACACCTTGTAAGCTACTAGTCCCACTCGCTGTAGGATTTTGAAGGGTCCAATGAACCGAGGGGTTAATTTTCCTCTCAAATCAAACCACAATATGTTTTTCCATGGGGCTACTTTTAAGTACACTTGATCCCCTGTACAGAACTTAAGGGGTCTCCTCCTCACATCAGCATACTTCTTCTATCTATCCTGTGCGGCTTTGATGCGATCCCGGATAATTCTCACTTTGTCCGCGGTTACTTGGACCAGCTCTACACCATATAACCTCCGATCTCCAATTTTTTCCCAACACAAGGGTGATCTGCACCTCCTACCATACAAGGCTTCATATGGGGCCATTCCTATTGTGGCTTGGTAACTATTGTTATAGGTGAATTCTATCAATGCCAGGTGTTCCTCCCAGTTTCCCCCAAATTCTAGTACACAGGCTCGTAGTAGGTCTTCCAAAACTTGGATGACCCTTTCTGATTGTCCATCCGTTTGGGGGTGAAACGCAGTGCTCATATCCAATCTGGTCCCCAAAGCTTGCTGTATGCTGGGCCAAAGTCGAGAGGTGAATCTAGGATCTCGATCAGATACAATGGACACCGGAATCCCATGGAGTCGTACCACCTCATTTATGTAGATCTTGGCAAGCTTGTCCACCGAGTCAGTCATCTTTATAGGCAGGAATAGTGCAGACTTTGTCAACCGATCTACAACAACCCATATTGCGTCATTTCCCTTTCTCCCCTTACGAAATCCCGACACAAAATCCATTGTTATAATCTCCCATTTCCACTCTGGAATTTGTAATGGTTGTAGTAGTCCTGCAGGCCTTTGGTGTTCAACCTTGACTTCTTGACATATACCACACTTTGACACATACTCAGCTATGTCTCTTTTCATGTTCGGCCACCAGTAGAGAAGTTTCAGGTCTCGATACATCTTAGTGCTGCCAGGATGTATGGAGAGCTTGGACTTATGTGCTTCTTGTAGAACCATCCGTTTGATTGTTTCATCATTAGGTACGTACAATCTTTGCCCTAACATTACGGACCCATCATTCGCTATCCTAAATTTCATTTCTACACTAGCCTCCACATTCCTCCTAATCTTGGATCCAACCTCGTCCTGGAGCTGAGCTTGTAATATTTGTTCCCGATACGTTGGTCGTACCAAAAATTGAGCTACTAACCCACCTCCGACATTAACGTCTAAATTTGCACCCATCATTTTTAATTCCGCCAGTTGCCGCTCCTTCCCTATCGTTAACCCTTCTAGGGTGGCTTTATTTTTTTGACTGAGGGCATTTGCCACCACGTTTGCCTTTCCCGGATGATATTCTATGGTGCAATCATAATCCTTAATGAGTTCCACCCATCTTCTCTGTCGCATGTTTAGTTCTTTTTGCGACATTAGGTACCTTAGGCTCTTATGATCGGTAAAAAATTGGGTTCGAGATCCGTACAAATAATGTCTCCATATCTTTAAAGCAAACACTACAGCAGCTAACTCCAGGTCGTGCACCGGGTAATTCACCTCATGAGTCTTTAACTGCCTTGATGCATAGGTGATCACCTTCCCATGTTGCATCAGGACACACCCCAAACCTTTTCCCGAAGCATCACTATAAACCACAAAACCTTCTGTCCCTGAGGAAAGGGTTAACACTGGAGCGGTGGTGAGCCTTCTTTTCAATTCCTGGAAGTTCCTTTCACACTCCTCCGACCACACCCATTTCTTATTTTTCTGAGTTAACTGAGTCAAATGTGTCACAATCAAGGAAAAGCCTTCGATAAACCTCCGATAGTATCCTGCAAGTCTCAAGAAGCTACGTATTTTGGTAACTGAAGTCGACCTTTCCCATTTCAAGACTGCTTCAACTTTTTGGGGATCTACAAAAACACCTTCTGCCGGTATAACATGTCCTAGAAACGTCACCCTCTCCAGCCAAAACTCACATTTACTCAGTTTCACATATAACTGGTGCTCTCTCAAGATTTGCAAGATTTGCCTCAAGTGTCCTTCGTGCTCCTCGAAAGACTTCGAGTATACCAGTATGTCATCGATGAATACTACTACAAACTTATCAAGACAGGGTTGGAAAATCCGATTCATTAAGTCCATGAAAAAAGCTGGAGCATTCGTCAATCCAAACGATAACACCAAAAACTCATAGTGTCCATAACGAGTTCTAAATGCAGTCTTTGCTACATCTACCCCTTTTATCTTCATCTAGTAGTACCCTGATCTCAGATCTATTTTTGAAAATACCCTTGCTCCTTTTAATTGATGAAACAAATCATCTATCCGCGATAACGGATACTTGTTCTTCTTTGTTATTTTGTTCAACTGTCGATAATCAATACAGAGCCTATGGGTTCCATCTTTCTTCCTCACAAATAGGACCGGCGCTCCCCAAGGAGAATTACTGGGCCGTTTTGTCTAACAATTCTTGTAGTTGGGTCTTTAGCTCGTTCAGTTCTATTGGGGTCATCCGGTAAGATTGTTGCAATATGGGTGGGACTCCAGGGAAAGTGTTTATGGACACCTCTACCTCCCGCTCTAGGGGTAATCCCGGTAATTCCTCGGGAAACACATCCAGGAATTCCCTCACCACAGCAACATCTTTCAAATATGGGCCTTCATCATTGGAGTTTAAAATGTACGCGAGATATCCTACACACCCTTTTCTCAACAGTTTCTGGGCCGTTACTACCGATATTATGGCAGCCGGTTTGAACATTCTTTCTCCCTCAAAAGTCTTTTTCTCTCCTTTTGGGGTTTGGAAGGTAACGGTTTTAGCATAACAATCTATTAGAGCTTTGTATTTATTCAACCAATTCATGCCTAGAATTAAGTCAAAATCATGCAACCCCAAGGGAATCAAGTCTACTGTTTCGCACCCAGACAGGCAAATCCCCACATTCAAATACACAATATCGATTTCAACCATGTTTCCCATTGGAGTTCCAATTAAAAATCCCCTCTCTACCATTTCTACCCCCTTTCCCAATTTAGTGACAATCTTTTTATCAATGAAAGAGTGTGTGGCACTAGGATCAAACAGCACATGCGCATTAAAATCATTTAATCATAAAGTACCTGCCACCACATCCGATGCAGCCTTGGCCTCCTCTTGTGTCAGATGAAAGACCCTTCCCGGGGTCCTATCATTTTGCGCTCTCAGTCTTCCTCGACTGGGGTTTGCTCCTGATTGAGAAGATCTCACTGGCCTGTTCACTGTGACTGACTATTGGGAACTCTGACCAGGCTGTCTATAGCTTTGTATTTGTTCGGTGTTCTTTTTTGGGCAATCCCTCTTGAAATGTCCCCTTTCACCATAGTAATGACGCCCTTGACTCAAATACTGACAATTCCTCCACCTATGCCCTTCACCTTTGCACTCAAAGCATCGCCCGGGGGAAACTGAGCAGTCCCCAGGATGTTTTTGTCCACATTTTATACAAAAAGGGTAATCTACCCCCTTGCGATCACCCGTTCCTGTTGAAACGTTTTCCTTTGAGTACGAATGTCCGATCATCACCCTCCCACTTGACTGTTGGTGTGACGGAAACATCAAACTCCCTTTTTTCCTGTATTGATCATGCTCTCCGCTCTTCCCTTTTTTTGGAAATGGTGGTCTACTGCTGTAAAAATCCCTATGTCTCTTTCTGCTTATACTCTGATGTCCCCAATGGCTCTCTCCAATGCAAGCCTCCAGAGCTTGAGCAACTTCGATTAAACCTCTAACTGTTTTAAATCGTAAGGCAATTAATCCTTGTCTCAAATCCTGTCGCAACCCATCTCTCAACTTTTCAATCATATGTTCCTCTGTCGGCACATAATATGGGGCAAACAATGATAGATCATGAAACCTCCGTTCATACTCTAATACCGACATATCCCCCTGCTTTAAAGCCAAGAACTCTTGGTCTTTTACCTTACGATGGTATCTGGAATAAAATTGATTTTCAAACTCTGTCTTGAAGTCACTCCATACTAGTGTCTCGGCTGCACGTCTCATCTGAACCGTTTCCCACCACGTCATGGCCCTATCAGATAGTAGTTGAGTTGCACAGTTTACCTTCAAACCCTCAGGTATGTTTATTTGAGTCATGGTCTTCTCTACCTTTCTAATCCATCTCCTGGCTATTTCTGCATCATGCTCCCCCAAAAACGATTCACAGCCCATTTCCCTCATACTTTTGACTAGACGTACCAATGGCACCACATTATCCGTGGTAGTGCTAGGTATAGGGGCTACTTGTGGAATCTACATGGTGGGAGTCGTTCGTGTTGCTGCACCTGCCATGCCTTCCATCACTGCCTTAACTATTTGCGCAAGAAGTCTAGGGTCTACACATTGTGGGGGTACCCCGGTTGGAATAATTGATGGTTGTGTTTCTGATCTTTCTTGCTGTTCTGTTGCAACGGGAGGTACCTCCCTGGTCTCATTTGGTCTCTCGTCTTCCTCTGTAGCCCCAGCTCCCCTTTGCAGAATTTTGGGTAACATCATTGGAGCGTGAGATGCCGTATCATCCAAGGGATCTTCGTTTTGCCAGCCTTGAGCACTTTGGTTCCTGCCCCTCCTTTCAAAAGAGGGCGGCTCAGTTCGTGTTCCTTGACGAGTGCGTACCATCCTAAAATTCAGCAAGGCAATGTCATCATCATAAATCCTCATGATCAAGACCAGGGGCTCTGATACCAACTGTAAAGACCAATAATTTTTTTTGTTTTTTTATATATATGCATAATACCCATATATCATGATCCATATTCATCGTCATCGGTAAACATTATCCATACAATAAACATTCCATTAAAAAAAATAAGGTTCGCATAAACGTACAATATTACAGTTTTCATAACTAAAGCTTTTGATTAGAAATATATATACATAGATATGGTTTACGTTCTTAATCTACTGGTGGAACTTTCCGATTTACACAAAAAGGTCTTACAAAATTATGCATTCCATACATTGCTTCATCCTAAAAACAACTTAGTTTCGAATGCAATCTACGTGGTTCTTTACCAAAAATAGGACCCCTTTTGTATTAGGTTTCCTAGACCTCACGTGGCTATGACGTCCCTGCAGTAGCACAAACATTTAATGAAATGCAATTACTTAATATTAGTACTAAATAATTCTAACCAAATAACCAATCGGTTAAAAGGACACTATTAAGTTGAAATTTCTGTATATACATAGTGCAATTTAATTTGTAAAATTTATAGGGACTCCATTCCTCTTTTCGAGCAACATTATCATTACTCCGAATAATATTTTAAGACACTCATATCTGAGGTCAACTATTCCTCCCCATGATCCTTCTTTATGGACGCCGTTAGACGAAACTAACCATTCTTTTATTCCGGCCATCCTTTCAGACGCCATTAGCCGTAGCTAATCAATCATTTATCCCGGCCATCTTTTCGGGTAACATCATTGGAGCGTGAGATGCCGTATCATCCAAGGGATCTTCGTTTTGCCAGCCTTGAGCACTTTGGTTCCTGCCCCTCCTTTCAAAAGAGGGCGGCTCAGTTCGTGTTCCTTGCCGAGTGCGTACCATCCTGAAATTCAGCAGGGCAATGTCATCATCATAAATCCTCAGGATCAAGACCAGGGGCTCTGATACCAACTGTAAAGACCAAGAATTTTTTTTGTTTTTTTTATATATATATATGCATAATACCCATATATCATGATCCATATTCATCCTCATCGGTAAACATTATCCATACAATAAACATTCCATTAAAGAAAATAAGGTTCACATAAACGTACAATATTACAGTTTTCATAACTAAAGCTTTTGATTAGAAATATACATACATAGATATGGTTTACGTTCTTAATCTACTGGTGAAACTTTCCGATTTACACAAAAAGGTCTTACAAAATTATGCATTCCATACATTGCTTCATCCTAAAAACAACTTAGTTTCGAATGCAATCTACGTGGTTCTTTGCCAAAAGTAGGACCCCTTTTGTATTAGGTTCCCTAGACCTCACGTGGCTGTGACGTCCCTGCAGTAGCACAAACATTTAATGAAATGCAATTACTTAATATTAGTACTAAATAATTCTAACGAAATACCAAATCGGTTAAAAAGACACTATTAAGTTGAAATTTCTGTATATACATAGTGCAATTTAATTTGTAAAATTTATAGGGACTCCATTCCTCTTTTCGAGCAACATTATCATTACTCCGAATAATATTTTAATACACTCATATCTGAGGTCAACCATTCCTCCCCATGATCCTTCTTTATGGACGCCGTTAGACGAAACTAACCATTCTTTTATTCCGGCCATCCTTTCGGATGCCATTAGTCGTAGCTAATCAATCATTTATCCCGACCATCCTTTCGGACGCCATTAGGCGTAGCTAATCAATCATTTATCCCGACCATCCTTTCGGACGCCATTAGGCGTAGCTAATCAATCATTTATCCCGGCCATCCTTTCGGACGCCATTAGCCGTAACTAATCAATCATTTATCCCGGCCATCCTTTCGGACGTCATTAGCCGTAGCTAATCAATCATTTTCCACATTTACGCATTCATTAATCTAGTATAAACCTAATCGTATTTGTATATTATTCAATTTAAAATACTTCTTACATGACGTAAGAATGGAGAGATATAAATCACTTACTTGTTTTACTTCGGGGTTGTTCCTGTCTGGTCGATGGTTCAATCCCGACTGCTCCGCCTACGACATTAATGTCAAGCAATTAGTATACTTCTATTTTCAATTTCACATTTGTCAATATACTTATTTCAACAAATTTCAGCCGAACAAGCTTACAATTTTCAGTAAAATTTACCAACAATTTTTAATCATGAACCCACAAATTTTCTAGCGCAATACACACATGAAATTTCAGCAACATTACCCATCAATTCTCATCCTAAGTCCACATTTTCCAGCCCAATTTACTCATGAAAATTTCAGCAACATTACCCATAAATTTTTCATCATAAACCCACATTTTCCAGCATAATTTATACATGAAAATTTCAGCAACATTCTCATCAATTTTTCATCATGAACCCACACAATTTCCAGCACACTTCACACATGCAATTTCAGCAAATTTCAGTACATATTTATTCAAAAATTCCAACAAAACCCTCCATGAATGTCGGCAGCCCCCTTAAACAAGAAAAATCAGCCCCCCTTTCACATAATTTGTTAATTTCATCATTTTTTTCCATATATTTTATTTGTTTCTCCCAATTCATTTTGTTTCATCTTTTAAGAAGAACAAGAAAACAAGAGAGTCTCATGACACTTACTTATCGTACCTCACTATTTTTTTTTTTGAAAGCTTTGATACTCTTCTTCCTCTTCTCGGCTACGTCCACTATTTTCTCTAGGTCTCAACTTCCCACACACATTCATAAAGTCCTCTCCTTTAATATTAGCTTAGGGTTTGGTTGGGAAGAGAAGGAATTTGTTCGGCTGGGAGGAGGAAAGAAATGAGGTGAAAAGAAAGAAGATGGGTTCGGCTGGGAAGAGAAGAAAATGAGGTGAAAAGAGAGAATATGGTTTCGGCTGGGAAGAGAAAAAAATGAAGTGAAAAGAGAGAAGATTTGTTCGGTTAGGAAGAGAAGGAAATGAGGTGGGAAGAGAAGGAATTTGTTCGGCTGGGAGGAGGAAAATTGGGTGGGGTAAAAAATCCCCACTCCCTCTCTCCTCCTTGTATTTATATTCATGAAATGAGGGGGGTTTGTTTGGCGGTTTGGGTTAAATATGTTCTAATCCTTGTTTCGTTCTATCTAAACCGGTTTTGCTCTTCTTCTTTTTCTCCTTTTTTTTTTTTTTATAAAACGAATTTGTCTTCATTTCTTATATATATATATATATATATATATATATATATATATATATATATATATATAATGTTTTTCTCTCGGGTGTTTACAAATACACACTAATTTATTATATCTTGGTGCATGAGGCTTATAATTTTCTAGATTACATATTGGTTTACACATAATGTTACATATACATATCATAACATGCTCCTTTGGTGGAGTTACGAATCACCTTGTTATGTTCATGTACTAAGATATGTAGAGATCAAACTCAATAAATGCATACCACTTTTAAAATATACTTATACCGCTATTAATATATATGATCTCTCATTGCATACCACTCTTAAAATATACGTTACCACTATTAAAATATATGATCTCTTATTGCATACCAAATATTGACATATCTATATGAACCACTAATCAATTGTCTATTTTACCTTAATATTTAACAGCATGCAAATCATCATTGTGTTAACATAATCAGGGATATTTTGATGCACTCTAAATTGATGCATTACTTGATCATGAAAATGCATATCATTAATGACAAAACAATGCATATGAGCCACTAATAGTTATAAATCATTGTCCTTAATGCATAATGAAGAAGCTCTTCCAATCAAATCATTAGTGTATGATGTTCATATCACATATGAAACCATGAAATAAATAAATTAAAAACATTCATACCAAAAATTAAAGTAAACAAAGAATGGAATAATTGAGTTCACATATATTTGGTAAGGCTCATGTGAATACAATTCGTTCTAGAAAAACTCATAAGCATGAGTGAGATTTTATATAAAATGCCTAGACTTATACCTAACCATATAACATGACAAGAAGTTAATTCAGTTTTTTTTTTTTAATAAATAAAATTTTATAATGTATTCATAAGTATTATTACCGAACCCTAATTGATGATCACTTTTATGTAACTGTGTTTGACATCTGATTTCTCCTAACATTAGGATAACTAACAAAAAGATGATTCCATGACTATTATATTCAAAATAAAGAAATATTAGTAAAAAATTAAAATAAATTTTTTTATAGAATATAATATCAAATTGTACATGTAAGAACAATAAACATTCACTAAACTAGTTAAGATCATGACCATTAGCAGGACCTCAATCATGACCATTCACTTAAAATATTTTTTTTTATACAATACATATGCATTATGTATGCTTTATTTTATTAATACAACACAACCTCAATCATGCTTTATAATAGGGCTTTAGAATTCTCATTCAACCTAATATAATCATTTTTATGGAGAGAGACACCCATTCCATAGACAAAAACATAATTTATCTTTACTAAAAGTTATGGGGCCTTTAACAGGAGCTCTATCTATTTGGAGGTTGATTAACATCATTATATTTTGTAAGGTTTATGTCATCTCTCTAACATAAATATGGAAAATATGGTTTTCTTACCTCCACTGTTATTTAATATTGCAATCAAACCATGATTGATATTTAAGTCTTTAAGGTGACTAATCTAAAAAAATCCAGCCTCAGTAGCATAAAGATGAACACGCTCATCTTTAACTGAACCACTATGAGATCTTCATCAAACAAAAAATATAAACATAAGTATTAACAATATTTGTAAATTTATCATGTAAAAATTTTAAATAGAGAAATTTAATTTACTCTTCAAATCTAAATATCTTTAAAATAATGTTTATATTGCAATCATAATGCTAAGAATTCATCAAGACTTGTACATAATAAAGGCATGTCCTCTCGTATGATATGATGTCCTGATGTAAATCCACCTCCATTAGATTGCACCATGATGTGTACTTGTGAAAAAAAGTTGTTAAACTTATATTGATTAAAGTATAAAAGATTAACATGGAAAAATAGAATAAAAAACTTAACTTTAAATTAAAAATGTTCATTTATGATGTCTATTTTGGCATGATTTCCTATTATGACTTTTTACACTATATAACTCATATTTATTTTGTGTATGCTCTTTTATAACATCCATTTTTTTTTATGATTATAAATGGATCTATAATGTTTTCAATTTTTCATCTAGTGGAACATCCTTCAACCTATAACCCAAATTAATATTTATATTTTCATTACGATGACCATAACATATGAGAGTATTTGATAAAACATTTATACTTTTCTCCCTTAATATTTAGTATTTTATACTTAATGTATAAATATACTCATTATTTTTATATTTCAATTTAGGATGTAAATATAGTTGTTGATGGTAAAACAAAGTTAATTTGACTATTATGAACAATTTCAACAAAACTTTATAGTTTAGGCATAACTCTTTCATATGAACTTTGATTAAGATGATTAACAATGATGAGGAATCCTAAGAAACATTTATATAACTTCCATGTTTTGAATCTTAGGAGATAATGATTGAATCAAGGTCAAGATTGGGGATACATTCATTGCACCTATACTTCTAACATGTTGAAGCATTCTTTGGCATGCAAAATTGATATGATGTGGTTTATTATTGGAAGCTTCCAGGCTTGGTGCATGAATCCCAACTAAAAATATCATTTTTGTTGTTATATTGAACTCTATTTTATTATTTAATAATCTTATTAAATATTCAATTTTGATGGTTATTATTGGAGATGATGTTGAAAGTATTTTTAGGAGATTTTGTAGGCTTCTAAAGAAGAAGAAAACATGTAAAAGAAAGGGTAAGAGATTAAACCAACTACTCTTCTTTACTTTTTTATTTTTCTATTTTCTTTTTATCCTTTGTGATTCTCATGATGGTACTGTATAACTAAATTAGTTTTGGTTTAAGGAAACAAAAACTTCAAAATCAAAGATCTATTTTTTTT
Source organism: Salix purpurea (assembly GCA_027405865.1). Classification (NCBI taxonomy): domain Eukaryota; kingdom Viridiplantae; phylum Streptophyta; class Magnoliopsida; order Malpighiales; family Salicaceae; genus Salix; species Salix purpurea. The sequence continues at coordinate 1,065,552 of JAOWLH010000036.1, forward strand.
TCATTTTTTAATTTATGCTTTGAGTATTTAATGATCTTTGATACCTATTTTTCATTATAGTCTTATTTAATTATTTGGAGGACTACTAGTTTATTATTTGTTGTAATCAATTGTTGGGTTAGATATCAAATCTATAATTGTTAGATCTTTTTAATATCCAAACAATTAAGGTTTAATGATTTGTTGCATAAAAAATCAATAAATATTAAACTAAATTAAATGTAACTACTTATGCATGCTTTGTTTAGCTTCACCAATGTCTCTAAGTTCTAACTACTACTAAATTACATTTTAGTACTTGAGTTGAGTTGTTTAGTAGTTAGAGTTAATTAGATTACATGCTTTCTAATTGACTACAACTATGGAGAGATATGAAAATAGTTATAATGGTGAATATTTAAAGTTTGAGTTAATATATATATACATTAATAATCATTTGTTAAGGACCTAATAGTGAATGTTGGCTTTGACTAAAGTTTGTTTTTTTATTGATTTGGATAATTTAATTGGACTCTTTCTTAGTTATTTTTCTTAAAATTATTCTTGTTGCTATTAAACCCTCCCTTTTCATCCTGTTTCATAGACATAAAACTAGGCTAGATACTCTTCATGAATATAATCTTTACTCACATTGTTATACATATTTTAATAGTTTAAGTTTTATTTTTGGTTGCCTATTATAACACACCAATTTCCATTTCTCTCTTAATTCAATCTCAAATCATTCTTTGATTTAATCATTCCTTTGAACTATATCTTCTTACATAACATCAAATTTTCATTTGAAATGCTCTCTACACATCTTATCTAAAAAGTTTTTCAATGCCATATCTTTGAATATTTTTGTTGAAATTGCTCACAAAGTGTTAAAAATAACAACAATGCATTAAAATTCATATAATTAGTAATGGACACACTGACATAAAAATTTAGATGGCCTCTACCTAACATCCTCAAATTAATATCAACATCAAATTGATACAATTTCCACCAAAACTTTGACATACTAAACTTTTAGGTTTGTCAAATGAACTATCTAATCTTAAGCTACATAACTCGGTATTTCTTCTATGATAAGTGATATCATTATCTTTAATAATGATTGCACAACTACAATAACATAATCTTTCTACTATTAAATATATTTTGTGTGAAAATCACAATAAAATATAATGTTAATTTATCAATGTAACAAATTAATCAAGTTACATTAAAAAGTCCTAAACTAATAAAAACCATAAACTAAACCTTAAAACCCAATATAATCAATGCAACATAATTCATCGACTTTCTCACTAAATAAGATAACTTCTAAACTTACTTAATTAATTTTATATCGACTTAATTTCAAATTATAGTTAATTTAGGCAAAATCATTGAAAACCCTAAAGCAAATCCTATAACCTTAACCTTAAAAAAATCTCTAAACTATAAGAAAAATAACAAAATAATAAAGGAAGAAGGTAAAACTACCTTAAATTGATTAAATGGAACTCTTGTGGGTGACAAAAACAACCATGTTAACAACAATGATGACAACAAGGGACTAATGATTGCAATAAATGGATGGATAGAGGGAGAATCAACAATGAAAAGAGAAGAAAAAATGAAGATTAAGGATTATCGCTGTGAATAAAGAGTTTTTTTATGGTGAAAAAAGAGATTATGGCTTGAGCTTTGAGCAACATTGAGAGGAGGGAGAAGGCAAGGGAAGAAAGAAGTACATGAGAGAAAATGAAAGGAAAAAATAGTTTTGAAATAATGAACCGAGAAGTCACATATCTACTATATGCACTACATATTAAGATGTATGTCTCGTTTATAGTATATATATACATATAATTTATAATTTTTGGTGGTAGTAGTATCCCATAAAAGAAAATTGACCTTTATAGTTATCTAACCACAAATTAGCATTTGAATTCAAGGATATATGCTTCTCATATATGATGTGCATATATAACATAATATAACAAATAATTAAAAGGAAACAAGTCAAAACAATATTTATTTTTATTATAACTCAAGACTCAAATTCAATATGAATTGCGATAACAACATTATGATTTTACTTGAACGGTGAAAATAAATAAAAATATCATTAAACGAGGCTTAACATATAAGGACATTTTTTCCTTCTCAATTTTAAATGACTAATCAAGTTACCAAAATGCCTTTAAGGTAAAAAAAAAAAAAGAAGCTTTGGACAATGTCATTTCAATCATTTTAGCCTTGACTTTCTTGTTATTATTAGGTGGTATCAAGGATAGATTTATACTTCCATATTTTAAAAACTAAGCTAATAAGTGTATTGTACACATCAATGCATAAAGATTGTTGTGATTTTTGAGTGATTCGTGCAAAGTTTCCAGGTTGCCAAACAGTGGCTTCTAGTACAATACTCATTTTCTCTCCGCAGCTCTTACATTCATGATAGAATATTTAGTTTGACATCAACAACTTTTTTTTTCATTCTTCTCTCTCCTTCTTGGTTTTCACATGTATCCTCTCAAATTTTAGAGATTCCCTTTAATTGTTTTTTGTGGATTTGGCCCTTATTCTTTTTTCTTTGTAATTTTTATCCTTGACAATTTTGTGATTTTTTTTTCAATTCTATTTTATAATCCTAATTTACCATATATTATTTTTTCCACTTTCCCATTCTTTTGATTTCTACTCTATTTTCTCTTAACATGTTGTACAACTTTTATTTGTTTTTCAATTTTATCTCTCAATTCAAATTTATGATATATATTTTTTTCAATTTAATCCATATTCTTTTGGTTTTTCCCTTTTGGTAAAGTTTTTTTATTCCTTTTGATTTCACCATTCAATTGAAAGTTTTTTGTTGCCTTCTAATTTATTTTTTATTTTTATTTTTATCCTTATTCTTCTAATTGCTATTTTTCGAGGATACTTTTGAATAATTGATTTTTTCCTTTAATTTTTCTCTTTAAAGTTTGATTTGCTAGAGATCATGTTTCGTGTTTTCTCCATGTATAACACCTCTAGTCTATTGACCTAGGTTGTTGAAAAGTTAGTTAATCTAAATTAGCTTATTCTTCATTACCCAAGTTGTCTATCATGCAACCTCAAGTTAATTTTTTTTGTATATTTTTTATTTGATTTTGTACTTTCAATGTTTTTTTTTTCAAGTTGTCATAATTATTTTTTAAATTGTTTTATCGATTTATAATCTACGCCTATATTTTTATAGTCTTAAGAATATAGAACAAACTTTCAGACCTGGTTAGGGCTATAGACACGCTTTACTTCAGTAATACTGACTTGCAACAAGTATAGTAATTTTTTCAAAGAGAATGGGATGCACCGTCAGATACATCTTCAATTGAACAAACTTGGATGGTGAGTCGATGACTATATAGGGTGATGAGATGAGACCCCTAGCATGCAATAATAACGTCAAGAAATTCAAACATTCTCCTCACTCCATTCTTTTGAAACAAATTTAGGGCTGGCTGATTTTGACATCCTACCTCAGCTCAATTTCCAAGAATTCAAGTAAAAGCATTAAACATGACTAGTCTTCGTCCAAGATTTTAAGAAAAACCCATCAGGAATAGGCCTTTCAACTTTTCTTTTACCGGTAAATCGTTCAATTTCATCTCAGCTAAGTTTGCCGGAGATGAAAAGACATGTTAACTGCTTATAAGTTTGACAGAGATGAAAAGGCATGTTTGACAGAAACCATTCCTGTCAGCTTCATCAGGCCCACTACATCAGCTACATTTCCAAAATTTCAGGTGAAGGCATTATACATGACTTGCATTCAAGATTTCAAGGAAAGCTCTTAACTGACATTTCATGAAATAAGCTTTTCACCTTCTGTTACCATCAAATTGTCCAATTCACCTCAGATAAGTCTGCCTGAAAATTAGAAGACATGTTGATGCTTAGAAGAGAAAAATAATTTGACAGCATTAATGAACAAAAATGACCAATCTAGAGCAAGGAAAAACATCAGATAGTCGTACAGAAACATACCTGATTAGTTTCAGGGAGGAAAAACTAATCAGTTGGCATCTACGTGGTTCCAACAAATAATTTCAAATATCAATCACTTGATAAATGCCAGCTACCATGCCTTCCGATACCATCCATGCAGCTTGGCATTGACAAGTACTGTTTGAATATAATTCAAATAGTTTTCTTGTTTGTTTCTCCTTGCAGGTTTACCCCCAATGACAGAATCCTTTCTTCTTGTCAAAACAATGCTATCCTTCGACTCATCAAGCCCAGTACTTGTTGCTTGCTGCTTGAATGTGAGGAACATACCCCACTCTTTTCATTTCCAGTGATAAACTTTCTATGGTAGCATAGATATCCTCAGACTGAGCATGTGAGTAATCACCAGCAACAAATATATGCATACTGTTACTAACTTCAATCCAACTGCATCCAGGCTGCTTTTTCAGTCCCATTTGTTTCATTTCAGTTCGAACTCGAAAAACTTCATTCAAATTTCCAGAATCTTCATACAGATTTGTGAGGAGTACACGGTAACCAACACTTGAAGGATCAAGTTCAAATATGTGATTTGCCGCAACTTCTGCCAACTTTGTGTTACCATGATTTTTGCAGGATGCCAGAAGAGAACCCCATATTCGATCATCTGGGGAACAAGGCATTGACATTATCAGATCATATGCTTGATTTAGATAGCCAGCTCGGCCCAGAAGATCAACCATGCAAGTATATTGTTCAACTCGAGGCTCAAGGTTATAGTCTTCCATCATGCTAATGAAATATTTCCATCCCGCATCAACCTTACCAGAGTGGCTGCAGGTGGAAAGGAGGGAAGTAAAAGTTCCATGGTCAGGCTTTATGTTTGTTTTTTTCATCTTTTCAAATGTTGCAAACATTTCATCAGTACAGCCATGCATTCCAAAACCCAGTAAGATTGAATTCCACGCAACTTCATTTCGTACAGGCAATTTTTCAAACACAGTCCATGAGCTACGTATGTCCCCGCATTTGGCATAGGCACTTATTAAAGAGTTGTTTACAAGAGCATTGGTCTCAAACCAATGCCGTAGTAGGTAGCAGTGGACCTCCTTACAAAGTATCATGACTGACAAGTGAGTGCAGACAGAAAGAATACATGCCATGGTTACAGTATTGGGCTTGATTTTTTTAGATTGCATATCACGAAATGCCTTTAAAGCTTCATCTGCACACTTATTTTGAGCAAATCCAGATATTAGCGCATTCCACGAAACAAGATCTCTGGTTGATAATCCATGAAAAACCTGTTGAGCATACTCCATGTCTCCACATTTTCCATAGAAATCAACTAGAGCACCACCAACAAAAACATCAGAATCGAACCTCATCTTTATAGCAAATCCATGAATTGCCATCCCTCTAGGCTTAAGAGATAAGAATGAACATGCCCGGAGCGCAGCCAAAAGAATGTCAGGATCTGGAAAACCACAATCCAACATAAACTCACTGAAAAATTGCAATGCTTCATTTGGGTAACCATTCTGAGCACAATTCAACATCACTGAACCCCACATGACTAAGTTATAATTTTGAGACCTTTTGAATATTTGCAAACTGGTTTCAGGATCACCACATTTAAAATACATCTCCATAAGAGCTGTTCCAACTCTTACATCATCATCCAGGCCAAGACTCAGAATGAGTCCATGGATTTGCTTTCCAACAGCTAAATCCAGCAACTGAGAGCACAAAACTAAAACAGCCACCACAGTTGAGGAATCTGGACTAATCCCTAATTTTAACATCTCAACAAACAATTCCAAAGCCAATGAAAGACATTCATTTGAAACATACCCCAAGATCATTACGTTCCATACCACCATATTCCTTCCCACCAACTCATTATCCCGAATTCTCTCAAAAACATTTTCAGCATTCTTTATATCTCCACATTTCATGTACATTTCAATTAACCCACTCACCAAGAACTCATCAGAATCCAACCCGTTTTTCACAAGGAACCCATGAATCTCTAGCCCATGAATCGAACACTTAATTGAAGCGCATGATGAGAGAGCAGCAAGACATGCCACACGATTATGATATGAACCACCACATTCCGTTATCATCCTTCTAAACATCACCAACGACTTCACATACTCTCCTGATTGACAAAACCCAGATATCATTGTATTCCACGAAACCGAATCTATCTTCTCCATCCTTTCAAACATTTCAACCGCATCCTCAGCAGCCCCACATTTCCAATACATACCCAAAAGAGAATTCTTAACAAATATGTCTTGTAAGAACCCAAACTTCAACAAATGCCCATGAATTTGTTTCCCTTTATTAACATCATGAAGCCCACCAAACGCCTTAATCAAACAAGGAAAGAACCTGAACTCTTCAACTGGAAAACCACATTCAATGAAATCAAGATACACTCTAATTGCATCCTCAAAAAACCCATCTTCTGTACACTCCTTAATTATCCTATTAACCTTTGAAACATCCATAACAGACTTCGTGGTCAAAAGCCCACGTGAATAAGTTGATTTCTCCGATGGGTTTTCAGCTAACCGTAATGAAGTAGCATTATTTTGTAAACTACAAGAAATAAAAGTTGTCTTTTCAAGATTTCTGAGAGTTACCTTGTACGGAACTGACACAAGTTTATGACTCGAGCAATGACTATTCCATGGAAGCCAGTGTGACCGCATAATTTCCATTTTGCTCCTTGGAACTAGATCAATAAAGTGATGTCGTTTTCAGTTTCCAGACTTCCACCTCCGACATATCATATTCATAACACCTGCCTTTTCTTCTTCTTGTTTTCCTACGTTAATTTCTAGGGATAGAGTAAAACCGACAAGTCGTTTGGGGAATTTCTTAAGACCGCTCTTGTATGGTATTTAATCATAATCGGTGCGTTTTAAGAATACTATATAACCTCCCCCACTCCCCTAAATTACCTCCTCAGCGAAGTACGCACAGAGAAGTCTCAATCGCCGATAAATATGGAGTATAAATCTTCCGGTTCGCCGGTGACCTATGTTGATAACTTAGTGGTAGTTTTCAAATTCTTCTATACAGTTACAGCTTTAGTTTCCAAATCGTACTGTTATGAGACTCAAACTCTCTCTCTCTCCGGGTTGTCAAATTGTAGGTACCAGGAGATGTGGTTGTTGATCTTTCTAGCATGACTAACCAGACAATTAAGCTTGGTGGTGGGCTCCGTCAGGTTTACCTTTAAGGGTTTTTCATGTTTTTTTTTTTTTTTTTTTTTAAATAAAAACTTTTGAATTTCTTGGACTGCAAAGCTTGTTTCTTTATTCCAAATTTAGTTTGAGTTTTGGTGTCTTTAATTTAACAGGACTGTGATGCTATATCTGTAATGAAAGCTGGAAAATTGAGGTTCACAAAGCCAAATAAATATTGGGTTGAAACCTCCCAAAAGAGGGTATGCTTGCTTACTTACTGATTGCCTATTAATTGTTGATATGGGAAGCTGTGGCTTTTGCTTTTCATAATATTATGAGCATATGCTATAAACTTGTTTAAAATTACCCAACAATTTGAAAGGGACCACAGTAACGAGCTGATGGGAGGGTTGTGTGTTAAATATTTTTGAATGGTTAGGAGAAAATAAAGATGGGATTTGAAGGGCATTTCATTATTTGCTATGAGGAATGAACAGTTTTAGTGTTGGATTTTTTTATTTGTTAGTAATCTTATATTATAATTTATGCACACATGACTTTCAATATTTTTTTTGGTTGATGTTCATTATCTTGTGTATGATGGTTTATTTGATTTTTTTTACAGTATGTGCCGTGTGTGGAGGACAGTGTTCTTGGAATTGTTGTTGACTCTAAATCAGATGTAAGCACTTTAATATAAACTATGTTGTGAGATTGATGCTACTAATCGCTTAATGATTTCCATAACTTTCTTCCTGCTTTAGCTTTATATAATAAGTTGTCTCAATTTTTATCCCTCCAAGAAGAAATAGATTAAATTGGAAATTGACATGAATTGAAGAATTGAGTTTGTCTGGATAGTTCTTGTTCATATCACTAAAGGGTGTGTGTATCAATCATTTAGCTAAGTCAACTATACAATTGAATAGGCTACAATCTAGGAGCAAAAAGTTAGGTTAAAAATCAGCTAACTAATTGATAGTTGTATACACCTAATATATGTTATCTTTACCCCTAAGTAACAACATGAGTCATTATATCTGCCAATTGATTGACACTCTAAGAAGGAATCTCAACCAACCAGATCAAGATTGTCTTTGATGTAGTTCTTGTCAAGCTCAATATGCTTGATCCGATCATGCTAAATTAGATTTTTAGCAATCTCCATTGTATTGTGTTGTCACAAAAGAGCATCATTGATAAGTTCACCTAAGAGAATTTTGAGTCAAGTAAGCTTTGTAATTGCATGATGGAAGACAAGGTACTCTCTTCCACATTGGATGGTGATACAACATTCTATTTTTTACTCCAAGTTAGGAAGTTACACCCAACAAATGATACATACCCAAAGCTTGATTTTCAATCTAATTTGGATCGTATATATCCCACAATATCTAGGTGGGTATGTTGAGAGAACATAACATCTTTATGTTGAGAGAACATAGCACCTATACCTAGAGAGTATTTCAGGTAAGCCAAGCTACGATTCACTGCATCCATTTGTTGGTTTTTCAAATTATCCATGAATTGGACACTACACTAACTACATGTGATACTTAAGGTCCAATATGAGCTAGATAGACCATCTTCCCTGCCAACCTTTAATAACTTTTGTCATCATTGAATATGATCCAAATAAAAAGCAAGACCATGGTTTATCTCAATAGAAGTATTTACAGGTTCACAGTTCGAGTTACCAGTTTTGGTTAGGAGGTCTAATGTGATGTAAGAGATTTTGGTCAAACACACATATTTATGGTAATAGGTGTAAATCTCGGTACAATCATTTGATCAAGTTGAAATTTTGCGTGAAGATTCTAGAGGCTTTGTTTTCTACTGTGTTTGATTTTGATAGTGATATGAGGTTGTAAAGGATCACAAATTAGGTCCAGAAGTTAATGTTTAAGATTTGTCAGATTTTCCTATTTGATTTTGAATTCTTTTTCCTATTTAATTTATAGCTCTTTTATCATTTGTCTAGATTTATTTATGATGTTTTTCCTAGTATACAAGTAGCTTTTAATATTCAGTTTTGATTAGAGAAAATATTGAGTGATAAAAACTTGAATTAGGGTTCTTGTTGTTAAAATCTTTTTTGGTAAAATCCCGTCTTTCTTTGTGCTAGAATAATCATGACTAGAAAATGATGCAAACAAGATGTGCCCATATATAGTGGATGATGAAGTATCTCCTTAGAAAAAGAGACATTTAAAAACGGATGATAAAAAACACGTGAAGACATATTATAGAATTGACTTTATAAGAGATCATGGATCCATGACCAACTTTGAAAACATGTTTAGAGGCGAGAGTAGAGGAGGCAGTCTTTTGACTGGAATGAGTATTGTGGAGATTTAGGATTTCATATAAAATCCTGAGTTTGCTGATTGATTGAATAAGTTAGAAGAGGAAGTGACTTTTGGTGATCCATTTAAGATAAGATTGATGCAGATTAATCTTCTCCAACAATTTATGATATTATTTTGATGATGATTATATTCATTATGATAGCATAAACAATGACAATAATGATGGTATTTATGTCATCAATAGTGTTTTCATTGATAAGATAGAGATTGAGTACAAAAAGAATAAAAGGTGCCCAACTCAAAAAAGTTTATTGATTTAGGCTATGTTGATCTTATTTATTATAAGTTTTTTATTATCACAATGTTGATTTATTCAAAGGTTATATGAATATAACACATGTTGATAAAGGTATAACACTGATATTCAAAATTGCTGTACAACAAAAGTAAAGAAAGAAAAGGAGTTGGAGAGACTTGATTTGATATTCATGAGATCGAGGCAATAACAATTTTTACTTAAGGACAAGTTATTTTCAAAACTATGAGATTAATGCAGGAGATTTTGGTTAAACATGCAGCTTTATGGTAATGAGTATAAATTTCGATCCAGCTATTAGACCAAGCTAAAATTTGCTAGGAGATTCTTGTGGATTTGTTCTTTTTAGGGTTTGATTTTTGCAGACATCTGACATCTTTGAAGCCTTTGAATTAGGCCCATAAATTATTATTGGGATGTGTTGCATTTTTTTAATTGATTTATGATTTTTTTTTCCTATCTAGTTTAAAACTCTTTAGTTATTTTTCTAGATTTACTTAAGATGTTTTTCCTAGTATATAAGCATCCTGAAAAAGCCTTAATATTCAATTTTGATTAGAGGAAGTATTAAGTCATAAAATTTTGAAATAGGGATATGTGGCTGGGATCTTTTTAGATAGAATTTTTTTCTTTCTTTGTGCTTACTATCTTTTTTGTGTTGTTTTAGTTTGTGTCAATATGTATTTTTGTTGAGAGAAAAAGTCCTTTTCTAGGATTGAAATACTTAAATGTATAAGAAATATTTTAAAATTCCCAAATTCTTTATCTTAAATTTCTTGACCAAGTAGTTTTGAAGCTTCTCTATCTCACTTATATAACTACCTATAACAATTATATTATCAATATAAACAATAAGCAATATAATTTCACCACCTTTTCTTTTATAAAATAGAGTGTGATCTACCAAGGCTTGCTTAAAACCATACTCCTAAGTGGCTTAACTTGCCTAACCAAGCCCTTGGATAGTGCTTCATTCCATAAAATGCCTTTTTTAGATTGGTACTTCTAGAGGAGGGCCTATATGTTAAACCCCACTTCCTTCTTTTTCTAAGTAACTCAACCATCTCCCAAGTAGAATTCCTTATTTTCCTCTACCACGGTAGACTTCCACTTATAATACCTAAGAGCTTCCTAAAAATGACTAGGAATAGACGTAAAGGATAATTGGAGGGAAAAGATAGAGTGACTTAGACAAATTGTGATAAAAGAGAGTCAGTCATGGGATAAATGAAATTAAAAGATGATTTAAAAAAATCCAAATCTAACTGGCTCTTTATGATCAAGAAAGGGATATCTTCAATCTTGACCATGCACTTGTGAATTTGAGTTGGTGGACTATAGAAGGACATACACTTCATATTCAATCTTCAAAGAGTTTCAAGAGTCAATTGATGGCATGATAATATCATTCGGATGAGGAGGTGGAGGTGGAGCCTAGGCAATTACATTTATGTTCCTTTTATAACCTTTTTGGAACAGTTTAGCAAGTCATCTCTATCCTTTTTAGGTTCAGATACAACTTATTTTCCTGGATTATTTTCCCAAAAAAAAAAAAAAAATTGAACGTGGACTTAGCACAACAAAAAATCTTAGGAAAACGATTGAGTAAACAGAATATAATGGTAGAACTATGATAATATCATCAAAGGGATTTAATAGTCAATAATATGACAAGCATCCATTTTATGAGGAAGACAATAGTCATGACAATTTCAGCCCATAATTGTCTAGGAACATGCATATTGAGATGCCGGTTTTTATATTCTGCTATGATGTTTTGTTTGTGCTGTGTGTACACATGTCTGGTGGAGGATGCCATGAGCCTTGAAGAAATCAGCATGAGATTGATTCACAAACTCATGACCATTGATGAAATGAAAGGCTTGAGCTTGATTATGAAATTGTGTGATAATCATTTTGTAAAATTGAGGAATAATATAGATAACACCACTCTTAGATTTTTGTAAATATACCTAGCTTATCCTAATGCAATTATCAATAAAATAAATAAAATATTAATGACATGAAGCTAAGGGGTAGAAAAAGGACCTTAAACATTAGTATAAACACATGTAAAGGGATATGAGATTTTATTACAATTGAAATGGAACACGACAATTTTTTATCATAAGTGCACTGCTTAAATAGTATGCTAGAAGCAAGAATATCACAAAATAACTTAGGAAATAAACGTTCTAAATAGACAAATAAAGGATGACCTAATTGACAATTCCGTAATAGATTGTCACAAAATATTAATGACATGAAGCTAAGGGGTAGAAAAAGGACCTTAAACATTAGTATAAACACATGTAAAGGGATATGAGATTTTATTACAGTTGAATTTAAATGGAACACAACAATTTTTTATCATAAGTGCACTGCTTAAATAGTATGCTAGAAGCAAGAATATCAAAAAATAACTTAGGAAATAAACATTCTAAATAGACAAATAAAGGATGACCCAATTGACAATGCCGTAATAGATTGTTTCCCTACCATACTTCTCTTTCTCTACTCATTGGCTTGACACATATTGTAATGCCCCAGCTCCCTCCAATTAAGAAAGGCCTCTTTTCTTACCAATGCTAATTGTCTTTGTGAGATTATGAGAAACCCAATGAGTAGAATAAAAGTTTATAAAACAATTTAGACATTTGATAATTTGGATAATGGAGAGAAGATTGTTAGAAAGAGAAGGAGCAAGTTAAACAGAAGATATGAAGAGTGGGAGAAAGTAAGACATTCCTGACTACTGTAATTAGCCTGAGAGCCTGTTAGCAATCTAAACAAGCGAAGAGATTAGTGAACCAAATAAGGGTCATATGATCAGTAGCCCCTAAATCAATAACTTGTTATTGTTAGAAGAAATAAGAGCTAAACCAAAATTACCTCTTTATAAGACTCTTGTGATACATTGAAACCAGAGGATTAAGATGTGTCAGTAGCAACAATCTGGGAAGACTTCTTTTTTTTCCCTCAGCTTGCTAAGCTTAATCCACTAGGGATAGCCATGCTTCTTCTAGCATCCCTTACATTCTTTGGTGAGAAGCGTACTCCCTATTTCATCACTATTTTTTCTAGTAATATAACCCTTCCCAATTTCATCCTACCAGCAATATGCATTTCTAGAATTTTAGACCAAATACATTAAATCATACCAATTCTAGAGGAATTCTTTTGAATAGTCACAGCAAGAAGCAGCTTGATATCTGAATTTACAAGGACCTTGTCACTGTTTGACATAGTTGCTTGCTTGCAAGACATGGAAAACTAGGGTTGATAGAAGTGATTCTAAGGAAAAAAGTGGTAAGAGAGTATCAGCAATGTGACTATTCAATTAAACGAGTTGGGACACCAAATTGAGGAATACAATTAGGCTGGATAGTTTTTTTACATATCACTAAGAGGTATATATCTACAGAATACATGTATTAGGTAAGTCAACTATACAATTGAATAGGGTATAATCCAGGAGCTAAAAGTTAAGCTAAAAATCAGTTAACTAATTGACAGTTGTATACATCTATATATGTTAACTATATGCTTATGTAGTTCAATGAGTCTCATATCTTTATATTATCATGTATTAACGAAGGTTATAATCTTTAATGAGCAAAATTGACCGAACCAAACTGTGGCATAAATCAAAATAACTTTTTGATTTTCTTAATTAGCTAGGAAGACATAAGGAAGCATGGATAGGAAAGATTTGATCTAGTCTATCTTCTTTCTTGTGCTATTCTCTGTGATCAATAACAGTAGACTGGTGACTGGATATTTGGAATTCATTGTAGTGAAGGTGAAGGTATATTACTAAATGCTGAGGCATGTACATTTTCCTTTTTTGTGTACTTCATGTAATGTCTTTAAAACATTGGAATGGTTTTGTTTAAGAGCCACTATATCTGTTGTATTTATTTCTTTCCATTTTGATGTTAAATGCTTGTTCTGTACGCTTCCCATGTCCTTCTCACAATTGGTACATGCTTTCTCCTATATTAAATTCTAGTGTTTTTCATCATCTTGCATTATAATATACTATTAGATCCAAATGCTTGCCTTAACTTTTAATTTGCAGAACTTTCTTATCGACATAAAAGGACCTGCCTTGGCTTTTTTGCCTGTGCTTGCATTTGAAGGAGGGACCAGGAGAAACATACCCAAATTTGAGGTTCATACTCCTCGAGTCATATTTCCATTAGTGGCATTGTTTACTTGGTCCATGCCTTAGTTTCTCATGTGCAAGGAAATCATATCAAATAGTTTGCGATGGTTTTATATTTTCAAAAATCAAAAGTTTGAGTTTATAATCCCATCTTATTTTAATTGCATGGACTGCAGCCTAAATTTTGCTTGCCATAGGGGAAAAATTGAAATACGAGGATTCTGTAAAAGTGAAGTTAATCATGAAGAAACTTTATTTGCAGCAATTTGAATTATGACACCTGTGGAAATATATATCATAATGAGGCTAGTATTTTACCAATTTAAGAATTCACCATCAGATTGCAACTACCTTAACAGTGTCTGCCTTTTGGCTCTTGATTATTTCTTTCTTTAAACATTCATAAATATACTAAAAACTGTGGCTGAACACTTCAAATTGAAATTACACTGCTAATGTTTCGTTTTACCAATGCTTCTTGGAGCAGGCAGGTACTCTGCTTTATGTTAGAGTTGTGAAGGCAAATCCTGGAATGAATCCTGAGTTGTCATGCACTGATGGTTGGTTAATCAGCATGCTTGTTCTTGTGTCATATTATTGTTTGGATTGTTTTGTGAATTATTGCAAACTATCTCTTGAGCTTTCTAAAATTTTTGTTTATGTTTCATAGCCAGTGGGAAAGCAGCAGAATTTGGTGCCCTCAAAGATGGCTACATGTTTGAATGTTCAACTGGTCTATCAAGAATGTGAGACATCTCCACTTGTAACTTTGAATAGACTGAAGCCACTGCCTTAAGATTTTCACTGCATAACGAAATTAATTAGCTAGCTTTCATATTTATGTTTCATGATGGATATTGTTTTTCATGTTTAGGCTGTTGAGCTCACCAACATGTCCGGTTCTTGAGGCTCTTGGCAAGAAGCTCTCCTTTGAGATAGCAGTCGGCTTAAATGGCCGTGTTTGGGTATTATTTTTTGAGCAGTGTTGCTATATTTATTTCCATTTTTTTATTGTTTCCCTCACTGGTCCTTTCATTCTTTTGTTTCATAGTCTCATCTTCTCTGCTTTAGGCGTGCCTGCCTTAAGACCCCAAGATTACTCTGTTTTCCATTTGTTGAAGAGATCAACTTCTAATGATATTACCCTTTTCTTTTCGTTTATGACTATAGGTGAATTCTAATTCTCCATCAATAGTTATTATTGTTGCCAATGCAATCATGAATTCGGAGTCTTTAAGTGGGGTACAGCAGAAAATTATGGCAGAGAAATTGCTTCAGAAAGTTCAGGTACGTGCATTGCAATTATGATTCAACCTGCTATGCTTAGTCCTGTCGTCCTTGGATTCATTGTTTCCCTTTTATGATTGAATCTTTTTCCCCCCTTCGATTTCCCCGATATTTCAAAACTTCAACAACTGCAGAATGATTGAAGAACTGCAAACATTGTCTCTTGGATCCACCACATTAATTAATTGGGAGGGACAAGCTCATGAACGTAGAATTTTGAAGACCAAAATATAATGGTCACCAGCTCATTGTTTTGGAGGGTTATATTCTTGATTGTACATGGCCTATCGTGGAGGTAAGTGTCAGCTTTGATATATTTGCCCATTTACCTTCGGCTTTAAAAGATGCACAGGATTTTAAGCTGAGGATTCAGATTGATCCTCTCCAAGTGCTTCTTATATAAGTCAACATTTTGTAACTGCACATGTCGAGGCACTGAACTTGAATCATTTTCGTTAATTAATTGAGCCGGTAATGTTTATGCAACTTGTCAACAATTTTGAACACGTTTTTCGTTGCATGGTTTATTTTGTCTGTCTTGAAGAGCCTTAAAAGTGGACAATCCAAGTTTTCATTGGGCTCGCTGGTTGGTATAGCTGTGGGGACTGGAGGGTTTGACTTTTGTATCCATCTGAGATGCAGTGTGGTCCCTTTCACTGCAGTTGCTAGCGTGAGCTCGTCCGACAGGTCTGAAACCGTACCTCGTGATCATGAAGTTGAGTCAGAACAATTTGGAGGGTTTTTTTTTTAAAAAAAAAATGACAGAAAAAAAAGATAAAACAAAAAATATATTTAGGAATATAGTATATCTGATTGAGTTGTCAATAGCATGTGTCATGATAGTTGCAGATAACATGATAAAATGATAATCATAATTTTTATCTACAACTCGATTGGTATAATTAACTTATTGATGTTAATTGCGACTCAACTAAGAAACTTATTCTACAACATTTCTTATCTGCCATTAACTTTCTATCTAAAAAATTCAATTCGTATAATTCAAATGATTAGTTTTTCACTATAGAAACGTGAATTAGATGACCAGCTCATAAAGTCTTTGATCATAAATAACTAAATTAGATTAGTGATTAATATAATATTTTATCAATAATAATCTTACTATATACATCTATTCTATATAATAACATTTAACTATATTTAATCATCCTAGCTCATAAAAGGGTCTAGATGGGTTTGAAGTATCATTACAACTCATCCTTCACACTCAAGGACGAGTCTATGATATTCATGTAGATGTGTGAAAAATCAATATCACCTCAACTTGTAAATGGACTTAAATTGTTTGTAGACAAACTTAGATTAGATGTTCTTGGACATACCAACATCCCAACACTCCTACAATAAGCAATCTTATCTTCCATAAATCTCACTTCAAGACACTTAACCTCCTCAACCTCTTAAAGTTCACCATGGCCTAAATTAATAGTATTGTTGGCCATAATACATCTCATCTCATCAATACCTTCATGGATAACTGCTGTTGTTTTTCAATAATACCAAGTAATGAGTGTATATAGATACACACACACACACACATTAAAATACAATTAGTATCCATAATCCATGATAACATCAACAATAGTTAATAAATATTGCATTAAAATAACATTACATACAAATAGATTATTTCTCGGATATCAAAGCATGTAATGCATTAAATTACATGGATACCTCAGGAAACATGACTTGGTAGATGTAATAAAACAACATATAATGGACATATATCATCTTATATTGGCATTTACCTCAATCATCAAATATAGCTCCTAAAAAATATGATCTCTTCTTAAGGATTTAGGTAAGATACATGAATCGTGCTTATCCTAACAACTACTACTATATAGCTCGTTACCGGTATCAATATAGTTTGACACATGCTCAGATAGTACAAAATATAGCATTACTCTATCTAGGCAATACATCTTAACAATATTAAACCAATGCAGTGAGACTTGTGCTAACTAAAGGTTAGATCTCTCATGATGTATAGGTAAAATTGAAAGTATAAAGCCTTTTGTATATGATATTTATATAACCTATCAGAACATGTGAAAGATTTATATTAAAATAAATCAAAACTAAATAATATATGTACAGGTAACAAAAAAAATCAATACCATTATAACACATACATAATGTTGCTACTATGCATCTAACTCATCCTGGTAGAACTCGTGGATATGAGTGAGATTTACTATGAAATGTTTAGCCTCATATTATCTGTCATGACAAACTACAAAGTTAATACATTTTTTACATTAAATTTATATAGATAACATGTTGATTAGAATTTAATTTATTATTACATTGATCCAATGAATGATGACCTCTGAGTGACAACGCCAAACATATTATCACCCCAACTCTTTGGATGTGTTATTTAAATATGCTTCCATAACCAAAGCTATATTAATCAACATTGATAATTTTAAGTTGGTTTATAAAATTCTATTAATTATAAAAATAAAAGAATTTAAAATAATTAAACCTAAATAAATACTAGACATCTAGAAATCAATGTTTTTTTTTAAAAAAAAAAACATGTTTTATGTAGTTACCAGTATAAATATGCAATAATGACCCCCCTCCCCCTTTAACCAGGAATGATCTAGAAATTCTCAAGTAAGGTAAGAAAGAACAATGGTACTGTATTGCCAATAATAATCATGAAAATAATACCTCTAAATGTATGTATGTATGTATGTATGTATGTATGTATGTATGTATGTATGTATGTATGTATGTATGTATGTATGTATGTATGTATGTATGTATGTATGTATGTATGAGCGAGCATACATAATCAATTATAAACTCATGATTTTATCTATTATAATTGATATCATTGTTGGGGTTAACAGTAATACCATTATAAAAACATAATATTTCTAAATTACCAAATATTCTATCAAATAAAACAACATAACAAAATACAATTCTAATTTATTAATATCCTAACATTATATGGATGGTAAATGCAAAATAAAAGTTGTAGATAATATTTGAGAATCGAATGTAGCATGTGTAGCATAGAGCAATTACAAACTCATGAAACTATGTTATAGTCCAAATATTTTTAAACTGTGTTACTTTATTATTATTTTCAACAGTGCTAAGAACCCAAAAACAGAAGAAGAAGAAAAACTCAGAACAATTCGTTGCCTGTTCTGGCGTTAGGGTTCTGACCGATCGATTGAAAATTATGTGGACGAGATATGACCTTGAGAAATAGAGGTTGTTAGCAAACAAAAGACCACGCGATGCACGTAAAAATGTGCTTTCTCCACCATCCTGCAACCTTTAAATTACTGAGATTGTCTTGGGTGGTAAAGACAAAGCACCGAACATGATGGGAAAGGGATCTATGGCGGATATCTTTTATTTTTGTGTTGCACTGCTAGTATTTTGGGAGGATAAAATAAATAAATAAATAAATAAAAAGAAGCCCTGAGCTGGTTCTTGCTTTAAGGTGCTAATTGATAATTTTATTTATTTATTTTAATTTTTTTTGGATTCGAGAAAACCATATCTTGGAAAGCGCATTTTGTGGCCGAGGTGAGTGAGTAAAATCTCGGTTATCGCATTTTCTTACAAGAAGTGCATGTCCTGACTCGAACTCAAGATCTGTTGTGCCGATCTCAAGTCCTTTGTCATCACGTCATCGGGGACAATGCTAATTGATAATGCATCCCATATATATTTACAATGCACAACCCCGTCTTCTCTGTCAAGAATTCATTACAACTTGTAAATTGTCTTGTTTCGAGCATCAAACTTCCTTGTCTAATCTCTCACTCTGACCATATCATGTTGCAGTAGTAGTGTTCAAACGAACATGTTCTTTGAATTTGGTTTTATCCTGAACTAGCAGGCTAGCTCCAGGGCTTCAACTGGATCCGGTCACTCCAGAGCCTTCGTTGCACCTTGCGTGAGCCTGGCTGTGTAACTACATTCTACTGTTAAACCCACTGGCCTGTAGGGAGGTTGAGTTTTATTTTGAATATGTTTGGAGGTTCATTCAATCAAATCACCAAAAACCTCTTAGCCACTTTTCATGAAATAATTGACAGATGATTTATTATTTTAGAGTTTTACTACCAGCTATTAATGAATAAATTCAATAGTCGATATAAAAAAAATACTCAAAAGTAGTAGGAAATAAAGGCTGTGAATTCTCTCTCCATTATGGCAGACCAGGAGAACAATTCAAAACTAGAGGAGTCCATGACTGTATATGGAGAAGCCAAGGATATCAACATGATTTCTGTTAATTCGTGGGAAAGACTACATCAAGTATACAACTAAGATCCCCAATTGCAGCAATTACTCTACCACTACCATCAAGGTCTTGATACCCTCAGCTACATGATTAGAGGGGTTCTTACTCTATAAAGGGTGACTACACTTAAAAGATCTTAAAGATGCAGTAAGAGCAAGTCACGCAACACTTCCATTGTAGCCCTATGGAAGGGCATACTAGTTCATAAAAAACTCACTCCAAACTCAAGAGGAAATTCTTTTGGCATAGGTTCAGAAATGACATCAGGAAATTAATAAGAGAATGTAATGTGTGTCAAAGAAACAAAACAGATAACTTTAAACTAACTAGGACTCCAAAGCCTCTGCCAATATCAAGTAAAGCATGAATGGATATCAGTATGGACTTCATAGAGAGACTATCTATGTCTAAAGAGTATGGTGTAATCATGATAATAGTAAACAAATTCAGCAAATACGATCATTATATATCATTGACACACCATATACAGCACAACAACAATAGTAACAAAGACATTAGTGGAAAACATATTCAAATTACATGACATACCACAGAGTATGTCAGAGTATAGTCAGTGATCGAGATACAGTATTTACAACTAATTTTTTGAAGGAAATCTTCTATTTAAGTGGAACTTAGTAACCCTAAACTACCGATAGTGATGGAAGAAGGCATGCTCGCACCCGAACCAGAGAAAATATTACAAAAAAGACTCAAGAAAAAAGGGAATCACGCAAGAGTTGATTTTTTGATTCAATGAAAGGGATCTAACGGGGAAGACGCCACCTAGATGGACGGGGAAGAGCTGAGAAAGACATTCCCATAACTCTTGGACGAGATCTTATGATTTGTTACATGCCTAGAATAATTAAAGACATAGGGCCAAATAAGCTAAAGAATTACTTAATTGCTAAAGGGTATTTTAGGTTATTTATATTTATGGATGAGGTGTTACGTAATTTACTTCGAAATGAATGAATCAGTTTGTTAGTTATTTTCTCACATTGGAAGTGCAGAGGTCATTTAATTACCATTTATTACAACCATGTAAGATAAAAGATAGAGTACTAAAAATTGAAGCATATCAATCCGATTTGAAGTCCCCCACCGTGCAGTAGTGTGACAATCTTTGGGAAGGAGTCTCCTCTGATTGACAGAATTGAAGCATATCAATCCTTCGATGTTAACAGGAGGCTGGGTTTTATTTTGAATCTGTTTGGAAGTTGATTCACCAAAATGTTTAGCCACTTTTCGTGAAACAATTGACAGCTGAATTTATTAGTTTAGGGTTTCGCTCCCAGCTATTAATGAAGTAAAGTCAGTGGTCAATCCGCAAGAACACTCAAAAGTAATCTGCTCGTGAAACCTCGAGGGAAGGGTTTCGTACTGAGGGAGGGAGGGTGGTGAATGATTTGATTTCCGGTACACTTTCAGGCCTCTTAAATGGTATTGTATTTATCACTGCAGCTGCATGCCCATTTTCTGACTTGTATACAGTTTACGAGTGTGGTTTGTCAACAATTTGCACCGTTTGCTACAGACTTGATTGCTGCTACGTAAATAGTTTGTACACTACGTCGATTTTCCGAGCATTGATCAAAATAATTTTTAAAAAAATGTAGAATAATATTAAGAGTAAAAAGATTTTTTCTAATAATATCATAAAATTTAATGAATCGATTCAATTTTTGAAAAGTGTTAACTCAGTTCCATGTCTAACTCTCGAGTTTCTAATTAAACCACGGAGAGATTGACCAAAAATGAATGTATTTAGTTAATGAGTAAAAAGTATTTACATTTTATATCCTCAATGCATATTGAATATAAATTCTTAGATTACTCTCAATTTAAGAAAAAAAATGCTTTCATTCATAATTTAGTTAATTGAATTTAGAAAAAGGGCTTCATTGAAGAATGATATTGGTATACATATTTCAAAACTCAACTCCCATACTATCATGATGCTTTAAATAACTTGAAAGAATCTAGTATTAAAAAATTATTTTCTTAACTTTACACCTGTACATTTAACTAAACATAATTAATAATAAAAAATCCTTAAAAAATTGTGATTCTATTATAAAACTATACATTGGATATATGAATATCTAGATACATTCCTACATTCCTCTCTTATTATATTCATTCATCATTGTTTCAAGTTTATTTGAATCTATCCAAGTTCATCTTAATCTATATTTATTATTGGTTTTGATATTAATGATACGTTACAAAGTTATATGAATAAGAACATTCTCCCCCAATTATCCTAAATTTTACAGCTTTTATTATTATATTTATTCTTTAACAAGTATAGTATATCATACTAAATATATATATTTATTATTGAATGCATCTAAATACATAGTTATATATTATATTCAAATTACATATTTT